>JAQFVV010000186.1:714534-1083699 GCA_028023455.1 Epiperipatus broadwayi
TTGCATCAGCTAATAATAAATTTAATTATACCTTTCTACATTCTTCTACCTTTTTATTTATTAAAGTACACTTTTGCAAGCTTCCATATTGAGTACTTGACACCCATTGTGCTTACATTCCTTTCTTAGATAAAATCTATTTTATCTTTATTCACGATCAACCGAAAATTCTTTTATACAAAACATTTTCTTCGGTTGAAAGTAGATTGTAATTAGCAAAAAGTTTTTTTTTCCTTTACAAATTTAATTAATTAATTTCAAACCCTCTCATTCTAACAATTAGAAAAGATAAATTCCAATAAATGCAAAATTTTTTAACTATTTAGAATCTTTTCTTTTTTTAGGAAAATAATAAAAAATAAAAATACATTTCTATATATGTGTGTTCGAACATTTATAAGTAGTAAAATACAACAAAAAAAAACAAACTGTTCTACACATAAACAAATATTACAACTTATTTTCCCTTTTTTTTTTTTAGATAGGTTTGCTCGTCGAATAAATTATTAAAACATATATACACTGCATACACTTGTACTGTGGGTATAATAAGAATATAATATAGCCCAAACCCATTTATTTATGTACTATATCCGTACCTCCCACTTCCCCTCTGAATTATAATTTAATAAATCGTATTAAAATTATAATTTTCATGTGATACATGTAAGCTGTGCTGATTCTTCAGCAAACAGCCATTTTGTGCATGGCCGTTATACACGGACTGGCACAATATGTATATATTGAAATGATAATCTTTGTAAATATTCATTGGACAAAGGCAAAAATATTGAAATTTATTATAATGAATTGTTAAATGTTGGATATAGTTATGATCATATTTATTATACTATTAAAAATTTTAATTTGAAATGTAAATATAAAAATAAAAATAATATTAATAATAATGTTAATTCTTTTGATAATAAAATTTGGATATCAATACCATATATTTCAAATCAACAGGCAAGTTTCATAAAAAAAATTTATAATGGTATATGTGACATTGCATTTTATGCACTACCTACATTAAATAAATTAATAAATAATTCAAAAGATAAAACCTGATTTACAAATAAAAATTGTATCATTTACAAATGGACATGTAGGCATGGTAGTGGATATATAGGTGAGTCGAGATGCACATTGAAAAAAAGAACAAAATAATAAATCATGTATATATGGTTTTGATTTCAATTATAATAATGTGAAAATATTGCAAACTGAAAGAAATAATAATAAAATAAAAATTAAGGAACCTATATTAATATATAAATACAAACAAGATTTAATCAATAAGCAGGCAAATCATGGAATTATGGGAAAGTTGACCTTTCAAAGTATTAGTTAACAAAGACAAGGATTTGTCAAACGTTGGTGGCCGAGTGGTTAGCATAGCTGCCTTAGAAGCAGCTGGCCCAGGTTGGCTTCCTGGTCAATGCATTTGACATATGAAAAAAAAGGCTACAAGAGTAGTCGAAAGTGCCCCTAAGTGACGTTTATATATATATTTATAAACTTTTAAGTACTGTATTTTCTAATATTTATTTATAAATTTAAATATATATATATATACGTATAAGCATATATATTTATGCGAGTTTGAGTGCAGAAAAGTAAATTATAAAGAAATTACAACAAAAACTATTGCTAAATGAAACACCATCTTTATAGTTGATATTGCCTTTTACAGTGACTTAGAAAAAAAAAACTTGATTAAGAGAACGAAACTACAAAACTGGGACAACGATTTTTTGCTGTCTTTAAAAGTTTAATTTTGTAATATAGTTGGATAAATTTAAAGTACTGTATAGGCATCAAAATTAGCATGATTAAATCTTTTGGCTGTCTGCCATGATTAATAATGAAATGTTGCTAAAATACCCATTACTTTTTTTTTTTAAATAATACTGTAGCTATCATAAAATTTTTATTCTTTTTTAAATGAAACGTGAACAAGTACTTATTTTTAATTAAACTTGTTTATAATTGTTTTTCTATTTTTTTAAATTTAGGCATTAAAATAATTTTTACTGCAATACAAATTTAGATCTTAACTAAAAACAAAAAAAAATCTTTAAATAGAGAAAAAGTCCAGTAGAGATAAAAACTAGATTGCTGTAGGGGGCAAAAATAATAGTAATCTTAATTTATAATCTTAAAAAAAACTAACGATATTAAGTAGGTTTGATTTACACTTAATTAACACATTTATAGCATAAAAATTTAAGCAATCGTTATTATAATCTCCACCAAGTCATTTTCAGTCATTTAAATCACAATCAGCGATTCAACTTACAGACACAATCCCAAAAATATGCCCACCATCTGAAATTTTTGCATCAATTTTGTATAGTATAAACTTATGCTCCTATTATATAGAAGCAATTTCAGAAATATATTCATCTTCTTGTGCCCACAATCAACCCAATTAGGCTTCAGATTACCTCTCAAGATTCATTGAGAAAATTTGAAAATTGTTTTAGATTCAAAAATACATTCCTTTTGCATTGCAAATAAACCTGGACTCCTTATCAACTTTATCATTCTTAAAAATTTTGAAGAGAAATAACCCAAATTGTTCCCATGTGTGAGCTCATGCCAAGTAAGGAGAGGATTATATGGATCATTTTCGATATAACTATCAAAAGTGGCTGGAATTATGAGACATAAAATATGTACTTAAGAAACCACAAACAATTCAGGTCATTTACCCTAATATGCCACTTATTAGAGTATTGATATATATTAGTAACATTTTAGCACACTAGATGCATATTCCTACATACTTCAACAGACAAAAGTGAATATGATTATTAGCAAACTGTCTACACAGTAGTGCCACCCAATGCAAGCCTTAGCAATCAATGGATGCAAGAAGGTTTGTGATTAAAATCCTTATCTAATGTTTACTTATCCAATATCCTCAGACTAATTTCTAACATGTGGCTTTCATCAGTGAGCAGCCTTGGATCTGAGAGCACTGCACTTAGATCTTATGATTTAAAGCAACCCCCCCCCCCAGCATTATAATCTAAGATCTAGGTGCAATACTCACAGATCTAAGGCTCCACACTAATGAAATCCACAAGTCAGAAATTAGTCTGGGAATATTAGATAAGTTAGCACTAGGTAAGGATTTTACGCAAAAACCTTTGTGCATCCATAGATTACTAAGGTTTCTACTCAGTGGCACTGCTGTATTAGAATTTTCTAGTCGGTTAACAGCTTATGTGAGCATAAGAAATCGTAATCATGTGATGTTTTAGTGATCACAACTTATGCACTATTAAAAATAGAGATTTCAAAATAATCCCAAAAGATACTTTTATAGCTTTTGAGACCTGTCTAAGTTGAACTCTAGGATTCCAATAGATTTCAGTTTAATAGATGACTGTGTCAGTATAACATAATACATTTAAGAATAAATTTATTAGTGAAACAGTAGATACTTTTTATACTAAAATCTCACAATTGAAAAGCATTATATGACTTAGTGCAGTGGTTAAGTGTCAGAGTCTAGAGTATATGGTCCTCAGATTGATTCCAGTTCTGTCATTTCTGAAATTCAAACTTCTTATGAACTCCTGAGTAATAAAACTATTTGTTTATTTTTTTATTTCATATGGTTACTTTAGTATATACAATTTATGTAATTTCTGAGATTAGGTCATATGATAAATTAAATCTTATTTGATAACTGTAATAAGTATAATTGATATTTTTTATCTAATTAGAAACTTTTAATGAATATATATATATATATAAGACATATTTTGCAGGTTCATCCATGTTAACATGGATGAACCTGCAAAATATGTCTTTTATATATGCAACCCTTGAAAATCTTCATATCAATATATATATATATAAATTTTATATTCTTTATCACCTTACTGAAAGGGTTTCTTTTAGGACAACTCTTATTTTTAAGATTTAAAATGCTTCAATTTTTAAAGTAGTAGCGTTGTGTTTATTGAAATGTGTAGATGGTGTCATGCATTTTAATGCACACATATGTGCTAAAACATATTTAGTGGTATATGTTGCAATAAATATAATTGACTCCATAAACTTATTCATTATAGCATCTATTTATTAGTCTAGCATATATTGAAATACATATATTTAGAGCTAATCTGTTCTAGACCCACATGACAACACAGAGTTATTGTGCAAAAATTTAAATAAAAAAAATATAATATAAAATTAAAAATACAAGTGTAAAATAACATATAGAAAGCATTAAATATTAAATTTTTATTGTATATACTCCATTGTTGTGTAAATTTGAAAATTTGATTATAGTAAAAATAGAAATAGAAACTTTATAAAAAACATACATTTATTTTTGAAATATTGTAGGTTATTGATTTAGTCAGTCCATATTCAATAATTTCTTTGAGAGTTTTTCCAATTTTTCACTTGAGAATTATTTCTTTTTTTTAAATATTTTAAATGTTCCTTTTAAAACATATTTCTAAACTTTAATTACTGCCCTTTTAATGTCTTTACTTTAGTTATACTTTTTATTGAAAAAAATAACATATTCTTTATTTTATCTTTATGTTTACTACAAACATTGTTAAAAGCATACATTGAAATTAATCTAAAAAATAACAAAATATCAACTTTTTAAATAAATATAAAAAAAAATATAAATAAATAAATATAAATTATCAAAATAAAAAACTTTGCTCAAGCCTTCAGGTTAAAAAAATGAATTTGACAGGAAAAATTTTTTCTAAAGAATCTATATTTAAAAAAATTATTAAAGCATAAATTCAGATAATAAAAATATTATTTGAAGTATTAAAATTAAACTTTCAATTAGAAAAAAATAATAAAATACTTTTTATTATAGATGCTTCCTGTTTGTCATCAGTAAATCTTTGGTTAACTAATTTTCTGCAAAAAGCTAATATATTCAAATGAAATCTAAATGTAAATGTCACATATTATTTAGAAAGAAATGTTGAATAATTGTACAAAAAATATTTCATAAATTGTCAAGTGTTGGTAGCCAAGAGGTCAGTGCAGCCACTTTGCAAGCAAGAAGTTGCTTGCAAACAGTTGTTGCAGGTTCGCTTCCCGGCCGATGCTTTGACATATTGAAAAAAAAATTTCATAAATAGGTCAAACATAAATAAGTATTAGCTTTATAAACAAAAGCTTATGTTGTGAAAATACAAAAATGCACCGTTTTCTCTGCATGTATTTAACTTAAAATCATATCATTGATAACTGATAAAATGACTCAGGCTTTTTAATTAAGGTTTCTGATTGAAATGGATCCCTATCATTGAAATACATTACAATTACTTGAGGCCCCACCATTAGATTTCACAAAAATGAATTAAAAGATTAACAACTAAGATATTTAGCTTTTAAATTTTACTTTTGTGAATTATTCTCAAATTATTTTTTCACTTAGCAAAATAATTAAAAATATATATATTTTTTTAGTGCTGAAATTGTAAGTAAGCAGACAAAGAAACTAAACTGGTAACAGAATTTTAAAATATGACAAAATCATCTGATGCTTTGTTCAAAATGTAAATCCTGAAAAATGTCATGTAAATGTGTATTCTGGGTCAGTCAGTAGCATTCATTGCAATGTTAACTTAGTAAGAAAAAATGTTGTATTACTCATTCATTGTGGCATACTTCACTATATACGAATAGTGGTTGAACACTTAGATTAAAAACATAAAGAAAAAAACAAATTCAGTAAATATATACAAATTAATAAGCATTATTGTTGTAATTTTATCCCACCCCCTAATCTTATAGCTTCTAAAACCTCTATTTAAATTATGATAATTGCTATAATTCAGTTGAAATCATTGGTATAAAAAAATTTGCTCAAATTGGATTCAGAATTTTAGATTTTTTATTTGAACCAGTGACCATAGGAATCCTTCAGATTAATCTATGACATAATTATTTTATATGCTTTTGTTTAGCTTAGTATTTTTTAGTCTGACGTTTTTGAAATCTTATAACTCAATTTTTACCCACTTCTTAACTTCTGATCTCATTAAAATGTTGCACACATATGTATGTCTGAGAATAATAAATTTTTTAGAGGTTGCAAACAATTTTGGCAAAAAAAACAAAAAATTAGCAAAAAAATTTAAATTTTATATGGGAATCAATACTTTTTATGATACCACAAATTTACAC
The DNA here is from genome assembly GCA_028023455.1 of Epiperipatus broadwayi. NCBI lineage: Eukaryota > Metazoa > Onychophora > Udeonychophora > Euonychophora > Peripatidae > Epiperipatus > Epiperipatus broadwayi. The sequence goes on from JAQFVV010000186.1 coordinate 720,721, forward strand.
TATTAAATTGTATCTAAACTTTCTTTATTCATAATTTTTAAAACTATATAAAATTAAAAAGTAGAAAAAATATATAAAATTTTTCTAAAAAAATGGTTTATTAATATAAATGTATTAAAAAGTAAAAAATAAATTTTCTTAATCTCTCCCAAATAAAAGCATGTGATGATATGTTTAAAATTCCCAAAAGAATCATTTAAATGAACTTGAAACTAATACCTACTTTGCATAGATTAATATTGATATAAAAAAGTGGGTGCCATTTTAAGCAACCCAGCAGCAATTAATAAAAGAGAGGCCTGCTTTTCTCTGTCTTGAAAATGGTCTATATAGCATCTTCATATGAATTTGCATAAATTTGCATTAACATTACAGTTCTTAACCAAATACGAGTCACCATGAATATGGGACAATAAACTGTCCCAAAATCACTTGGTGGTAATTTTTGATAATTTTACTTACATTTAATAGCTTCATTACATGTGTGCAGAGCATATATATATATATATAAACCAGACTTATAAATTTCTAAACATGATTAGCCCAAGTTTTCATTTGTGACAGCTGAATATATTTTATTTTTTGCTTTTTAGTGTATTCATGTCTTACTTATATAAAAATAAACATTAATGTTTACTTCATTGTACATATAATTGTTTTGCACTCTACAAGGTTTGGCACATCTGGGAGCATCCAACTTGGGATTGGGATGTCCCAGGATCTATTCTGGCACTCACAAGTCTGGAACCTGAACTTCTAATGAACTCCTGAGCAATAAATCCATATGCCTTATTTTTTAATTGTTATGCATATGTATATATGTATGCTTTATGAAGTAGGTTTTACTGCCTTCCTTCCTTTCAAACTGAATGCACTTTCAGTAATGAGTGGAATGGTTATAGCTCTAATTATGATGGTGACTTAGCTAAATAAAAGGAAATAAATAAAACCCATTTTGTAAAGCATATGGACATATATAACAAAATCATTAAAAATAAATATGTAATATTTATAGAAAATATTTATATACTGTAACACTAGTGAGATATATGTTATGAAACAAACAAATACCAGCATTACATAATTATAATTTAAAAATAAATGATTAAATTATTAATAAAAATGAAAATAGAAAGTATAATATGTTTTAGAGTAGTTTTCTTTTGTTTTAAGTAGTTTTAAAATGCAATTTTGTAAAATAAAAAAAAGATTGCATTATATATTTTTTTTTAAAAAAAAAAGGGGGGTAGAGAAAGATTTAAAACATCTATCCTTTTTAAAGAAAACTCTCTTTGTTTTATAAAGTAAAAATAAGTTAGGGGAATAAATGTATCAAAATACATCTTAGTAGAAATCAAAAATAAAAAGATTAATTAATTAATTTGGAATGCTAGTAAGATTACTGATTGAATTAATTAAAAAAAACATGTAAACTATCTCATAAGAGCAATAACAAATTAACATATTTAAAGAAAGACACAAGTCAAATTGAACACAGCTTCAACATGCTCTAAAATGAGCAATTTTTACGTTATCATAGTGAATTTAGGCTCATTTTAAAGCTTAAAAAGTATCATAAGATGCTGGCCTCTCTAGAATTATTTTTCAAATAAAAATCAATAGTATTGTCTTAAGAAGTTACAACAATGGAAGAAGGCAGCTTTCATAGATGTTGATTGGTTGGTTTTCATTTTGAAGAAAGGAAAAGTGCCTGTCAATAATTTTCACCGCTTCAACTTCTTTGTTTTGATTTTGAAAATGAAAATGTTGTTTTAGGATGATTTTTTAGTGTTTTTTTTTTTTACATATAAATTATTTTGCTGAAATGTACTGAAAATAAAATTATTTTATAAAAATAGTTAAGATTTTAGTAAAAATTCTTTATTTTTACATGAACGTAAATTGAAAAAGAAAATCACTGACATACTCAACATATTCTAATATGTTATAAATGTTCTTTTTAGGTTCTTCACTATAAAATATCTTTATAATTATAAATAGAAATTTATTTTTGAAAAAACTTTCATTCACTTTTATATTCTGACAAATTATTAATTTGCTTTTTACAAAAAAAAACTAAAATGAATATAACATTAAAAGATGAATATATTTTTACTGCTGATTCAGTAATTGATCAATCTGATTCAGTAATTGATCAATCAAAAGTTCAGAGTTTTAACTGACTCAACCAAACAGAATTTGTACTACATAAGAATTAATCTAAGAATGTAAAAATCAATTAGATAAACAAAATATAAAAATAATTAAAAAAAACAGATTTAAGTTATGATCAAAATTATAATGATAAGAAATCAAAACAATGGGAGAGAAAAAGTATATAAAATCACTATGGCCTATTGTTATTTAGTCTGACCTTCAATCTGTAATTCAGTCTGGTCTTCAATCTGTAAGTCAGTTTGGATTCAGTTTGTGATTGAATTGTTCTGATCTTCATTTTGTGCTGTTACATTATTCATTGCTCCAGAGATCCAGAAATCTAGAGACAAAATAGAGCCATTCATTGCTTCTGTGAAAAATATTGCTGAAGCAGTAGACCTAGTAAAATGTGTTGTTAGATCATCTTAGAAGTATTCATCTGGGCTTTCTGCTCTATCCCTCAACAAAAAAATCAACTGAAATCTCATCTGGAACCAATGTCTGAAACAAATGCCTAGATTGAAAATAGATGCTGCTGCATACCTTTCTCTCATTGTTTGACAGAAACCTGAGAGGAAAGTCCTGAAGCCATTGATGGAGAGACAAAGATCCAACTGGTTGGAAACTGACAATCATGAAAACCTAACTAAAGATATTTTGATACTTGTCTATAGACACTTTATATTTATTTTAAATGAAATGAACTTTAATTAACAAATGACTATTATAAAAAGTAGCCTGATTAATTATTTATATTTCTTTATGTAAAATAGATATGTAATGTGCTTGAAAAAATATTAATGTTTGCTCAGGATTTTGACCTATTCTCTCACACTCTTGTCATTGTGTCATTATTAATTTAAGAGTATAGTTATTTTTAGGTGTTAAGTAAATGTGCTAGACCCTGGTTAAGAGTATGAGCTATTTTGGGATATATCAAGCACTGGATTGTGTACCTGTCATCCAAAGCATGCTGACTATATAACATATGGTTGGCTGGTGCCTAAGTTTTTTTCCATACATCATAGCATCAGCCGGGAGGTGAACCCACAACCATCTAGCAACCAAGTATTTGCTTGCAAGGTGGCTGCAATAACCTCTTGGCTAACAATGCTTGACAGCTGGTGCCTAAGTTTGATCCTCAAAACAAATATAATGCTTGGGATGGCAGGGGTTTGTTCTGGCAGTCAATGTGGACCACAGTCAGAAAATATGGTCATGTTATGCTTTCATAGCTCGATCTGGCCATGAGCATCATTGATAATCATGATATCAATGATATTCTACCCTTTTCTTGAAGGGCCCATCTGTTCCTGTAGTATTAAAGTAAATGTTAAACTTATTATAGTTTAAATTCCAAAAATTGTTATAAAATGTATTTAAACTTAGTTAATATGGTATTTATTCAGGGGGGACTCAGTTCAATATATCCAAAAACATAAAAAGTAAAGTTATTAAAATTTTCAGTAGAGTTTGGGTATTTACAAAAAGAGGATATTGCCATGTAAAGGGAGAAGGGTTAAATGTTCTAGTATTATTTTATTTGATTAAAACAGGCAAAACTCTCCATACAGTAGTGCCACTCAGTGCCAACCAGAGTAATCAATGGATGCCAGAAGGCTTATGCATAAAATCCCTATCTAGTGCCTACTCATCAATATCCCCAGACTAGTTTCTGGCTTGTGGCCTTCATCAGATAGGAATTTTATGCATAAGCCTTCTGGCATCCATTGATTACTCTGGTTGGCAGTGAGTGGCACTACTGTATGGAGAGTTTTGCAGTTTATGGATAGTAAAAGAATAGCCAAAATAGTGTTTAATTGGGTTATGAGTAAAGGGCAGGTAACAAGATGGGTGAGAAAGGTGATGTATTATGCAAAAGATTTGGATAAAGAATTTATATCAGTATACTTGTATAAAAGGTGGGATGATTGTGTTAGGAGGATTGTTGAGTGTTATAGTGGTAAGGAATGGGATAAAAGAATAGATGCATTAATAAATAGTAGGGAGTCGAAAAAATATAGAGAACTAGTATGGAGGGTAAGAAGAGTTTAAATATATATAGAAGTAAACAGAACATTGGGTGCGAGTTAATTTATGATAATAGTAAGCAAAGCAGTTTATTGTTTAAGGCTCGAATGGGATCTTTAGCAACAAAACAATATACATATAAATGGAAAATTATGGGTGATTTAGTGTGAAAATTGTGTAAGGAAGGTATAGAAAATATTAGGCATCTGTTGATTGAATGTAAATGCTTGAAAGCAGAAAGGGTACAAATAATGAAGTTATGGGAGACTAAATATGAACAAAGGGATTATACAGAAAATGAGTTATTGGTTTTTATGCTGGGTTTGCGAAAAGATAAGAGGGATTTAGATATAAAGGCTATAGAGTTGACAAAGATTATGTTGTGGAAATGGGATGGAGCAGAATATGGGAAAACTTAAAGTGGGGAATGGAAATTAAAGTGGCTAATAGGTTTATCTGGCATAATTGCTGAGATATTCTTGACTTCATTTAAGGAGAAACCACAGTACATCACATCACATCACCTGTTTTAATAACAGTAATGTGCTAGCATAAAAATAGTAATCATGTGATGTTCCATTTTATTTAACATTGTGATTGTTGTATCCAATGATTGGCTACCAACAACTACGCAAATATTAAAACAAAAATGATTATATTTATTTAGTAAGATTTTAAAAAGTTGAATGAAATTCTATTAAGAAGTTATAAAAATTCTTGAACAAAATTTTGAAAATATCAATGCAACTTTCACTATATTTCTAATTTATAAAATTTAAAAATGTGATAGAATTTTTTGGTTGTAATAAATTAATTAAAATTATACAAATAAATAAAGTGAAATGTGTAAATATTATATAATTAGAGTAAAAATGATGAATAAAAACAGATTTTAATTATCAATAAAAATGAAGTTGAATTATTTCATGTTGTGTTTAATTTTAAAAAACCAGAAATATTAATCTTCAATTGAGATTTAAAGTTTATATCTGGACTAGAGATAATATCTAGATTAATAGATTATTAGTGATAATCATAGCTGTATTTATATAAAATAGATCATGTCAAAGTTGTGGGTAAAGTGAATTTGACACATGTAAACCAAAAGATAGCAAACTTATAAACCAGATGTAATACTCTATAAATTTTATAAGCGCAGTGTTGAAATTGTAACTATATAGAAAGTAAAGAAACTTTCACACCAGCAGTTTTTTAAACAAAATCATAACTCTTTCTCCAGCCACAAGTTGAAGTCTTTAAGGAAATAAGTGCGATGTCTTATTTCCGAATTCGCATGGTAATTTATGAACCAATCTTAAGTAGCTAGAAGTGAGAGCATGAATATATAAATCATTCATTTTATTTTTTAATTTAATATTCTTATTAGCACTTATGAAATATTAAAATTTACTTTGTGCCAATATTAGATAATGTTAATTTTTACAAGCGCAGTGTTTAAATTGTAAACTATTTAGAAGATAAACAAACCCCCACAACAGCACCATTTTTTAAAACAAGATGATAAATTTAATTATATTCTCGCACCAGTCACAAAATAAAATAAATACAACTTAAATTCACCCATATTCCCCCAAAATAAATAAATAAATGAACTAAAAGCAAATATGTAATTTGATACTTAGATACGTGAATTTTAGCTTTGTATAAAGCTAAATAATTCTTGATTTTGCTTTTAATTTGCTCAGTAATAGTAATAATAAAAAATAATAGTAATAAATAATTTTAAAAATGCAGAGGAATTTTTTAGTATTTTAAATTAAAAGGATGATAAAACATAGTACAAACAAAATATTTATATTTTTTTCAGTAATTTTTAACATTAAAATATAATTTCACATTTTGAAATACGATTTAATTAATGGATGAAATTAATTATAAAATTAAACTTAAGTTGAAGTGCTTTCAATAGAAATCATATTAAAAGAAAGTATGCCTATGTGCCTAAAATAAAAGACTTTGGATAAATTTGTTTTGCCAAACTTTGACATTTAATGGGAAAACTTCAGGTCCTACAGAGATGTATGAATCCATAGATGACAAAACAGGCAAGTAATAATGACATCATTAAAAAAAATAAGTGTATAAAATAAGTTGAATTGCTCGTATTTCTAAAAAAATTCACAATAAAGGAAATTGGTGTTATAATTGGATTACAAAATATTGTAAAATACTTCGAAATAGATCATAGTTTAAATGGCTAGATATTTTAAGAAAATTTGGTTGAATGATGTAAAGAAAAGAAAATATAGATCAAAGTCATTCCATTTGGAGAAGCTTTCATACTGTAATTGTATTTCTCGAATAATGGATGGAAATAATAATACTGATGATTTTCGTGAAAAAAATAAATTCTTTTGTTATATTTTTAAAAATCATGATTTAGATTAGGTAAAATGTTATCTTTTTATCAAAGCATGATATTGTAAAGTTTTTTTTCTCTTATTTTATTATATATATAAAATATTAAAACTGATAGTAAATATTATAATAACAACTATAAAAACACAAAAGTACTTTCAACAAAAGGAATTGAAAGACTTTATATGTTTCTATAACTGCTATTATATTTATTATCGTCGTTAATACTTTATAGCTTTGTTTATTAATATTACAATGGGCAATTTATAAAAAAGTGTTTTATTTAGTTTACATATTTATATAATGACATTCATTTCTGTATGTAGATTTAAAAGAAAAAAAAAATAGCTAAAACAATTTCTGATTGATGTCGTGGCAAAGACAAAAAAGAAAAAATATATCTGCTTATATCAAATATAGTTTCAAATATTTTCTAAGCAATTTAAATAAATCGTAGATATAAAACATCTTTACATAAAAGCAATAACATATATAATAATAATACACATGGAAGTTCTTTTCAGGAAATATTAATTTTTGTTCTTTTTAATGTATTCGAACTATTTTACAATAACAATCTACATTGCCTACATAGCTACATCTATCTCTTTTATATATAATTAACTATAAAAGAGATAGGTGTCACTACGCATCAAATGATGGTTAGGATTTGGATAAAGAATTTATATCAGTATACTTTATAAAAGGTGGGATGATTGTGTAGGAGCATTGTTGAGTGTTATAGTGGTAAGGAATGGAATAAAAGAATAGAAGCATTAATAAAAAAATAGGGAGTTGGAGAGATGGAGAACTAGCATGGAGGGTAAGAAGAGTTTAAATATATATAGAAGTAAACGGAATATTGGATGTGAGTTAATTTATGATAATAGTAAGGAAAGTAGTTTATTGTTTAAGGCTTGAATGGGATTTTTAGCAACAAGAGAATATACATGTAAATGGAAAACTATGGGTGATTTAGTGTGCAAATTGTGTAAGGAAGATATAGAAAATATTAGGCATCTGTTGATTGAATGTAAATGCTTGAAAGCAAAAAGTGTACAGATAATGAAGTTATGGGAGAATAGACATGAACAAAGTGAGTATACAGAAAAAGAGTTATTAGTTTTTATGCTGGATTTGCACAAAGATAAGGGGGATTTAGTTATAAAGGCCATAGAGTTGACAAAAATTATGTTGTGGAAATGGGATAGGGCAGAATATGGGAAGACTTAGAGTGGGGAATGGAAAATAAAGTGGCTAACAGGTTTATCTGGGCATAATTTCTGACATATTCTTGACTTCATTTAAAGAGAAGGCAAATACACCACATCACATCACATCAGTAATGTGATGGAAAATAGTAATAAAAATAGAAAGAGTAGTAAAAGATGTGGATGGAGAATGAATGATAGGAATAAGTTAGAAGAAAATAAAATAAAAGTAAAAGAAATCATGGAAGAGTTTGTGATAATGAATATAAGGACTGGTGTGGTGAGTAGAAATGTGCCAAATAAGAGTTTTATGTGAGAATATTCAAAAGAATAAGAGTAATAGAAAATAGAGAATTAGTTAAAGTGTAAAAGAGAGGAAAAAAAGATACCGAGAATATAAATGTGCTATAAAGACAAAGAAAATGATATTAATATTAAATGGGAAAATTATTATTCTTAAAAAGAAGTTGACTAAAACAGATAATTATATAGAGAGAATGAAATTAAATAGTAAATTATTGGAGGATATTAATAAAAGTGGAAGAGATGGGAATAAAAAATTTTGAAAATATATTAAAAAAAAGAATATAGGGGAAAGAGAAATATTATTGCAAATGATGAGGAAAAAAAGTGCAACTCTAAGAAGAATTAGAGACAATCTTAAATAAGTATGTAATGGATATAGAAAAGATGTTAGATGTGAAGGATAAAATAATAACAACATAAAAACATATGTTATGGAAATATTATTTTACAGAAAATAAATTGAATGAGGCAGAGAAGTTGAAAAGTGGAAAGACAAAAGGTTTAGATGGATGAGCAGCAGAGATGATGAATTTGGAAAATAGGGCAAAATTAAATGTATTATCATGTTTTTATAAGATGACACATAAGACAGAATTTCCAGGTAGCTGGAATAATATAAGAGTAAGGTTTTTATGTAAAGGAAAGGGTAAAGATCATAGAAAGATAAACAATTAGGTCAATACAGGTAATGTCAGTGTTATATAAAGATTTTGCATATATGGTGGCTGGAAGGATGGCAAAATGATGGAAGAAAATAATATAGCAGGAGAAATGCAAGGAGGTTTTAGAATGGATAGGTGTATAGGAGATAGTTTATTTGTAATCACACAACTTATAGATATAAGTAGGAATACAGGTAGACAGTTATATATTGTCTTTATAAATATAGAGAAGGTATATGATAGAGTCAATAGAAATAAATTATAAATAAGTTTAGTAAATTTGGGAATTAAAGAAGTTTTAGTGGATTTTATTTAAGATTATATGAAAATAATTATTCAGTTAGAGTTAATAATGGAGTGGGATTAAGGCAAGGATATTTTGTTTTTATTATATTTGAGAAAAATGGAGAGAGTAATAGAAAGAATATGAAGATGGGTAGATATACTAGTAATAGATAGCTAGGAAGTGTATACATTATCAGGTCTTTTAATTTCTGATGATATCTTCTTGGGCACAGAAAGTAGGTAAGATATGGAAGTTATGCTAAAAATGTGTGCAAGGGTGGGTAAAGAGATGAGAATTAAATTTAATGAAGAAAAATCAAAAGTAATGATGATAAATGCTGGAGAAAGAGAAGAGAAAGAATTTTTATTGGGGAATATAAAGTTAAATGTAATGAATATGTATAACTATTTGAGAATCATCTTGGGTAATCAGAAAAATTACTGGATAAATGGGAGAAAAATTGACAAATAAAGCAAAGAAAAGAAATGGACTGATAAAGAAAGAACAGTATTTTCATATAATAAATATGATGTAGCAAAAATTGTATAGAAGGGAATGGCAGTAGCTGGGTTAACTTATGGCAATGATGCATTATGTGTTAGCAAAGCAATGTAGGATTACTTAGAAAAAGTATAAAAAGAAGTAGGAAGACATGCATTAGATGCATATGTGTTGATGGCAAAGAAAGCAATTCAAGGAGAAATGAGCTGGTCAAGTTTTTATATGAGAGATGCAAAAATCCAAATCAAACTGTTAGTAGATTGCATTTAATGGATAAGAGAATAGCCAAAATAGTATTTAATTGTGTTATGAGTAAAGCACAGGCAACAAGATGGGTAAGAAAGGTAGTACAATATGCAGAAGATTTGGATAAAGACTTTTTGTCAGTATATTTGTCCACAAGGTGTGATGTTTATGTTAGGAAGATTATTGAGTGTTATCATGGCAAAGAATGGGATAGAAAAATAGATGTATTAATAAAAAATAGGAAGTTGGAGAGATGGAAAACTAATATGAAGAATAAAAAGAGTTTAAATATATATACAAATAAATAGAATATTGGGTTTGAGTTAGTTTATGATAATAGCAAGGAAAGTAGTTTACTGTTTAAGGCTCGAATAGGATCATTAGCAATAAGGGAATATACACATAAATGGAGAAATATTAGTGATTTTGTCTGCAAGTTATGTAAGGAAGGTATGGAAAATATAAGGCATATTCTAATTGAATGTAAATGCTTATGAGCAGAAAGGGTACAAGTAATGAAGTTGTGGGAGAATATCTATAAACAAAGTGATTATACAATGGTGGGTTTTTGTTTTTTATGCTGGGTTTGAAAAAAATAAAGGGGAGTCTAGATATAAAGGCCATAGAGTGGATAAAGATGATATTGTGGAAATGGAATGAGCACATAGGGAAGAATATGGGTAAATCTTAGGATGGAAAATAGAAAGAGAAGTAATGTGGCTAACAGCTTTCTCTGGGCATAGCGGCTGAGAGATTCCTGAGTTCAATAAAAAAGAAACCATAACACATCACATGTAATTGTAAAATAGTTCAAACATATTGAAAAGGGCAAAAATTAATATTTGTTCAAAAGAGCTTTTATGTGTATTATTATTGTTATTATATATATATATATATCATTGCAGTTATATAAAGATATTTTGATTGTATTGTATGATTTATTTAAATATATGTAAAAGTAGCATAATGGATTAAACTTTTTTCTGTTTTTGATGATTTCCAAGTAATATGTAACTCTAAAAGAAACTTAAGCCAAGTATATTTTAAATACAATATTTCTTTATTAACTAAAATGTAAAGAATATAAAAATAACAAGACAAGGCAGATTGTCAAATGTATTAAGTAAGTGTTTTGAAAAAATATCCAAATAAAATGATTTGAAATAAATACCAATTGTTTTGTAGATTGATTGTGTTTTTCCAATCAATTTATAAAAGATAGGACAAATTAAATTATCTTAGTTAATGTTAAAGTTATAGTGAAGATTACAGTGAAAGTTAGAGTTAAAAGAAAGTAGGACAGCAAACAAGTATTAAGCAGTCTTATCATGAATTCATTGTTTTAGCAAAGCCATGCAAGAGTAGAAAAATCAAAAATCTTGAACTGGCTGCTCAATGTCTAGAAGCTAGCTATCTTATCCTTATGCTCTTATCTGGAAATACTGCATCTGTTGAAGCTCCAGTAATCAAATCTATGCATTGCCAAATTTATTGAATTTATGCTGGAAAATAATTAAATTAAAATTGAAAGTAAGAAGTCTATGATATTGGAAATAAATAAATAAATTTGGATTTCATAAAAAGAATTCTTCACATGACCACCACCTTCTATGCTACACAAGCTGTTAAAGCAGATGACTATATAATTATACAAGTGAGTTATCTTGTATTGAAAGCATTAGTTAACTAAAAAAAGGTGGTTGCTTGAGGGTTGCATTAGATCCTAAGATCTAAGCGCAGTGCTCTCAAATCCAAAGCTTCTCACTGATGAAAGTTACAAGCCAGAAACTAATCTGAAGATACTGGATGAGTAGGCACTAGATAGGGATTTTATGCACAAACTATTTTGCATCCATTAATTATTTGAGCTTGTACTAGATGACACTACTGTGAGGAGAGATTTGCTTGTTTTAAAAAGGATTTTTTTAAATTTATTCAGACGAATCTGCCATTGCTATATATTAAAAAAAATTGTTGTATATTTTTGTATACGTATACAGATTAAATCAGCAATAAGTTTTAAAATATGAATGTATTTTTACCAATTTTAGCATCTTAAAAGTTTCATAAGCATATATTGAAAACAACAACAACAAAAAATATCCATGTCTGTATTCAAAGATAAAAATAATTTTGTTTTTCCAATTATTTATAGGCTGGGGGTGGGTGCGGGAAAATATTATATACAAATTAAAATTTCATGTAAACTTGATCTTGCTTATATAAATAAGTTAGAATTATTAATTTAATTATAAGTATAAATTACTGCTTACATATTTATATAATTATATTTTATGACTCAAAATTATCATAAGTGTGTTTGTTATTTACTGTTTTATGGATCGCTGTTGATTGCTAAATGTTATTTTTTTCCCAAGTGTCTTAGCATCGACCGGGACGCGAACCCGCAACCCGGGCAACTGCTTGTAAGGCAGTCACGCTGACCTCTCGACCACCAATGCAAGACTAAATGTTATTTTCATAGTTTATTAAATATTATTTACATAATATTATATGACTTCTTTGTTCTTCGTAAGCTTAGTTTTGGACAAGAGACGTCAGAAAGAGATTAGTTAGCATAATGACTAATTATCAAAAATGAATGGATTTTCTGCTGAGGATTCAAATAATAGTTGGTGCCCTTAAAGTATGATTAGCATAATTGTTATAGATAATGCAAGAACACAACATATATATATATGTCATTTATTCTTAGGAATCTAGCTATGTAATTAATATATTCTCCTCCTTGCTTTTATTATGCTTACTTAAATCAGTATTTAATACAATACGGCTTTGAAAGCGCTTAGCCAATATTATGATTTAGACTTTAGTAATTTCGCCTTTATACGTTGAAGCGTGTTGTATTAGTTATGAAGAACTGGTGAAACAAACTTATTATTACATTAAATCAGTATTATTCTTATACATATTTCAGATGTTCGCCATCATCATCATATTTGAAACCACCATCAATGTAGTGATTAATCATATATCCCCATAATATTCAATTACTTACAAATAATGCACCAATATGTAGCCATAAAAAAGTTTATTTATTGCAATTTTTCTGTCATTATAAATACTTATCCAATTATGGAGCCTAAATGGATAAATATAATTATCAACCTCATTTCAACTGCTATATATATATATTGTGACAATACAAACTAATCCAGGGATGAACTCATTCAAAGTCACAAACCCTTAGTAAAGTTTAAAATAATTAAATGCTTAAAAAATAAATACCTCAATAAAATATTTGAGAATCTTACGATTTAAATATTTGATAGATAACTTTTATAATAATTTTTCTTTTCTTTTAAGTTGACAATTTCTGGAGCTTTTTTATTCTTCATAATTTTAATTATACGTGTCACTGTTTCATTTGAAATATATTATCAATTTATCTTTCTTTGTGCATTGATACAGTTATAAAAAAATCAAACAAATCCATCAATGCTTATTTTTTATAATTAAAATTAATCCATCTGACAATTTCGATTGCCCAGCAATCTTCCTCAGAGCTACAAAATATACAAATACTTAATTATACATCAATTTCTAAATAATTCGTTTTTTACATATATCTTATTTATCTACATATTATTAGAGGGATTTGAATTCAGGATTTTTCAGTCTATTTATCCTTCAATCCATCTCAAGCAACCATTACCCATGACCACGTACATGCAAAAAAGATACATGATCTACAATATATGTATTTCATGCAGAATCAGCATTTATCAGTTGGACCAGACTATAATCTCCTATACATGTATACAATTAGTGCTCAGTTTATATTAAGATAGCAATTCCTCTAACTTTAATGGACAGACTTCAATCTTCTCACCTTTCCAACTACAACCATTTATGTAATTGAAAAGCCAATGATAGAATGCTCAAAAACCTTATTGGATTTGATATCATAGTCATACCCATGTAGACATAACATTAATCTAACCCCATTATCAATATATATATATATATATATATATATATATATATATATATATATATATATATATATAGGCTGCAGAAAGGAGTTTGCTATTAACTGAAAGGAGACCCTTTGATTCCTCTTGGAGGCCTTAAAGGAACCGAGCAGGGCAAATTCCTAATGTCCACTCCATACGTTCTTGTCATTGCAGCTGTTATTACTATATGTTTATTCATATAGTATATGAACATGGATGGGCTGCTCACCAACACGCATTAGCCAGCGTGGTGAGTTTATTGGCTTTTTACCTCTGAGTTTAAGATCAAGAAACACCATGGTCTTTCTTCTCAGTGCCTGATAAGGCAGAATGAATGTTTGTGTAAATGATAAAGATTTTTCCCAATTATACAATTATGACAGACAAAAATAAAGCATGGCCCTTAATCCCAGGAGGCTGTAAAGTCACCAACCAAGGCAGCGGTTGGTGGCCGAAGGCGGAGGGTGCTAAGAATATCCTGGAGGCGGACCCAGGCTGCCATTTGATGACGACTTTTTATTTAGGTACTTACAACTGCAGATCACTTTCAAGTGAAGGAAGATTGCAAGAATTAGAAGAAGAACTCTCTTATATTAAATGGGATATTATTGGACTTTGTGAAGTTAGAAGAAAAGGTGAAGAGACAATTGATTTAAAAAGTGGACATATGCTCTATTATAAAGGCACAAATATTGGAAATACAAGTGGAGTAGGATTCATTATAAATAAAAAGTGGAAGAACAATATTGTGGAGATTGATGGTGTATCAGACAGAGTGGCAAGATTAGTTATACAACTTAATAGCAGATATGAAATGCAGATAATTCAGGTTTATGCCCCAACAAGTTCTCACAGTGATGAAGTAGTAGAAGATTTTTATATGGATGTACAAAAGGCTTTTGATCAGAGTAAACAACATTTTAAAATTGTTATGGGAGATTTTAATGCTAGAATTGGTAAACAAATGAAAGATGAAAGTGTTGTAGGTAATTTTTGTTATGGTAATAGAAATGAGAGAGGACATAGACTTGTGGAGTTTGCAGAGAAGGAAAAACTTTATATTATGAATTCTTTTTTTGAGAAAAATGTTAGAAGGAAATGGACATGGAAGCATCCAAATGAAGGTACAGCAGAATTGGATTATATTTTGACTAACAGGAAATACATATTTCAAGATTGTAATGTTCTTAATAAATTTAACACAGGAAGTGATCATCGATTAGTAAGGGGTAAGATACATGTTAATGTAAAATTAGAGAGACAAAAATTATTAAGAAAAACTATATTTACAGTTGATATTCCTAATCTTCAGAAACATTCTAATGAATTTAAATTAGAACTTACAAATCGGTTTCAAGTATTAGTAGATTTTGAACATGATTCAGATTTGAATGAAATTAATATGAAAATAACTGATACACTTTTAAAAACTGCAACAAAGATAGCTGGTAGAAAAAAGCAGCAATTGACTAATAAAATTTCTACTGAGACTAGAGAACTTATGAAGAAAAGAAGGAATATGAAGATATGCAAGAATGATGCATTAAAAAGAATTGAATATCTCGAATTTTGTAAAATGGTGCGGAAAAGAGTTGAAAATGATATAAGAAAGTATAACTGTGAACTAGCAAGAAAAGCTGTAGAAGAAAATAAAAGTCTTAAGAATGTAAAACAACATTTTGGTATTGGTAGGAAATTTATATCTGCAATAAGGAAAAAAGATGGAATTATTACTAAAAAGAGGGATGACATTATGAAATTGGTAGAAGATTTTTATCAAGAATTATATAGTAATAAAGAACCAGTACCTCCTATATCTATTACATCTTCCGAATTGCCCAGAATTTTAAATGAAGAAGTGAGAAATGCAATTAAATGTATGAAAAAAGGAAAGGCTCCAGGTAATGATGGAATTATAATTGATATATTAAAAGAAGCAGGTGAAGAAACAGAAAAAATATTAGCAAAGTTATATACCAAATGTCTAAATGATAAAGATGTACCGGATGATTGGAAGAATGCAGTAATAATATTAATATTTAAAAAAGGTGATAAAGAAGATATTAGAAATTACAGACCTATCAGCCTTTTATCAGTTTTATATAAAATTTTTACCAAGATAATTACAACTCGTCTACAGAGAACCTTGGATTTTCACCAACCAAGAGAACAAGCTGGATTTAAAAGTGGTTTTAGTACAGTAGATCATATTCAAGTATTGAGAGAAGTTATAGAAAGGACAAATGAATATGAGTTGTCATTATGTTTTGGATTTGTAGATTATGAAAAGGCATTTGATTCTATAAACATTTCTTCAGTGATTAAAGTATTGGATCATCAAGGTATAGATCCAGGATATTGTCATATTTTAAAGAATATTTATAAAAATGCAACAGCAACAATTAGATTACATAATGATACTGGGAAAGTCAACATTGAGAAAGGTGTAAGACAAGGTGACTCCATATCTCCAAAACTTTTTACAGCAGTGCTGCAAGAAGTATTTTGTGGATTAAAATGGGAAACTAAAGGAGTGAAAGTAAATGGAGATTACTTAAGTCATTTAGATTTCGCAGATGATGTAGTTGTTTTTGCAAATAATGCTTCCGAGCTGCAGGAAATGTTGCAGGAGTTATCAGATGAAAGTAGAAAAGTAGGACTAAAGATAAATGTTAAAAAGACTAAAGTAATGTTTAATCGATTTGCTCCAAATATGAAAATAAAGATTGATTATGATGAATTAGAAGAAGTTAAGAGTTACAAATACCTTGGTCAGATTATTAATACAGATGGAAACATAATAGAGGAAATTAATCATAGAATTAAACTTGGTTGGAGTGCTTTTGGTAGAAATAACTTGATATTAAAAGGAAATATGCCTATGTGTTTGAAAAGAAAGGTTTTTAACAAATGTGTTTTACCAGTTCTTACTTATGGATCTGAGACTTGGACACTTAATAGAAGATCAATACAGAGACTTCAGACCACTCAAAGAAGTATGGAGAGATGTATGTTGGGAGTAACAAGAAGAGATCGAAAACACAATGTATGGGTAAGAGAACAAACAGGTGTTACTGACCTCATTGAAAAAATTAAAAGATTGAAGTGGAGTTGGGCTGGACATATTGCTAGAAGAGATGATAATAGATGGACAATTAAAATTTTAAACTGGATTCCAAGAGATTGTAAAAGACCCAGAAAGAGACCACATGTAAGATGGATGGATGAAATAAGAAAATGTGTAGGGGTGATGTGGAGAAGAGAGGCTAAAGATCGGAGGAGATGGATTAAACTTGGAGAGACCTTCATCCTGCAGTGGATTGATAATGGTTGATAATGATGATGATATATATATATATAATAATAATATTATTATTCGATGTCTGTATTTTTAAAGCAATATACGTAATTATATAACTGAATATTTGTAAATACAGTAACTAAATAATTAAAAATTTATCTACTTAGGAGCGCTTTCGATTATCTTGGTAATCTGTGTCAACTAAAGCTTAGGAGCACTTTTGATTATCTCAGTAATCTGTGTTAACTAAAGCTTTAGTTGACACAGATTACTGAGATAATCGAAAGCACTCCTAAGTAGATAAATTTTTAATTATTTAGTTACTGTATACTGTATTTACAAATATTCAGTTATATATATATATATATATATATATATATCTATATATATATATATATATATATATATATATATATATATATATTAATAAAATGTGTTTTACCAGGACTTGGATACATTATAAAAGAACAATAGAAAGACTTCACACAACTCAAAGAAGTATGGTGAGATGCATGTTAGGAGTAACAAGAGATCAAAAACATAATATATGGATAAGAGAACAAATAGGTGTTACTGACATTATTGAATAATTAAAAGACTGAAGTGAAGTAGAACTGGACATATTAAAATCTTAAACTGGATTCCAAGAGATTGTAAAAGATCCAGAAGTAGATCACATATGAAATGGATAGATGAAATAAGAAAATATGCAGTGGAGAAGAGAGACGAGAGATTGGAGATGGATTGAACTTGGGGAGACCTTCATCCTGCAGTGGATTGGTAATGGGTTGACAATGATGATGATGATATATTAATAGTAGAGGGATGGGCTGAAATTATACTAAGATATAATGTAATTCTAAAGCAGTATGTAATTTTCTTATACTAACTATTTCCTATGTATGTAATTAGAGGAATTTGAACTCAGAATTTTTAGTTCTATTCACTCTTCAATCCATCTTAAGCAATTGATGCACATGACCACATGCACATGAAAAAGATATGTATTTAATGCAGAAGCAGCAATCATTAGTTTGGCCAGATCATAATGTTTCACACACACACACACACACACACACACACACATATATATAATCTTTATGAAGTATTATATATATATATAATCTTTATGAAGTATTATAACTTTATCTTGTTGCATTACCAAATCCATATAATATTAATATTTATTTTCTTTATTACTTGATTCATATAATTACCACTCACTATTGATGATTTTGATTGCACCAGCAGTCTTCTTCAGAACCTCTGCTTACATTTTCAAATTTTGGATTTGAATATAGGATTTTTCAGTCTATTACACATAGAGAAAATATTTAATATAAGCAAATTTCATATTGCTTTAGAATTACATTATTACATAGTATAAGTTCAGCCTATCTCTCTACTATTAATATATATGGATACCTAATAGTCTGATAATATGAGGCATTAGATTGCCACAATGTTTACATGGTTATGACTACAATATCAAATCCAATATGGGTTTTGTGGTTTCATTGTTTTTTTTTTTAATGAAATGGCTGATTGAATAATTAGAAGGATGAGAAGATTAAAACCTCTCCATTAATGTTTGAGAAATTGTTATCTTAATATAAACTGAACACTGATTGTATATATGTGTGGAATATTATGATTTGGTCCAACTGATGAAGGCTAGTTCTGCATGAAATATATTGAGAATCATGTATTTTTTGCATGTATGTGGCCATGTGTATCATTTACTTGAGATAGATTGGAGGATGAATAGAGTAAAAAGTCCTAAGTTCAAATCTCTCTAATTATATATATATGTATATAGTTAATTCTGACTCTTTTGTCGTTTATGTAAACAAATTTTACACTTGTTTCGGTGGTTTTGGTAAAACGCCATCTATTGATCATATATATATATATATATTAAAAGGTGTGAAGGTCGCCTTGACAGCAGTTAGAAATATTGGTTGCTATATTTACTGTGAATGTTTAGGTGATTACTGGTTGGGAACTAATTATATATATATATATATATATATATATATATATATATATATATATATATATATATATATATATATATATATATATATATATATATATATATATATAAGAAATATTTAGTATAAGCAAATTGTATACTGCTTTAGAATTACTATATACCAAATATATAAATAATCCTCATTTATACTACACATATATATTATCCCTATTTATATACAATACATAAATATCACCTTCAATATATCTATAACAAATACATACATATATACACCTTAAATGTATATACAAACACTAAACTACTCTAAATTTATGGTACATCTATACCATTAATTATTATTATTATTATATAAATCAAATCAGTAAGTCCATAATATCTATTAATTATACTGCAAAGTATAATCACCCTATGAAACTTATAATCTTATATTATTTCTTTATTAATTTTTTTATTATCAATATAAATATTATTATATGAAATTTAAATTTAAAATTATTATTATTAAACTTATTAAACATTATAAATTATTGTAAACATTTTTAATTATTACTTAACTAATCCCAACACCCCAGCTTCCTTATTATTCAGCTTTTCCAGCAATTACTAATTTAAAACTTAATTAATTATAATATATTTGAATGTGTGGGAGTTAAAGATTGTGTAACAGCTAAAATTTATGGAGCCCAAAAATTTATAAAAAAAGGGGTACCACTGAAAACAATTATTAAAGGTTCTAATTCTTATTTCAATAAAGTTTCTAAATGATTGGCAAATAATGTTTTAAAAAAATGTTAATACTGATTGTAAGTCATATATAATAGTATAATATTGTTTTAATAAATGAAATTAAGAATATAAATGAAAGAATATAATAATTATAAATTAATAATGGTAAGAATAGATGTTTTAATGTATACAAATACCAATGTGGAAAAAGCTATTGATTTAGTGATTAGTTGAGATAAAAAGAATAAGTGTAAAAATATAGATTTACCTATAGAATAATTACTAGAGATTATTCAGATATGTTGCAAACAAATAACATTTAGAATGAATGATAAATATTACAAACAAAAAAAGAGATTGTTAATGGGAGGGACATTAAGTAGAGTTTTGATCATATGGAAGATTTAGAAGAGGAAATGTTAAAAAATCAAAATTCTCCAATTTTTATGAAAAGATCTGTAGGCAATTACTTAAAATAAATTATTAATTTTAATTTATTAATTAAAATTTATTTAATATATTAATATTATATTAAATATTAATATATTTAATTGAAATCAAAGACAAATACATTTTTTTACTGAAGATATTAATAATTTAGATAGAAATATTAAAGTTACTGTTGACAAAAGAGAAAATAATAAGCTTTCACATTTGGCTGTAATGTTAATTAAATTGTATATAATGGTAGATGTGATATAGAAACATCAATATATAAAAATTGGCACTGTAATATAGATAGGAAATATAAAGTTAATACTATAAGTTCTAGAGTTAATGGGTTAGAAATTATTGCTTAAATAAAGATAATTATAATAGACAAATAAAGTTAATAAAAAAGCCTTTAAATAATGATTAACCAATTAGGTTTATAAATAATAATAATACAAGGTTAATAGAAATAAATTTATTTGTAAAAATAACAATGCAGAAAAAAGTTTTAATATTGTTAATACTAATAAGTTAATTACATGGATTTAAAAAACTAATATTAATATAGTTAAAATATAAATAAAATTATTAGTAAAATCAATAAAAAGTTTAATAACATAATAAATTAAAACTTTAGATAAATACATTAAAAATATAAGAAAAATAGAGGTAATGTTATAAATGGGGTTGTATAAAATTAAATGCAAAAATGGCAGCTTAATAATATTAAAATTAATTATATTGGAAAAACAAAAAAAATAATTTATAGAAGATTAGGACAACATAAATATGATAAAAAGTTACCAGTTTATTTACATTCTCTGGAAATACAACATGTGTTTGAGAAGGATAGTATTGAATCAATTTAATATACAAATGATAAAAGAGAGAGAAAAAAATCAAAGAAACTATTATTATAAATAATATCAAATCCATATTAAATAAAGATTTTGGGATAATAACTCTCTTGATTTAAGTAGATTGGAATAATAAGTTCAAATAATGAATTTAGAAAAGATCAAAATTAGTTATTTAAAAAGTCAAAAGAGGGAGCTATTATGTAACATTAAAAAAAGCAAATTTAAATTCAAAATTAGTGGCAGTTGAAAAAGCTGAATAATAAAGAAGAAGTGTGTATTGAAATTAGTTAAGTAATAATATAATTGAATAATTCATTATAATAATTTATAATGTTTAATAAGTTTAATTATAATAATTTTAAATTTAAATTTCATATAATAATATTTAGGTTGATAATTATTAAATAAATAAATAATACAAAATTATAAATTTAATAGGTTGATTATATTATACAGTTTTATATACAAGATAATATTAATTCACATAAAATAATCACTAGATATTAAGGATTTACTGATTTGATTTATGTAAGAATAATAGTAATAATAATTAATGATATAGATGTATAAGTTTGGAGTAATTAATTATATGTATATATGTTTAAGATATATAATATTATATTTAATGTTTTCACGGTTGTATGATGTAGATAAATTATAACTTTTTGGGCTGTGCCATGTATTATTTTTCATTAAACACCGATATTTCAATGGACTAGCATCTGCCATTATCAAGGTTAACTTTTGAAAGAAAAACCATTAGATCTTAAATAATAACGTGACTGTGTTTAAGATATATATGTGTATATATTTGCTATAGTTATACTGAAGGTGGTATTTATTTAGATATTGTATATAAATAATGATAATATATGTAAGTGTAGTATAGTGAGAAATAAATAAATATATATATATATATATATGGGATGTATGCATATATATTAACTGAAACCATAAAAACATGTGATCCCTGTTGTTTCATAAGTCAATAATATGGAAAATATGCTTGAAACAGCTGAGATCAATAATGCAGAAGTAGTGCAGTATGACTAACTCTCACTTGACTTGCAATTTGCAATGCATACAAGTTTTGTTTACATAGATTTCCCTATAAAATAAAACTATTCTATACTTTGATAATAGATTTACATTCAATAAAATAAATAAATTTCTCAGGATTAGTCAATAATATATTATGCAAGAGACGCTATTGTATTTTAATTAACCTTACTGATTGCAAGTAATGAAGAATGCTAAAAATAATGAGACATTACAATTTATTTACAACACAAACAATGACATAATTGACAGCCAGTTTATTAATTCTTTTTACTTGGGATTAGATTTAGAATAATAACATATTTTCTTTAATTGTCTTATTTAGTTGGAATACAAATTAATACAGTTAGATTTATTGATTCTATTGTTATTTTTACACACAGACAATATACAGCACAATGCTTCTTAATTATCTCTGGACAGTTATAGATTCACCATACAGAGTAACTGTTATTAATACAATTGATCTTAATACAATTTTAAGGCTTATTAAATCTACAGATTCAGGATAAGCTAGAATCATTAATTACTGTTAAGCTAAGATTAATAGCTGAGGTGAAGCTATAAGTTTGTTATTAGTGAGCCTCTATTTATGGACTTAGCGCTTTCGGAGCACCTACAGCTCCATAATCATAGTTCTTTTTACATGCTGTTGATTCTATGCAAATGCATGCAAATTATAACATCCACCTTTTCGAGATCGTGCAGTCATTTCAGGTTGTAATGCAGATAAATGACTAAACATTAATTAAGTAGGTGTAAGAGGTAAAAAACAGTATCTACATTACACTTATTTATGAACCAAGGCTATATAAAAGTGAAACATATAATATATGATAGGAATGTGCATCTGTCATATACTATTGCTCAATGTAAGGGTGCTAAGTGGAAATGACTGATAGACACAAATGATATAACACAAAGAAAATATGCATAAACAAAACAGCTGGAAATAAAAGCATATAAGCTCATGTAAATTTAATACACTCAGTTATTCTTTTCCATGCTTGCTTATTCCCAACCTGGAGGATATTCTGCTTAAAACTGTAAATCTCTATAATGATTAGAACTAACAATTTTACATAATTGATTCAATCTGTCCAAGCAGCTGTTTTATGCTATCCAAAAGTGGTTAATCAGCATTATTCATATAAATGATTAAAGTATTATTTTTACAATTTACACTAGTAAAAATGACAATCAGTATTAGGTCTGGTTTTAAAATATTAAGTTTTTAAGAGAATGGAAAGGGCTTGCAATAATAAGCTAATTACTTTATAAAAATATTTTTCCTTTTAGATTTACCTGACTAAACTGTGGCATGATTAATAAAAATAGCAATCAATTTCCATCCTAATTTCTAAATAAATATATATTTCTATGCAAAATTAATCATAATAATTTATAAAATATTTTCAGTATGTATGAAATATAAAAGATAAAATACCTAATATTAGGAATAGATAGTAATAACAATATATTCAAAGTTCATACACATTACTCTTTTCATCACTAAGAGTTCAAGTTCTGAATTCAGGTATTGGAAGACTTTTAAAGACCTCACTCTGTACTAACATAGCTATGTGTGCTAGTCTCTTTCAAAGCCTGTATTATATAGGTCTTTATTAGTTCAGTGGTCTTCATTGATATGCATTTACCTTTCAATTCAATAAGTAGCATCAGATGGTTTCCTTGTTGATTGATAGCTGGTTTCTCCCCAAAGCAATAGATACTGATGAAGTTTAGACTGCATATAGTTCACATATAAACTGGACACAATGCTCCTTAAGATGACTCTCTATTATTTGACAGTTTCTTCTCAGCATCTCCCAATAGACTTATGACCTGTACCCAGCTGGATTGGCCAGAGTGGGGCAGATGATGACTTCTCTACTCTTCCATGATATTTGAACACAAAATACACTAATTATAATGATAGCACAGTCAAAGAGAGATCAAAGCATAAGGAGCACAATAAATTATCACCTTTACATATAGTTCAAAGAGCTGCCATCAATAAAATCAGTTTCCATCAAGGGTCATTTTCATCCATTTATCTATTAGTGATAGATAATTCCTAAACATCATATGTTCCATGGCTTATTTGTCCAATTACAGCATTTATAAAAATTTGACATTGAAAAGAGATTATATCCAAAAAACAGACAATGTTTGATTAAATCCCATAAGATATTTATCTCCTTAATTAGCTGGTTTGTTTACTTTAATTAAATTTATAAAATAATGTCATTTCCACCAACCTAATTATAAAATACTTTTACAGTTGTTAATTTAATATATATATTAAATTATTTTAAAAATGAAATTAGTATATGTGCACATACTTATACATACAACTTTTGCTTAGTAAAAATGTTGTGAACATTTAATTTAAAAATTCTTTTGAATTTTTCAAATTATATATGTGAAGCATATATAAATATTGCTTCAATATGTACTCTTAGTCTTATTCTATTTTATTAATAAAAATATTTGCAAATATAAGAACTAATTAAAAGTAACTCAATCTGTGTTTATAAATTTATTAAACGCACATTGATTACCTAAGTAATATTTACTGAGGCTATAATCTCGATAATATGCGTATAAAATACGATAGTAGGGACCTCTACAGGTGTTTTAACCACAAGATTACGCTATTGACTCGTTGTAAATCGAAAGATTTCGCGAGTATTAATGTGTAATAAGAAATGTGGACTTAATCAGTGAAGTATTGAATAGCTTCACGCTCGCAGATCTAGCCGCTTCAGCTTCACCTATTTAAATATAAAGTAGGTTGAAGTAAAGAAGGGGTTCCCCTCTTTTCTTCCATAGCGTAAGCTTGTGGTTAAAACACCTGTATAGGTCCCTACTATCGTATTTTATACGCATATTATCGAGGTTATAGCCTCAGTAAATATCAATCTGTTGCAATATAAAAGGAATTTATGTTCATTATCTTATCCAACACTTTTATGTTTCAAATAGCATTAATACCATAATGATGTATTTAATCCAGAAAGATTTTGTGCTTAAGTTAATATCTTAAATATGACCTTTATATTGGGAATATGCAGTGATAATGTTTCTTTAATAACAACAAAAGAAAAATATTATCATATTATCAATTACTTTATTACATTATATTTTAAATACAAATACCCTTTATAAAATAAATAATAAAATCGAATAATAACAATAAAAATTATATAAAATATCGAATAAATATTATTACTTGTTTTCTAAATTTAATTTGAACTTGAGATATGAAAAGTTTGTTATCAGACAGTGTTGTGAAGATACTAATATTAAATAGGAATAGGCTGTTTACTATTTCAAAATAACCCTCAATTTAAATACTGGAAGATAATAATTATCATTATAATCAAAAAAGATAAATGTTTTATAGTTATTCTTAATTAGTTTGACTAAGTAACCAATTATTAATCAATGTCACTTAATAATGCTGGAGAAGTTTTCATTCTTCTAAAAGAAGGAAGTACAAGTCATTGCTTAGAATACCTAGATAATATTTACCACATTGGGCTTATTTAGTTTGCATAAAGATCTTTTAATGGATTCATTTGCAAGTTTAAACATTAGGAGTGCTATTTCATTAACAAAGTATAACTAGACCATTAGAATGCCATGTTACAATTCTAGATAACAATGAAAAATCAATACTAACATATAAGAGTGATGCATAAAATATTTGTTACAGATTTACTCATTTAAATAAGGATGATTAACTCCACTTTAACTTTGAGGTTGAACTTAAAAACCCATAAAACACATTAATTGCAATATAGCATAGTAGTTTTATATAAGTTTAATAATCACTTACATTCAATAACACTTATAATAATATTAAATAACATGACAGAGTAATATCTGAGACATTTTATTACATTAATAATAATAATATTATTATTAACAAACTAAGAAAGATACAATTATGAAAAAATGCATTAAATAATCCTCAAAATGGTTAAGATGATTTAAAAATTATCCTAATGAAATATTGCTATTTGCAAAATATTTCAGAGTTCTTGGAAATTTACAAGCACTTTTAAAATAACAGCATTACAGATGATGTAAAGCACAAATTACTTCATTTTGTAATAGAATTCTTTCTGTACACAGCATAAAGATTAATAAATTCCATTCAACACATTAATCAGTTTTAAGATTGCTTATGACTTGGACTTTTATCATATTTATTATTTGCTTTGATAATCCACAATTCACAATTAGCATTCAAATATTTAGCTTTTCTAATCCATTATCCACTGAATGTTATTTAAATATTTAGCTTTGATAATCTGTAATGCAATTCCTTAAGCACTGGATACAAATTCATAGTTTATTCCATGCAATAATTTAATTCATTTGAAAAATTGATATAATTTTATCCAAAAGATTAGCATTATTACTTCTTTAATTTGTGATATCAAATTAGCCTATTCATTTATAGATCTTTAATCCATGGTGACTGTAATTTTGATCGTATTTCTGAAAAATAAATAGCTTATCATCCATGAGAAAACAATTTTCATTATTTTTTGAATCACAGTTCCTTTCTCTAAGCTACAAGTTTTTGGGGGAATATTTGAGTTGAAAAATTATTAAAGTTTTCCCTTACACAATTAAGTGCTAGACCATTCACAACATTACAAATATGCATCCTTTCTTGTACAAAACTAATAAATATAATTTCCCAAAATATATCTGCTATTTATCATTACATTCAATTGAAGAAATCCAGTGATTGATTGTTGAAATAGTGAGACAGCATTCCATAAGTCAATTTATCTATTTTCCCATTAACAGTTTACTGTAATAAATGACGTTTTTGAAATAAAGAATTAATTAATGAGAATTTATGGTTTAGTTGTTGTTATCCATTTTGTTCCTAGAATGATGAGAAGAAATCATTTGCCTAGCTTTTTATCTATCCAACCATCATGCAGAAGACAAACAAAATGGCTATTTAAAAATTTGAACCTGTTTAAGTCCTGAATGGAATGAAAATTTGTAAAGACTGTTTGGATTTTTCAAACTTCAGCTTTTATATCAGTTATCACATGATGTCTGGATTACAGAATATTCTCCATCATGCACTAGGGTTTCTTTGTGAAATATTAGAAGAAGCCATCATGGCCAAAGCAGTAAAACTTTAGAAACACCTTTCAAAAATGAAGGAAAAAAAGAAAATTTTAATCTTTAATTCCTTCACTTTTATTTCTGTGTTTTGAAATAATTCTTCAACCATTTATTTAAAATAAATAAATCATAAAACTTAATAGTTCTCAGATATTTATTCAATTAAATATAAATTAATCTTTTAATGAATAATATTAAATAAATATTCTAGCAAATTAAATCAATTTTTGCTATATATAAAATTTAAACATGTAAGCTTCCACACACACACAAAATATAAAATTTAAGAAATTTTTGTTCTATACCTCATTAAAATATTTTAGTATTATAATGTTGGATTTATAATTCTGTTCTATATTTTTATTTTTGAATTATATGTTTTATATGTGTGAACATTTTTATTTATTTATACGATTTGATAACTTTATTCCTTAATAAGAATAACAATGAAATATGAGCCTACATATTTTCTTTATATAAATATAGAAGTCGATCAAAAAAAATCTGCTTGAAAAGCCATTCAAAAATGTTTTATAAAATTATATATTTCTTATAAACATTAGTATGAGAGACCATTAAACATGATAGTGATTATATTCTATGCTATCCAACCAATGATAGCTATGAATATATTTGCTTAACTATAAAAATTAAAGCCAATAAAATTTTTATAATTTTAAATTTATAATAGTCAATTTACAGTGATACTGTAAAGTTAAGTATATATAGATATAGGTAATAAGATATATGTAAAAAAAAATGAGTAATTTAAAAGTAGGTATAATGTTGTATGTTTATGTGGTTAAGTATTTGTATATTTATGGATTTATATGTTTGTATGTCTGAGGAGGATTGCTGGGCAATCGAAACTCAGATGGATTTTTTTTTAAATTTAATAAAATAAGCACTGATAAAATAAAAAGAAAGGTGGATTTGTTTGTTTCATTTAAAGTACTTGGGATTTCAGAAGATGTTCTAATTCTAGGGCCTACTTCCTCTTTTTTTTCTTACTTTCTATTATTTGTGGGAATTTCATACAGTTCTGATGTATTTGCTTTTGTAAGTAATAACCTTAACATTTCATCTTAATGTTAAAACAATTTTTCTTCTATCATTATGATTTTATTTTAAATTTTTGAGACTTTTGTTATTTTGTGTAAAATTACTTTGCTATTTTAAGCTATATATTATCAGTAATCCCCCCCCCCCCATTTTACAAAATTCCAGATATTCAATTCATTTAATTGGCTACACTGCATAGTTTAGAGTAGTGGCAGGGTGTCAGATTCTGGACTGTAAAATTATTGGATTCCAATTTTGGTCTTCCAATGCTCTAACTGCTTATGAACTTCCAAGTAATAAAGCTATTCAATTATATTTTCATATTTTTTTTCTTTATATTTTGTTTTGTCTTAAATGAAAACGTATTGATGAAATTCTAATTTTTTTTGTATAAACTATCTATGTAGGATTATTAGTAGACAATCATTTAACTTCTTATTAATCATATTCTAATATGAATCATATTTGAGGTCTGATAATATTTGAAAAGAAATTTCAAGTTCGGATTTAAATTTATTGATGTTCTTCTAAGGTTAGAAATATCAACTATTCATATTTCTTTCTTAATAATTTTTGTCTCTTTAGATTTACATCTAGTTCAGTTAATCAAGAATCATTTCTTATGCTGAAACTATTAATCCCATTATAGTCTTGAAATACCTAAATTTTCTACTTAAAATATAATTGTCAAGTTGTTCCCTAGTACACAGCTAAAGAGCTTTAGAGGTGATGTATTAATATACATTAAGCACTTTCAAAAGCTTATTCTCTTGTATATCCCAGCTATGAATGTGAAAGTACAAGATTTTGAAAGCACTTAGTGTATATTAATACATCAACTCTAAAGCTCAAATTTCTCTTTAGCTGTGTACTAGCACACAACTCACTAATTATTTTAATTAAAGCTAAGTACTATCATAAACTCTTACTCAAAACATAATCCAATCAGTTGAATATTCATGTGAATTTTTCTTTATCCATTTCTACTTTTGGATTTTTTCCCAAAAATAAATTAGTAATATACAATTTTGTTCGTCTTTTTTTTCTTTCAAATTTTACAGGTTTGTCATTTCTATCTAAACAACAAAATTTATCCTGCATTTGATACATATATATTAAATTTCCTACCTGAACGTAGGCTTAAATATGAGATATACTGCCCAAGCAATTAAGACTTGCACATTATTAATGGTGATAACCATATTCAAACATGACATGAAATAATACTTAAATTTTTTATAATACTGTTAATGTTTTGACTAATGTTATTTTAATGCATATAACCACTATTGCCAAACTGTGACTCGCAAGCCACATGCAGCTTTCTAGATGGCCCAATGAAACTCTCATAAAACTTTTGAAATAAAATCCTGATACAATTTATATTATCATGATATATTTACATATTATTTTGAAATATACATGCTTTATTCTTTTGTGGTAGCAGTTGAATAATGCTTGTTTATGTTATCAACTTCTATGATTTTAGTGTTATCATTTACTGAAAATATCATGCATTGTTCAAACTTGTTAGTTTTTTTGGACTTCGACTTCCTCCAGTGATATTAGAATTCTTTGAACAGTTTTAACTCAAACATTGTCGAGTGCATTCTTCTACTTAGACTTTCCAACATCAACTTTTTTCATTAATTTAATCGAACAATACTGGTAATTGTATTCAATTTATGTTCAGAAAAATAAAAGATTCTTTTTATAAGTATTCTACTTTAAATGAAGCTGTTTAAAAACAAATGTTAATTTTTGGAATGATTTTCTGCAAATCATTATACTCAACAATGAAGTTTATAAAATCAATATGTCGAATCCAACCTGATGAATAATATAGAACTATTGCGTGCATTGTTCATAAATTATAAACATAATTTTAATGTTCTTAATCAGATATAATCACATATAAATAATAAATAATTTTTAAGTTGATTTTTGTTCTCTTGATTTTTTGTATAATTCATACGTTTTACTAGTAAAAAAAAAAAAAATCGGATATTTCCTTCTGTTGAATACTTCAAAAATTTAATTGCGGCTCTTGAATATTTCGTAATTTTAACGTGGCTCTAAAGTTTGGCCAATCTTGGTATATATATATAATTTGACATTGCATTATAACAATTTTTAAAATGCATTTTAACCGAAATACACAGGCTTGTATATATCTGTGTCTACATATGTAATATATAGGATATATGAGCACAGACTTTCACACGACCCACCACTCTTCATTCTATCCCACAACACTGATATACTTGAACACATATATATTGAAAAGATAAATAATCTTCAGTATCCGTATTTCATGCTAAAACAGCACTCATCAGTTGGTCCAGATTACCATCTCCACACATATATGCTATAAGTTCTCAGATATATATTAAGATAGCCAATCCTCATACTTTAATGGACAGGCTTCAATCTACTCTACACTCCAACTCTTCAACCATCCACATTTTGAGCATTTCATCATCAGATTGTCAATTGGATGGGTGGTTGAAGAGTTGGAGTGTGGAGTAGATTGAAACCTGTCCATTAAAGTATGAGGATTGGCTATCTCAATATATATCTGAGCACTTATAGCATATATGTGTGGAGATGGTAATATGGACCAATTGATGATTGCTGGTTTAGCATGAAATACAGATATTGGTGATTATTTATCTTTTCATCATATATGTGTTCAAGTCTATCAGTGTAATGGGATAGAGTGGAGAGTGGTGGGTCGTGTGAAAATCTGTGCTCATATACTCTATATATTAAAATACATTTTAATATTAAAAAAAAATGAAAACGGATTATTTTTAAGGTCGATCTTATCTTCTTCAGAATTAAAATCTAGCATGTATATTTGATTAACTTTCCAAATATTCTATATCTGCAAAATAACTAAAGTTAATTATAACAATGAATATAATTGTGCGGAATGAGAATGAAATATAAAAATATTAAGAGGAAATATTAATTATTCTGATGATAAAAGCGGATGTATTGATGAAACCAGAGAGTTGTCATTAATTTATTAGTTTCTCTCATTTAATTTTTTTGAAATTAAGTATCGTCAAAAAACATCCGTTCTGGCGATTACATGAATGAAAGTCTGTTCATTCATAAAATTTTCGCAATAGTACTCGGAGTAATTTATGAACGCGTTTTCTACACAGATTAAATGATGCTTGCTTTAGACATGAAGGCGATCAATGTGCCTGTTATAAATATTAATAAAAGAAAAATAAAACTAAAGTAACTTGAAAAAAGGAAATAAAAGTAAAGACAGTGGAGATAAAAAAAAAAGTATTTTCCTTATGAAGAATTGTTAGTAGAGGAGGAAATAAAATTCAATATAAATTTCAATTCAGACAAAAGTTGTACTGTATTCTACAAATAAAGGATTCCCCGGGTTTACCAAATCCATACCGATTAATAATGAGGTTTGGATAATGAATATACAGTAAGTACTAGTATTAAAACAAGTTAAATTGATACTGTGGTATTAGAGCTGCGACATGAAGAATTATAATCGTTTAATCATTAAATTAATTACGTTATTAAATCAAAAACATATTTCAAAATCTACATTTAAAAAAAAAAACAATTTAACAAAAAAAAATACGAAAAGCATTAATGTGAAGAATAGTGTTTAAATCAAATTGAGTGTGTGTTTGCACGTGCATATTCTGCATAATTTATTTTAATACATTGTACAGGCTTACACCTGCTTTTATATATGTAATAAATGCGGGATTCGAACTCAGGCTTTTACACGACCTACAACTCTCAGTGCCATCTTATATTGCTGACTCACCTAATCACACACATATTGAAAAGATAAATAATCACTAATATATGTATTTCGTACTAAACCAGCACTCATTAAAGAATGAAGATTGGTTATCTTAATATAAAGCTGAGTACTAATTGTATATATGTGTGGAGATGGTAATCTGACCAACTGATGAGTGCTGGTTTAGCTCGCAATATGTATATTGGTGATTATTTATCTTTTCAACATGTGTGTGATCAGGTGAGTCAACAATATAAGATGGCACTGAGAGAGAAAGTTGTAGGTCGTGGGAAAGTCTGAGTTCAAATCCCGCATATATTACATTTATAAATGCAGGTGTAAGCCTGTACAATGTATTAAAATAGATTATGCAGAATATGCACGTGCAAACACACACTCAATTTGATTTAAACACGCATTTTAGCTATTCTTCACATTAATGTTCTTCCTATATTTTTTTTTTTTTGTTAAATTGTTTTTTTTTTAAATGTAGATTTTAAAATATGTTTTTGATTTAATAATCTAATTAATTTAATGATTAAACGATTATAATTCTTCATGTCGCAGCTCTAATACCACAGTACTTACTAAATTAAAAAATGGTTACGATTATAATATTTTGCAAGTTTAAATATATCCGAACTTATATTTTTTATAATAAATTTATATATTGTTCATTTCATACTCCATTTTGCAATTATAATTTGTCTTTAAATTGTTAGATGTTAAAGAGTTAATTTTGTAATGCTTTTAAGTAATTTTAAGTTTTAATTAAGGGACAATTTTTTTAAAAAAAAGCAATTGTTTATTAGATTTACTTTTTGATTAATAATTCTTTATTATGTTTTACATAATTAAATCATTTTTTAATAATAGTTTTTAAAGTTGTAATTAATAATTTGTTAAGCGCCTACTCATTATCTAAGTAATATATATATATTAAGGGTATAATCTAAACACTATGCGCCTAGATGCAACAATTTTTGTTTTATTAAAAAGAATTCTGAAATCCATTTTGAGACATTTTGACAGGTAGCTAGCCTGTAATGTCTCAATGTTTCTCATTGAGCAATATTGGGAAGGTTTTCCCTGCAATAAACTAATTAAAATAAATTTTGTTTTGTAATTTTGTAATCATTATTTTTTTATATGTGATCGTATGATGATTTACCTCTTATGTCATTAAATGTTGAATGTCTAGAAAATTTTAAACTTTATTTAAACTTTTCTAAATACAAATAATTGTTAGTAAAACACATAAAGACAATACAGGTTAATAGATTACACAATATTATGTAATATTACTCTCATCTTTCTTCAGGTGTTACAGACATGATGTTGCAGTCTACTCCAAACATTGTGTAATTTATTAACTTGTCTTTGTGTGTTATTATTAACAGTTGTTTGTATTTGTAAAAGTTTAAGTTAAGTTTAAAATTTTCTAGAGATTCAACATTTAATGGCAGATGATGGAAATAATCCAACATATTATTACATCTAATATACTATCATCACAAACCTTTAAGAAAACACTATTTTATTATAGGTTGATAATATTCATATGATATTGTTTTTTCTTTCACAATTCTTTTATGAGAAGTAAGTGGAAGTAAAGAGATTTTTGATTTATAATGGGATATATATATAAAGGCTAAATATACCCCTAATTTTGATTTATAATGGGATATATATATAAAGGCTAAATATACCCCTAATTTTTTTATTCAAATGTATGAATGTTAAACTATCTAAATATTCATTAAATAATCCAATATATATGAAAATAAGCCAATGAATATTACATGATCATCATTTCTTATGCTTGCTCATAACTGTTATTAAAACAGGCAAAACTCTATACATATTGCCATTTAGTGCAAGTCAGAATAATCAATGGATGCCAGAGGGTTTGTGCATAAAATCCCCATCTAGTGCCTTCTCATCCAATATCCCCAGACTAGTTTCTGGCTTGTGGCCTTCATCAGTGAGGAGCCTTGGATCTGACAGCACTATACCCAGATCTAGGTGCAGTGCTCTCAGATCTAAGGAGTGTAGCATATATTCCGAGAATGTGAAGTGTATCATCACCATACCCTCTGATCATCCTTTCTTCTCTATCCTTGAACAAATTATCACTAATACATTAAGATAGATTTTGGTGAATAAAAACTCTTTTGAGATAATATGAAAGTCAAGTAGCCATGACCTTTATTATGATCAAAATATGATTCCAAGAACTGAATTAATAATATTAATAAAATAAACTATTATCCCACTCTAATTAACACATTACAAATTGCTTTCATGAATAAAACAATCATATGATCAAAACTTCAAAAGTGAATTGAATATTTGATATTTATATGATTATATGATACTCTAATGTAAATTACAATCTACTTCATTAAATCTTGATTTTAGCAATCGATTGAGATTTATAAAGTATTATCTGACACAGATATACTCAATGAAGAATTCCAACATCTATTTAAATACATAATTGTCTTTGAATATTATTAAACTTAACAAATACCATTTAACTTAGCTATGTTCTAAGAGATTACACAAATAAATGAGATTACACAAATCAATGTACGTAGAACAATGAAATGAATATTGATATTATTTCAATTACTTCCTGTAGTAAAATTTTATAACAATTCTATATACAGCTAATTGTGTCGATTATTTATTTACCTACACTAAAATATTCTATCTTTTAACTTTCCAAAAGTAGCAGAAATACATTGGAGTTTGTGCTATACCTCAACATGGAAGTTCACCTTTCTTCTTATAAAACTACCAAGACATTTAAATAAGCCTACATTCTCAAATTGATAACCTAAAAGGTGTTGAAGATTTTTTTATCAATGGCTGATAAAGCATTCTTATTAAACTAATGCCTTTATACTGCATTCATAACATTAAGTACATTCTGTAGATAATCTATTGAACTGGGAAAATGTCACAATCATCAATATCCTGTTAATCCAGAATGCAAGAAGATGACATTCTTATTTTTAACTTTTAATTGATTCAAATTAAAAATTCTTCCATCAAATCTGAATTGTGTATATATTCGTATTTTACTAAGTTACCCCCTCCCCCAAAACAGTTCCAAAGACTACTGTCATAAAAATTGAAAACAGTATTGGAGCAAGACAGCCTTTTTTTGGAACACCAGTTTTCGATTCATGTGCTTCATTATTTTCTGCCTTTACTAATAATACTTTCTCTGACTTCAGCATGTAGAAATGGTGTAGTATGAAAAAAACATGAATGGGATATCCATATAATTTCAAACAAGGCCATAGATCAGTTCAATTAATAGAATCAAATGACCAAATCAATAAAAATAATATAAATTACACTTTTATTCCTGATATTTTTTTGTATTTACTTAACAACAACAAAAAAAAACCCATGTATTATAGTGCTTGATTCTCTAAAATTACATTAAGCTTTGCAAACCATTCTTTTGTGACTTAAAGCAATTTCAATAATATCCGTGAAAGTACCTTTGCTATACTGAATAATAATGAGGTTTCATGACGATGAGTGCAATGTTATCTATTTCCTCCCCCTGTAAGATTGATTGACATAGCTCCATGAGTTGCCAGTCCATATGTTTCTAAAAATGCAAATATTTTTGAAGATAACATATCACCATTATATTTTAACATTTTCCCAATATCTCATTAAGATCTGCAACCTTTTTATTTTTAAGATTATGAGAAGTTATTTTAACTTTACTAAACTGATATTTATATCCAAATCTAAATGTGTAAATAAAATGAATTTCTCATTAAAAGAAATCATCTCAATTTTTGTATCATTATTCAAAAGATTATCAAAATGTTCCTTCCATCTGCTTTAAATATCATTGACATTTATATAAGAGAGTGCCATTGTTAGTTTTAATAGAATTGTGATGCCATTTCCACCATAATCAGTGCTTGATCATATTGTGGTATTTTTGCAGTTTTAATTCACAAATTATTTCTAAGTCTTCTTATTCATTGTGAAATTTTTGTCTTTTACATCTCTATATATTATGAAGCTCCATGTTTGATATATTTTTTCACAGAAAGAAAATGCTATATATTTCCTTTTCATCAAATTTACTACTAATAAGATTATAGGCATAAAACAATTTAGTAAACCCCGAAATAGATTTACTGGTATCCATAACAAATACTTTATGATAATTTCATACCTTAGTAATATGGTAATTCCAAAAGTCCAATTAGAAACTTTAGGGTTTTATAGTTGTTGAAATTTAACATGTATTATAGATACCTCTGAAGAACAATTGCCAATTTTCTTGTAAATATGTTTGGAATTACCCTATTTTTTAAAGCAACTATCATTTTGGTTTATCCAATAATCTTCACCTGTAAGTGGTTACATAATATGCACTTTTCTTAAATTCAGATATCTAATTCTAATGTAATCTATTAAATACCATTGTTTTGAACACGGATTCATTCACATTCCTCTATAATAATTTCTCTGACTAAACAGGGTTTTTGTGATAGTCATTCTGTTGTACAAAAATTCAATAAATGCAAACCACTTGAGTTTACAGCAACAGTATTGTCATTTCCAACATATTTTTTAACTAAAATCTACTGGTCGAGAGGTCAGCACAGCTGCCTTACAAGCAGTGGTTCAGAGTTAGCGGGTTTGCTTCCCAGCCGATGCTATGACACATGACAAAAAAATCTACTATTTGTATCAACACATGCATTAAAGTCTTAAAAAATAGTCAATCTTTTAATGCTACTTCTATAATAATGTTATCTAGCAAGAAATAAAGGCTTTTTTCTCTTAATTCTCTGATTTTAAAGTTGAAACATAGTCATTGTTAAAACGAGCACTGATACTAGGGTGCAAACCCAGTTTTAACACCATTAGCCTTTTAATAATATTTTGAACAGTTTCTAGAATAGAAGAATTAAATTTTACAGAAAATCTAAGCTGTGCATTTTTATACTAATTAATTTGACATTTCAAAAGAATTTGTAGCTATTTATCTTTTCATTACACTTCCTTCTTCTGTAAGTTGAGCTTGACTAAGATCAGAAATAGTAATCCTAAAACTATCATATTTTTAGCCGCTTCCTGATCTTGAAGAGTTTGTTTCAAATTAAGTTTACAGATTCCATTTAGAAAAAAAGATTTATGATGCTTACCATTAGTACTATCACTGCCTCTTGTTTTATGAATGTTATTGATAATATTACTTGCCACCCAAGTCCATAATAGAAGAGAAGCATGCTTTGCATTGTCTCAGAAATGGCAGTTACAACTCATTTGCATAAATTTCCATTTCTACAATGCAGTTATAACAACAGCAGCTATGAGTGTGAGAGCAAGTAGTCTCTTGAAAACGCTAAGTTCTATAATTTAATAGTTTTATATTTTAGTAAAATTTTGCTTTTAAACATATATTTTCTAGCTTCATTATCTGTGCATACAGCACACATATATATTTGTTTTTTCAATTTAATGAGAAATCTACTTGGCATGTTTGCCAGACTGTATGACATATGCCATTTTTAGACATTTTATCTTTTCTACCATTGTGGTATAGAATAAGATCTTTACAAATGACTTCCTAAAATACCATCTTTGTCCAGTTGAAATTCTGTTTCAAATTCGTTTCAAACCTGGCACATGATTTTATGAAATTTGATAGTTTTGATACCCTATCAATGTATGGCCAACCATTAGGAAAGTTTCATTTGAGAATGCTCTGTAGAATTGTAAAAATATAATGGCAAGATCATACGAGTAATTAATATATTCTTCAACTTTCTGGATATGATATTATATAGTCCACCATTGTAAAATCACAACTCCATTGGATTGGATATATGAAACAAGTAAACAGCATAAGACTTATTAGGTATTCTATGGTGAACTTTAACATGGTTTTTGTGGGAGAGATAGACCTTGTTTATGTTATAAGAATAATTTTAAAGACATTTTAAAAAAGTGTAGTACTTATTGTTTCCATTGAGAAATATTCCAGAGAATAGAATACATTGAAGGCCTTTGTCTATTTCAGAAAGAAAAGTTTTCTGCTGAAGTCAAATGGTAATGTCATAAAATTTAAATTAGCAGATCCAGCATTATTCTATAGTTGGTCATGTGTGATTTCACAGATGATTTTTAAAATACTCACTTAAAATGATCATACTCATTTGTGAATGAATTTTGCCAGATGTTGAAATCTGTTATATTATTAAATTTTACATTGAATTTATATATAAATAATTACACACGATGTAATAATTGTATAATTATTTTCAGC
Source organism: Epiperipatus broadwayi (assembly GCA_028023455.1). Taxonomy (NCBI): domain Eukaryota; kingdom Metazoa; phylum Onychophora; class Udeonychophora; order Euonychophora; family Peripatidae; genus Epiperipatus; species Epiperipatus broadwayi. The sequence continues at coordinate 759,188 of JAQFVV010000186.1, forward strand.
TTGCAATTTGCCTTTCAAATAACAGACTTAACTAATTCAGATATATTGATAGATAAATAAAAGTTTACCTGTCATTAGAAATGTAAAAACGTTTATCATTTGGAAAGCTCTCTTCTTCTCTGTTTCTCTTTGGAGAACAGGATTTTGAAGCAATCATTGACTGCAATAAGTTATTTAATTGTATTTATATATTGGACTATTTCCATTATCTAATATGAGTATTGACTATTTTTAAAAAAATTTAACTTTATTTAAATATTACCAAATTCATTAAACTATTAGTAATAGCACACAGATTAGGATATGCACAATGTATTGAGAGGTATTATTCTGCCCTCATATTCAGGGGTTTATGGCCTGATCGGTGACAATATCAGCATGGAAATTGAATCTGGACCCTTAGACTCTTAGTTGGTTAGAAAATTACCTTAAAATTCAAGAATCTAAAGGTCCAGATTCGATTCCCATGCTAGTACAGTTTACTGGTCAGGCCAGCAACACCTAAAGAAGAGGGGAGAATAATAAATACACCTTGAAATGTTGTGCACATACTTACCTGTTGGGATATGCTATTACTAACAGTTGAATTTTTTTGAAATATTTAAATAAAGTTAAATTTTTTTAAATACATTCAATACTTATATTAGATGATGAAAAAAGTCCAACATATAAATACAACTAAAATACCATCATTGCATACCATCAGGAAAATACTAGATTATTTAATGGCTGTTTTATATTTTTTTTAAATATAATATTAGAATGACAAGTATTTAAAAATATAAATGTTTTACTTTAAAAAAAAAATTATACATGGAAAAATAAATAAATGGAAAAATTAAGAGAACAAACCAACATGTTTTTTACTAAGATGATAATTAGTAATAAATTGAAAGGTTGCTAGTCTTTCACATGTGCCTACTATTGTTTCTCAGACAGACAATCAGATGTTAAACAGTGGTCTGAAGAGCGATCAGGCCTTGACACATGACAGAGATTTTGATAAGAAAAGGATGATACCACCCTTCTCTTTACTTAACTTTTTATTACTAATTTAATAACAACATGTGATTTAGATAAATATTATTTACAAGATGATAATTATAAAGTTGTAAAACCAATAAACAGAGTATAATGAAAAATTGCATAGTAAAAATCATTTCTTTTAGGGAAAATATTAATTAAGATTAGCATTACTGTCTTTAAAAATTTCAATTTAGGTTAAGTATTTTTAAAGCATTATACTTTTTATTATGAAAAACAAATTTATGTCTTACAAATTACATGCTCTATAGATTATGGTTGTTAATATTTGTATCTTGTAGCCTGTAGAAAATTAAAGCTTTTTAAAAAACTGCATAAGATTAGCTATATCTTGCAAATTTTTTTATCTCTAAAGTTCTCATTAGTGATTGACTTGAACTATCAAGTCAAAGCATTTGGCATAATTTTTCTCAGTACAAAAATATTGCTTTTGATGTACACCTGGGTCTCGTTTTACGCGATAGATAGGCTCCTCAGAAAACACGTGCAAACAAAATCGTGCAAAAATAGACATAACTTATCTTGAAAAAGGGGGAATATGGACTATGATTTTTCAAAAATCGCATAAAAGCAAAGCACCAACATAAAATTACTTTAAAATTCGTGCAAAAAAAATAATAAGGAAATAAAATATGACTAATAAAAAATTTCAAATTTGAAAAAAATTGATACAAGACAAACTTTTTTAAATTATAATATTTAATTTTATTCAAAATAATATATTTTTATGCATAATTTACAGTACAGTAATTTACACTTTTTTATACACGTTTTAATTATTATTGCTATTTGCCGATAAACAGGTTCGTTTGCAAACTGGTAAAAAATCAGATTCTTCACAAGAGGAAATACAACTAGCACCAACTTCACATCACATTAATTTCAGGTCACCTTAAGTAATTTTTAAATTGTTAATTACAATTAAAAATCAGATTTTAATTTTTAATTGTCAAATTTAATTGTGCCCACTGTTATTACTCACCTTTTAAAAATAAACTTGCAGACACTAAATGATTAATAATTGATTACTTTCTTTTTTAAAAAGCAAAAACAGAATGATTTAAAATTCAAAATTAACACACACAATGTTTGAACAAAATTACATTATAATCTTGTAAAATTTAATGTGTGTATACTGGAAATCATGATTTTAATTTCATTATTGCATAAAATCTTACTATTATAAAGCACTGAAAATATTGAAATTACTAAGATGAAAGTTGAATTCCAATAATGTGCTATTACTTTCAATATTACGTAAGTGCGCTAAATTTATTATTTAAAGTAATAGCGCATTATAGGAGTTCGACTTCCGAAGAAACATGAATCGCGTAACTTCAAAATCGCGTTAAATAATCCGCGTAAAACGAGACCCAGGTGTATTAACATTTGACTTCATTCCTTTAAATTGATTGATATAATTTAAAGCATGATGTAAAAATTTAAAATCTATGAGTTTAAATATTATAAAAATAATAGAATTATCATTGTAAATATTGGTTCAATGCTAAGTCTACTTAATTTATTTTGTATCTCTTTCTTAATTATGTGGTCCAAGGTGATAGTATCTATGTATAAACCAGAGACAATATTTCCACTCTCATGCAGCTTGAATTGCTTAAAGGCTTACTGCAGAAAAATGAGAACTAACCTATTCACAAGACTGGCCCAGCACCTATACAACCAGACTAAAAAAGACAGTGAACACTCATCAATATTTTTGAATTATGAGCTACAGTGAGATCACAACTTCAACATCTCTAGGGCTAACATAATTTGCTCTGAGAGAGATGACAGAGAAGAGAAAGGTGGAGGTGTGATTTATAGCCAAAGATATGTGTACTGTAAATAAAAAAGAAACTAACATGTCTCTAAAAATGGCATCAATAATTTCCTATATAGTTATTAGAATGTAAACAGAGACAGATTAAGTGGTAAGCAGACTAAGCAGCTATGTAGGGTCCCAAAATACTAAGGATTTCTGAGGTCTTAAAATGTTTTTTCATTAGGATTCAAGAAAAATTATGTTTTTTTTTTTTTTTTGTATACAATCAACCCTCCTTCCTATAATGCAGTATTATTTAAGCTTTTGAAGGAAAATTATTTGAGTTTTGGCAAGATTCTAACTTTCAACTGGACATCAGGGAATGAAACTAGTATAGCATAAATAGGCCCAAATTAAGTATATATATATTAATTACACAAAAAATTCAACCTCTCCCAAAATAACAATTTGATTTTAATTTAAATACTCTGCTTTTGAAAAAATTATTGTAAATAAATTTTGCTGCTTTTCTGAAACTGATTTATCTCCAGTAAAATGGTATATTCCTAACCTCATATACGTTTCACCTATTTTTCCCCATAGCTTCTGTGCCGGATTTAAACCCTCTATGAGTAAATGTATATAAGTGTCAATAGTTATATATATATCATCACATAGATATATGTGAATAAACAGCTGCACTATCATAGGTTTATATATATATTACAGCATGTATACTCTATTTAAAATCAAATCTTTTAAATTATACATTTTATTTTGTTAAATGAGCCAATTTGTTATTTTATATTAAAAATCGCATGTATATGTGTAAAGTTCACATATCACCAAGATACATATATAATGAAATATTATTTAAAAGTTTCGAATAATTCTTAATTTTAAATTAAAATAGTTATAAACAAAAATGACGCCACTACACACCGGTGTCAATATAGTGTGAGAGCAAAGTTTTAAATCTTATTTTTGCAATAATATTTTTCTAAAATGTATTTTACAGTAAACAAAATCAACTGAGGTGAAACAATTACCAAGTCTTTGGGGGAACTGAGATGGTCCAAGTTAAATTAAAAATATCAGGTTTAAAATTTTAACAAAAGTTTAGATCAATTTTCTTTACAGCATTATCATTAAAAATATATATTTTTAGTAGGCATTGTTTGCAAGGCTAAAAACTTTTAAACTATTTTACAAAAAAAAAAAAAACTTTTTCTTCACAGTAAAAAAATGAAGAGACATCAAATTGGGGCAGAAAAGTAAAAAAAAGTTAAAAAAAAAAACCCGAAAATTTCTGAAAGCCAAAGAAATTCATTGCATAAATTTTTAAAAGTTAATACAGAGACAGAGTTGCTATCAAAATTTATGTCTCAGATAATTCAGAATTGCCTATGTTTGAAACTTCTAAAAAAGAGAAAGAACAAGTTGAGAATCAAGAGGTTGAAATTGCTACTAAAAAAAAAGGAATTGCAAAAATGCAGAAGGTAGAGATAGTCCAGGAAGATGCTTCAATATAGACATCGAATTAATAAATGATATAGCTTTATGGCCAATAATATTAACAGATGCTTTTATTGATCATATTCTTAATAACAAACCAAAAAATATCATGAATATAGAGAATTTAAAATTAGTGTATAAAGACAGAGATGAAGTGTAGTACAGAGGACTTTCAAATGGAATTATGGAAAAGAGAAATTGGCTGATATTTTCAGAAACAAGCAAAAGTGTTTACTGCTATTCTTGCAAACTCTTTTCAACAATAAAGTCTAAATTAATAATTTGTTTACAAATTGGAGTTCAATAACTGTCATTTTATTGGACCATGAAGTATCAAAAGAACATATGTCACCATGTATACTATATATAAAAGAGTAACAAAATTCAATAGAATTGATACTCAAGTATTACAAGAAAAGGAAAAAGAAGAATGTTACTGGAGAAAAATGTTGAAAAGAATTGTATCAACAATAAAATTGTTGAGTCACTTAGGATTAGGATTTAGGAGTCACAATGAAAGCAAATATTCCAATAGGAAAGGAAATTATTTAACCTGCTTGGAATATCTAAGTGAATACAATGAGTTTTTAAAGTTACATCTACAAAAATATGCCATGGATGAAGAAATGTAAACTATTTATCTCATATTTGTGATGAAATTCTAGGTCTTATTGGAAATCAAGTAACAACATATCGATCAAGTAACTTCTGTGATATGTTTCATCCTGTGGTAATATAATGAAAAGATTTTGTGGAATTCATTTCCATAGATAAACACATGTTTTCATATTTGGAACAAGAAGTTTTGCAAACGTTAATAAAATTAGGAGTAAATATTAAAAACTGTCAAGGAAAATCATTTGATAATGCTTCTAATATGTCAGTCAGGAAAGTACTCAGGTTTGCAATAATGATTAAAGAACTTAGCCCAAGTGTGGTTTTTTTACCATGTGCTAATCATTCCTTAAATTTAATTGGAAATTTCATTGCAGAAAGTTGTAGTGCTGGAATTGAGTATTTTATGTTTGTGCAGAATTTATTCACATTTTTTTTCTGCATCAACTCATCATCGGAAAATTTTAACCAGAAATCTAGAAATGTGTAAACATTCCTTCACAGTCAAGAGTTTCTAATACAAGATAATCAGTAAGAGCAGATGCTGTATTAGCTATATTTCACCCATATAAAAGAGGCTTTAACTGAAATTTGTAATTTAGAAGAAGAAAAAGTTACCATAGTAGAGGTGACTTCACTTCTGAAAAAAATGGACAGACATGAAACCGCCCTAATGACAGTGATTTGGAATCTTATTTTACAAAGAATAAATTGGTACTAGTGAATCACTGCAATCAGTGAAGTGTGAACTATTGAAAGGATCTACCCTACTGAAGTCATTCAAAAATTTTATCAATAATTTCAGAGAAGAATTTGAAAAAGAGGCAACTGATTTATCAGGGCTATTATTTAATGTGGAAGATAGACAAACTCGCAGACAACAAAACAGAAAAAAGTTTTTTGATAAAAATAATAAAGTTGGACATGAATTTACAATAAGAGAAAATTTCATAGTCAATTCAATTTACTTCATTTGTGATAACACCAAGGCAGAACTATCTTGAGGAACTCAAAGAACTCAGACTTATGAAGTTGTTGTAGAGCTTTTTCGAATATTTTGTGATTGGAATTTATCAATAGAAGAAAAAAAGAACAAGATAAAAAAGTTTAAGGATCTTTACAAAAATGACATTGATGTTTGTAATTTTGAAGATGAATTTGACCATTTTTTAATATTTCTAAAAGAAAATGACACCATAAAAACCACACCAGACATATATTGAGCTGCAAAAGAAATGTCTTACACATTTCCGAATGTTGAAATATTGTTGAAATTTTTTTTAACAATTCCTTTATCCAATCCATCAGGAGAAAGATCGTTTTCTTTTTTAAAGCGTGCTAAGGAGTACTATGGGACAAGAAAGATTAAATAATATGGCCATTCTCTATACAGAACAGGAAGTTTTAAGCCGAATTGACACTCAAAAATAATTGACGAATTTGCAAGAAATAAAGTAAGATGGAAATTCATTTTAAAAATGTTTTTTAATAAATTCATTTAATGTGTTTTTTGTTAATAACTTAATGAAAGTTTTCTTGAAATTTTTTTTTCTAACTTAAGTTTGAGGGCTCCGAAATTTTTAAACTTAGGGCCCCCATTTGGCTTGATCCTGCTGTGAAAGTAAATTAATTTCTAAAATTCAATTTTGTGCTAATTCGATTTATGATATACAAAACAACTTTAAAATGAGAATTTAACAAACTTTAATTAGATAATTCTATAACTACGTTACGTTTTAATAGTTGAATAAATAAATATTTGTAACATCAGAAAAAACCTGCTCTGCTGTTAACTGTATAAACATTTACTAAATCATTATAATTAATCGTGTAACTTAATAATCTTCTGCATTTATTTTATTATTTTTTGGATGTCTTTATACTGGTAGATTAAATCAAATAGATATTTCAAAAACAGATAATTAGAAGATTTTGTAAAATAGCTGTTTAGGAATGTTCAAATATTGAAGAAGTAATTATAAAAGGTAAATTAGCTTAACTTAGCATGATGTTAAGATATTCTGATTAGAGCATCTAGTTGTCAGTCTTATAAAAATGTTAAAAGTTTTTTTGGTCACTAACAAACATTTTCTTTTTTAGCCAAGTAATCTGGTAATAGACTTTTGATTAATTGATATGGACCACAAGAGTGTCAGTGCAATAATTGTAAAAAAAATGTTTTGCTATTAATAGAGCAAATGTCATACTTCCATGGTTTATGACTCTATAGATCCCATTACTCTAATTTTAATTTGATATTTTTGCATCACCATCATATATTTAATTAAGAATTTATTTTAATTTACACTATACTAGACAATAAAGAATTTTAAAGTAAAATAATTAGCCAAGACTAAAAATATGTTCACTTAAGTTTTTTCTCTGTGAAGAATTAATTATGTAGATGTATAGCTGCTCAAAAAAAGATCAATATGGCATTTAAAACTGGCATTAAAAATGTGCTTTAACTCTGTGAAGGTTACAGCTAATCTGAGAGATACAAACTCTTTTTTTAAGTATTGTTACATATATCAAGTGCATTGATTAAAAGTCCTGATTAACTTTGCATTTGTACATGAATAATATTAAGCTATAATACTTAAGACACAAGAGGGTTAACATGTTTTGTAAATGATATTCGATAGTAAATTGTATCTGAGAGGCACAGTGATCTTCAAAATCAAGGTTTGCATAGATGTGAAAAGTATTTATGCCTATATGACTATTAAAAATATTTTGCATAACCAATTAAAAAGATTATGATTAATTAATATTAAAGACATTTATATGGTTGTATTTTTAAGCAATATCCATTTTTTTCCATACTTGAAAAAAATATTCTTTACATTTTTATATTTGTTGTTTAAGATTAAACCTCAGGTTATGTGTTTTTTTTTATGAATTTATATGCACTCACTCATAAGCATCAATTTAAAAAGCATAAGCGAACCACTTATTCTTGCAGCATATCATCATGTAAGCCAACCTTCCTCACCGTGCTGATTTATGGTTTTAAGCTATTGTGTGCCTAATATATAACTTAATAAATGAATTGTATAAACGTCTTCAGTAAGTTAAAGCCCTGAATTCAGCATGGTGAGTAAAGGTTAGCTTATGTAACAATAAACTCTAACTGTAAGTAGTCTATTTATGCTTTTTAAACTGATATTTATTGATAAGTACATAAAAATTGATAAAAAGCACACAACTAGAGTTTATTCCCTTTTCTATATTACATACATAGTCAAGCACTATATAAATGCACTATTTATTACAGTAATTGCAAGACTGTAACTGAAAATAAATCCAAAAATTATGTATTTTATTACATAAATATTATAAATGTAAATTTGCAATGCTTATAATTTTTTTTTGACATTTCCCATAATAATGACCTACACTGTAATGTTTTTTGACTGCAACTTCTGCAGAATTTAAGCAACTTGTTTATATATGTAGAGTGTTGTTTTCTTTTTGTATTATTTTTGTTAACTCTTAATTTTTTTCTTATTTGTATATTTTGTCATGTATTAAAAAACTATATAAACATTGTAATAGTCAAAATAAGAGTCATAGATCACATGACTCGATTTTTTTAAGCTTGTAAGATATAAACAATGAGCATTGCCAACTGCTCAACAAGCTTTGTGATAAATGCTTAGCCAGAGAAAGCATTTAAAATATCTCTGTCAGGAAAACCCCCCCTCTGACCATGGTTTTGTGCTTTGGCACTCCTCAGGTGACTTGAACACAGGCTTTCAAGCTCCCTTTAGCTATTTGCTCTACACTATACAACTGATAAACATGTCCACACACATGCAAAAAGGTAAACAATCTCCAATATAAGCATTTCATGCTGAATCAGCACTCATCAATTGGTCCAGATCATCATTTCCATCACATATGTATATATAATCAGTACTTGGTTTATATTAAGATGGCAAATCTTCAAACTTTATTGGATAAGTCACATATATCAATTGTATGAGATAGAGTGGATAGCTGAAGGAAACTTGAAAGTCTGTATTCAAATCCCTATATTGTAAAACTTTATAAATAATATTTTCCAAATCAAGATCTTTTATTTAAACCAATTCAACAAAAGTCAATAGTCAAAATAAGAGTCATAGATCACATGACCCAATTCTCTTAAGCTTGTAAGATATAAAAAATGAGCATTATAATAAGTTTAATTGAAAGTATATTAATCAGTACATGGATAAGTGTTTTGGAATAAAGTTCATTTTTTTAGCCTACAAACAGAAACCTTCTCAACATGATAAAATGCTGAAAGTTTAGACTTGAATTTAAAATATAGGGTAGATTTTTGACGTACAATACTATTATTTAAATAAAACAGAAGTAACTACAATCCTCTGAATTATGGTTTAGCCAAAAACTACAAAACATAGAATGATATTAATGAATAATATACCACTCTAGTTTAATAAATGATTAATAAAAATTATTAATATAGAATGATACTAATCTATCTTTTTGCTCTGTTGTTATATAAGCTTAGTTTTTTTTGACAGTTTTAAATTATAGAGTGAATTTTGTCTATTGTTTTAACTTATGTACAGATTAAATAATCTGAAATCACCATGGAAACATTAGAGGATACAGATTGAGTCTGATGTTTAACAATCTCTAAATATCAAATTGAAAATCAGTTGAATAAATGTAATAATAAATATTCATAACATTGCAGATTAGTAAATCTAAATGGAAGAAACAATCACACACTGAGTTAAGCAAATAACAAAAATTATGAAAAGATAGAATAACTCAGTGAGAGGTAATTACTTTCCTTTTATTTACTAATATAGAAAATTATGATTATTTATTATTAATACTATTTAAATATTTCCATAGAAAATATACATATATACAGAAATTTATGCCAGGATATTTTGCACTGCAAAGCCAACCCTTTCAATACTCTCACCCCAAATATTGTCAACTTCAATTTTTAGTTTTGTAGAAAAAAATAAAATGCACAAAATGATTTATCTTTAAAAGATAACTATTTATTCTAATTTAGCTCTAGATATTAGCATTATTCAAATTTACATTAGGACGCAAAGATGTAGTGGATTAAATAATTTGTTTTTGAAAAGCATTGTGAGACTGAGTTATGCGATATTTTAAAGTGTTCTTTTTCATAAAACAACTAATTTGTATAAAAGTATAATCTGATAGTCAGTAATACATTTTATTGAGGTAAACCCCGTGTTATTGTGCAATTTCCCATCTCTACACATATGTATCAATGTGGTGTAGTAAATTTACTTACATACAATTTACTGCATACATTTTGTTTTCCAAGTACAAAATTTATTACTTTATAATAATGCAATTCATATTAAGCTTTTGAAAATTAATATTAACATTTTATATAAGTCACAGACAATAATAATTCATTAACACGGTCTTGCGAACATGTGTTAAGCAGAAATAAGAATAAACAGATTATTCAGTTTTAAAACAAAAAAAGTTTGTCATAAAAAAATTATTTTTTTAGTTGCAAGACTTTGAGGGGGGGGGGCAATTTGGCAGACATTTATTTTATAGTATTCAAGCAGACGAAAAAGTTAAAAAATACTCTTAAATATAAAGATGAATATCACATAGCATTTTTCTTTTTTTTATATGTCAAAGCCAACCCGGGTCCAGTTGCTTGGAAGGCAGCTATGCTAACCGCTAGGCCACCAACTCTTGTCATCACATAGCATTTAGTTCTGATAAATTCAGAAAATAAAAAAAGAATATAGTAAACCGTAAATGATTTCTATAAACACACACACACATACATTCGCACAAACGCATAAAAAAGAAGAAGCTGAAATCGAAAACAAAATTATTAGTTATGAGTGGATTGGTCATTGCAATCTCTATTTACCAGTACAGTATTCTTTCCTGAATTAAGATCAAATATACATTAAACCAAGCAGAAAATGCCCAGTAAATATCTGCAATAATTTGATATATTAGTCAATATCTTATTTTCAGTTGAATAGGAAATAATTAATGGAAGAACAATTCAATTAAGTAAATTTAATTGTCACATTCTCAACATGCCACTTAATTTCCCATATCATATGATTAATGAATTACTACTTGAAAGAGAGTGTAGATGTCACTACTATTCGGGTTGATTGATAGATTTTATTATTAATATGTATTGCCTATTTGAAAGCTACCTTAATGATAAAGCATTGAAATACTACGAGCAAATGAAACGTTTTAGATATTTTTGATTACCATTTATTACAAATAGAGCATTGTTATAAATAATGTCATATTTTAATAACAGTACATCCACTTAACCACATTTACAAACCGAGTTGGAGTCTGTGTTGAGTGAAATTTGAAAATTTCTTCAGGTTCAAACAGATTTAATTTTTTTTCAGGCAGTCAGCTCATAACGAAACTAAGCATTTAATGATGGTTAAAAATTAATATCTAGGTAGAATGGAACACGGATGGAACATGCTTCAACAATCAATTGGCGGGGGAGGGGATTATAGGGACGTTTGCTCTGCATTAAATTACTTAAAAGCAGTTTCATCATTTCTATATTATTTATTCCCGTATTTCTCATATTTATATGTATATCATATAATATAAATCTTGCGAGTCATACATAAACAAATATAGTTAAAAAATTGTAACTAAATATATGTTTGCAATCTTTTTTTATATCCGAGTCCATTAATAGAAATAAAATTAACATTAAAATTGCTATATATATCTAAATGATATTTATGAAAATGTGATTTTGTCCCGAGATTTGTACTGTTTTCTAAAATTAAAAAAAAAAAGATATTAAACATTTACTTCCTTATATATGACACATGTTAGTAACTTTTCTAATATATTTTTATTCAAAGTATGTTATATAAAAATAATGTTCCACATTCTCAAAATACTTCGAAATCTTGACTTCTAAAAAGAAATCGTTATAAATTAATCTGGATTAGTTGCTGAAGAAAAAGAACTGCGCTAGAAACATTTTTAGTAAAGCAAATGTGTAACCCAGATGATAATTATTTTAGAGGTTTATCAAATATTTTATAATCTCTTTGTCGTAAAACAATTTAAGTCTGTGCGTATTATTCTTATAGAGCCAAATTATTTTCCTTTTGGGGCAATGTTTTATTTTGATTATTTAATTGAAATGCTTCTGCTCATCGTCAGTAATATATTGTAGTTTAGTTTTTCTTTTTATACTTAATAAAGTTACCATTACTTTTCTGGATGGCATTCCTATGTATATTTAGGGGGAGGGGTATTCATGTATTCTTAACTGTCTAAATATGCATTAAAGAAATATTTAACAACTGTGTGAATATTTTAATATTTAGTATCCAAGATTTCTATTAAAGTAATCTGATATATTAAACTAAATAAATTACTTTATACTTTTTAATTAATAATACGCTGCTGCGTTGCAGTGAAACTTTTATATAATAATTTGTAGGCTTTTTTATATTATAATTTCCGCAGACTAATCGCTTACAGAGCCCTTGTTGCTCCATAATCATAGTCTCTATATTGTTAACGTTATTATATGCAAATGTATGCAAAATTCTTTCCTATACTATCCATTTTCTGGAAATGGCAAAACAAGTGTCTTTTCTATTAATTGATTTGATATCACTGGTGATAAAACAAGCTTCCTTAATTTTTCTCTTGATGTCATTCTTTTCTGTGCATAATATATCAGCCTTGGAGGGTTCAAATCTGTGTTTGAGCTCTTGCTGATGGTCAGCAAATACAGAACTGCCTTCTTTTTTGGTGGTTGCTCTTGCATATTTATTTTCTGCGTCTGTATATTACTTAAACTCGACGCTCAAGAGTACAATACGAAATATTTAAAACTTGGAATAATGCAGCATTTTTTTTGAAAATATCTGTAAATAATTATTAATTAGTAGCTAATAATTAAAAAAGTACCTTTTTAATGGCACATTATAGACGGTGTTAAAAATTTTAAATAAATTAAAAAGGACTATAAAATACAGACTATTGCAAAACGATGAATGCAAATTGAAAAAGGTATATAATTGTAAACCACTCATAAATGAAACTTTTATTACTTGAAAGAGTGGAGCACAGAGTTTTAAATGATTACAACTAAATGTGTCACCAAGTAGACAAGTATCCCCTAACCGTAGTCATTTGCAAGATGATCACCTTGCAGCACATAATGTTTTATTTTTTGCTATTCATCAAAACTGAATTTGTAATTGGTGTACATCATACATTTCAATGACATTTTAGTACAGATCCAGAATATCAAAGACTATTTATCATTCCTAATAATAATTTGAGGAAGCAGATTATTTATGTAAGGAAAAAGCAACAGGGTAACGGCGAACTTCAGAAGAAAATGTGAAGGAATTCAACGAGATTTTATGTGTGTATTCTGCACAAGTGTATTCTTTGTGCAAAAATGGTTAGTAAAACTTGATAACTCATTAAACCATTTGTAACATTTAGTGTGGTTGTATTGGGTCATCATTTTCATTGTTGCACACTAAAGACAACAAAAATAAATGGTGCTATGACAGTCATGGATGGCAATGCCTCATTAGTCTATACTATTTTTTTCAGGTGCGAAATATTTTTAATTTATGGCATTTTACTTAAATGGATTTAAAATGCCATTTGATAATCCATTGATTAGTTCAATATACCTTTTCACTATTTCTAAAGCCATTATATGTTATAAACCTAATTTCCCCCATCTTTAAGTCAGTTACTGTAAGCTTTAGTAGTAATAATAGAAGCCAGATGGCAGTGCTTACTTAACCCTTAGCCTGTGCTCTCCTATCCAATATCCTTGGATTAGCTTTAGACTCATGGCTTTTGTCAGTGAGGAGCTTTGGATCTTGGATCAGTAGATCTGGATCTTTAGGATCTAATGCATAGAGATGGTAGAAAATATGCTACTAGAACAACAATATAAAAGTTAAAGTCATGATGGAGTCAGATAATATTTCATTGTTTTTTCCAATTAGTGATTATTTGTGCTATTTATTATTTTGTGTATTCTTTTGTGAATTATATACCAGATTTAAAAATCTTTGCATAAATGGTCTTAAGTTGTGGTGCTTTATTTTTACAGGAAAGAAGAATATGCACATTGACAAAATTCAAAGGCTATATTTTTAACAATATAAAACACCAGTAATGAAATGAGACATGTGAATGGAAAGATGTATGAAAGTTCTCATCTTCTTCATTTAATTCATTAATAATTATTAATACCACTAATATAAACTAAGCATCATCAGTATTATTTCTCTTATTTGCTCTTTGTTTCTTTTTATAACTACCACAAACATCTCATAACATATCTCTGCAATTATAATGACAATGAGTTGTGTGTGTTCATTAGTCATGTTTACAAATTTTAATTGGAGACTCATGATTCTAAATTTGATTTATTTAATTTTATTTTTTATTTTTCTATTAATTTTTTCTGGAGTTAGAATGATATACTTGTTTATGAATGTTTGCTATGATGATGATCATATGATCAGTTGGTGCGTTCATCTTTCTGAGTGTGATGATACTGAATCTAACTATTATGAAGGAAAATATTTATTGAATTAGGGATGACAACTAAATAGTAAGGATATCTTAAAATTTATGGTGTATTTAAATATGATTTTGAAAAGAAAACCCATTAAAATTATAAAGATCATTTCAAAAACACTCCAAATAGCTGCAGTATTGGTTTTCTTTATTAGAAGACTATGACTTAGAGTAAAATAAAACAAAGAGTTACAATCATCTAAGAAGATGAAGACATTAAGAAAGGAAAGTTTTCTTTTTAAAAAGCTAAAAAACAGCTTTACTGATGTTGAATATCAATCACTAATACTGTCATGCCAGTAGTATACATATATTGCTATAAATAAATAAATTCAAAAGTTCATTTAACATGGAGTAAACGTATTTTTAATTAATTTAAATTTTAAAATTTCACTAAGGAGGTTTTCAATATTAATGACTAATATTAAATGATATTGCACAACACAAACCCATTATTTAATAAAAATTCCAGTTGTGATTTAATTGTCTGTTATTGGAATGTTGTTTGAGGACATGTTTTGAGTTATAAATAAACCAGCTTCTTATTTGAACTCAGTTTTCTTGTATTAGATATATTTGTGTACCATCACAAAAATTCATTTTTACATTTTTATTCTTTGTATTTCTCTTTTTTTATCAATTTAAAATGACCAAACTCATTTACTAATGTTTCTAATAATACAAACTTTGGACCGGAATCTAGTTTTGAAAAACTTTTTTATAGATTTAAGTATGGAAACAATAAAACTTTGATATGCAAAATGCAGAGGATCAATTTTTAAAATAAATTTTTTTGTGGGAAAAAATACTATCTTTAATGACAAGAAATTTATTTGGGAACTGTAACATAAAATCATAAAAACTGTAGTATAACAAGTCTGTCTAGAACAATACTAGTAATCAACATCTTTGTTACTCATGAGTTCATAAGGACTTTGAGGGATGGAAGGACCAAAAGTGAAATTGATCCAAATATCTTAGGGTCTAGAGTATTACACTTTATCAGAGCATTAAACATGGAGGGCATAAATATGATCTAATAAATACAAATCTATAATTGAATATTTTTGTATATTTTTACTTTGTAGTTTCAAAATATATGTAATCAGTTTTAGTTTTGCTATCAGTAGGACATGAGAAAGTCATAAAGAACAACAAAATATAATAGATAATGTTTTAGGTGCATTTGTCTAAAAATAAGGTGAGAGAAATTACTTTCTGGATTTTATGAGTTCAGATAAATAAGTAAAAAATATTAATATATATTTTTATCTAAAAATATTTTTTTTAAATTGATCAATTTCTTATGATCATTGTTTTTAAAAATTTTTTTAATTTAAAAAAATTTAAGAATCGGCAATTTTTGTAGGAAAGACAAAAGAAAAAACGATTATTTTTCACTTTTGTTGATAATGTATATTAATTTTAATACATTTGCTCAGAGATAGGGAAAAGGTGTGCAATCATTGCAAATGAAGGTTTGTTTTCTCTTTAACCCAGTTTATTCTAGTTTATAATTATCATAATCAGAAATTTATATCATTACTACAATATCCCAACAGGAGTAAATGGAGAAATTCCAAATCCTTTGGAAGCAGTATTTACTCTAATACTAATATTTTTAAATAAATATCAAAATAAATAAAAAATGTTTGCAATTTTGTTTAAAGATTAAAACTCATATCAGATGAAGCAGTTTTTAATATTAAAAATAATAATTAATCTTTGACTAACTTAAATCCTTTTTGTGGAAAAATAATATCTGATTTACCGTGATTAAAACTTTTGAACATCTGCTGATAATGAAATTTATACAGATAAGTTTCAATACCTTTTTATTTAAGCATGACTTAATGATGTAAGGAATCATTAAAGTTTATGATGCAATTCTAAGAGAGGCAAAACTCTCCAAGAAATAGTGCCATTCTGTGCAAGCCAAAGTAATCAATGGATATAAGAAGATTTGTGCATAAAATCCCCATCTACACATCCAACATCCCCAGACTAGTTTCTAACTTGTGGCCTTCGTCAGTGAGGAGCCTTGGATCTGAGAACACTGCACCTAGAACTTATGATCTAGTGCAACCTTCTAGCAGCCACCTTTTACCTTTTTATTTACCTATAAAACTATGAGTCCAAAATGAAAACACAATAATTTTTCAACCTAAGATCATTCACTTGCATAGTAATAAAATCTGAAAGCAGTTCAGCAAGCATACATTTTAGTATCTTTGATTCTTTAATAACCATAGTGACCATGATTCTGTTTGGAAGGATTAATATTGAAACACTAGACATTACATGATCACCATTCTCCATGCTTAAACAAGTTGTTATAACAGAGGCACTACTGTATGGAGAGTTTTGCCTCTATAATAACAGTTTGTGTACACATAGGAAAATGGTGATCAGGTGATGTTTTGTGGTTTTGCAGTTCTAAGACTGAATATTACAAAAAGTGGCAAACAGAAGCAAATTTCTATCTATAATGATTAAAAGTTATTACACGATCATAACACACTAACGGTAGAAAGTTTTACTTATACTGTACATTAATCCAGAAATCAGTGAAGTAAAAATTTTACGCCTTGAAATCCAAGACAAGTTTATACACACAATATAAACATACATTAACAAATAATTTTATTGCTAAGAATATAACTAATATACCATCATATGTATATTTTTGCCACATTGGTGAGAAATATTGTTTACATTTTGAATTAAAAAATAAATTTACAATCTGCTTTAAATTAAAATAATCTCTTCATTTTTAATCAATTACAAAGTTAACCAAATCTTGTTTATAAATGCTTTTTTTTAAAAAAAAAATCTGGTTGTTGTTTTTTAACAGATTGCTACCCAGACTATTTTTAAATTATCCTATATTATTTGTTTAATTTTTATTTTAAGTTTTTATTGAAATAAAAATAAATGCATTAAAATAAAAGGAAAGGTTTTTCTTCCTCGTAATTTCTATTATTATTTGTAAATGAAAAATCTGAATGTAATATTAATAAAAAATTACCGTTAAAAATATAAAAATAGTAATGATAATTTCAATTGAAGTATTAGTTGCACTCTAAGACAATATGAAATACCTAACTAAAAAATGTTCTTATGTAAGTACTTTTAATTTACATTGTTCTTATGTAAGTATTATCAATTTTGTAATTAATTTGTATATTTTCAAAAAAAAAAAAAAAAGATTATACATTTCTTTTACAGTTTATGCATATATTGTAAAATATGTTCATTATCTTTATATATATATAAGACTTTTTAAACAAATATAGTGTTGGAAATATTTCAACTAATTAACAAAAGTGAAAACCGAAAAGGAAAGATGAAATAAAAATATTTGTTCTGATTTTTATTTTATAAATGAACATTAACTGAATTAATAAAAATTGTTTGCCCTTTGGAGTATAAATTATGTTAATCTTTATACATTTACGCATGCCACAGTCGTATATGTACAAAAGGTTTTCTAATGAAGGAATTGACACAGTCACTTATCATGGCCACAATCTTGGGTTTAAATCTAGACTTGATAAAATTTAGAATTTTTTCAGATTTCAGACAGGCTTAGAATCTAATGAATAATATTTCTGTAATGTAATTTTTACTACACCATTCTCAAGGAAGATAAGGACTGTTTTGTGGTGTTAAAAACAGGTAGAAATTAGTTCTTATCTTGTTTGAGAGTGGCGTAGTGAAAATTATACTACAGAAATATTATTCATTAATTAAATGGATAATCTCTACTCTAATGAATGACTAATAAAAAATATAATAGGCTTAAAATTTTTATTTCAAGTACTGACCAATAGCCAACTCATCTAACCATCAAAGTTAATTGTTAATAATATAACTAACTATTACTGGGAAAAGAATAAAACAAGTGTGGAAACCTAAAAATGATACGTTTTTTGCAAGATTGGCTCTCTCTCACTCTGTTTCTGCGGCAGAATGATATAGAAAGAAGGTCTTAGCAAAGATGTATTTAAAAGGCTGAATTATTTATATATGTAAGTGTGCAAAAAATATTGTCATATAAAATATTTTGTCTTCAATATTAAGCAAAATTTAACATTTATCTATGTTTTTTTTTTCCATGTGTAAATTATTAAAAATTAACACGGCAATTAAAGTTGTGATTGTAATATTCGTTATCAAAAGCGAGAGGGCGAGAAGAAAAACTTATTACCGATAATAAATTATAAATGATGTCAAAACAATCTTTTAATTTCACCAGAATTAAACTTTCTGCAGCATTTTTAAAACATGATTTATGATTATTCTACTAAATATAGTAAGTAATATTTTTATTACTTCTTCGATCATTTCAACAGTTAAGAATTATTTCAATTTTATTAGTCAGTGTATTTAAAACTTTTGAAGTAAAAACAATATATAAATATATTTTGCACATCATTTGTTTTTATATTTGTATACGTTTTTTTTTTTTTCACAAGAATAAACTTCTTGAAGATGCGAAGTGCTAACATTTTATGTCTGCACAGTATATAGTAAAAACATATCACTTTTGCTCGCCAAGAATTACATTCGAATGATAGAATAAGAAATATTTCTAGCATAACTTTATTAATAAACGAATCTTGTGTATAAAACATTTTAAATTTTTACTTCAATCAAAAAAATAAAATAAAAAAGGTGATTGAATTTTTAGTTGCTTTGTCGGTCGTATGCACACTGATCTTCAATT
Organism: Epiperipatus broadwayi; assembly: GCA_028023455.1. NCBI lineage: Eukaryota > Metazoa > Onychophora > Udeonychophora > Euonychophora > Peripatidae > Epiperipatus > Epiperipatus broadwayi. Next base: position 778,462 of record JAQFVV010000186.1, read on the forward strand.
CAGAAATCTGTTGGTCTGTGTTACCATGCAAGGCAACAAATTAAATAAATTAGGCAATAGAAATTTCTCTAAATAATTAAATATTTCTCAGACATTGCTAAAGGTAAAACAAAGATAATCCCATGGTTTCCATGGCATCCTAGGAGCACATTTACCTGCCATTCTACTAATTGTGTGGCCTGAAATGACTGAACCTTGAATTTTTTTCCCCTGTCACAAATAGAATGTTTTTTTCTAGATAGCCATCTTGTAGCCAACTTATCTAATTATTTAAAAGTAATTAGTAAATATATATCTAACTGTTATTAGCTAAAGTTTAAAGGGTTTTAGTTGATCTGAATTGGCTGAGATGGGGGTCAATAAACTGACTGAATAAAAATATAACTGAAATATAGTGCTGCTGATTAGAGTTCTATTTGTACTGAATCCATGGTTATTGCTATTTGTTGTTCTTCAAAATTATGTAATTTTTTTATTCAAAAGCAGATTAAAATATTTAGATGATAAGATTTTATGAATCATGATTTTATTTGTCACACTTTATGGTTTATCATTTTTAGAGTTATATTACAAAATTTAATAAGTTTTGGTGTTCAGAATCATAGTAGAACCACATAAAATATGCATCATATTGAATTTTTAAAATTCATGAATGACTGAGGTTCAAATTTTTTTCTGCCTGTAAAGATAGAAGACATTGTTTTATATTGTGCCAGAACAGCGGTTCTCAACCTGTGAATCATGACCCCTTTGAGAGTCAAACAACCCTTTAATAGGGGTTATGTAAGACCATTGGGAAATACATTTTTGATTCATAACAGTAGCAAAATTAAAGGTTGGGGGTCACCACAACATAAGGAACTGCATTAAAGGATCATGACATTAGGAAGATTGAGAGCACTGAAAAGAAGAAAGACATATGCTGGTTTTAGAAAAAAGGGGGTTTTAATTAATAAGGTTGATAAAAATGTAAAGCACTAAGCATTGTAACAACAGTTACATTATTTTGATAGACAGCATTATTGTTTACTTTGATTACATTATTATAATGGTAGTCCAAATCTCTTTGCAAATTGTTTGGATAGAAAAAAAAAAGTTGTAGGCTATTTTATATTGGTATTTTTTTTTTTATTTGTGAAAAGGATTTTGAAAAATAAAAAACATGTCATAGTGGCCACAAATAACATACCTACCTTCATCATGACCAAATTGAAAGAATAATAATAAGGCAACATCTAAGAATAAATGACAATTCTTTAGAGAAAATAAAGGCAACCCTTCCAAAAAAAAATCAGTCTAATTTTTCTGGTATTAATCAACAAGATCTGAGAAGTTGCAAGTAAGCTTTTGGGACATTTACTATATTTTCAAAATCTTAAAATCTTTACAAAAAAAAAACAACACCAATATTATGGGAATTTGTATAATTTATAATAATATTGGGTATTATTAGTTCATGAGTTTAATAAGCTTTTAAGTTTGATATTAGTTATATATTACTTTTGAAGACAATTGCCAAAGAACATTTAGGCTGATAAGAGTATACCAAATCCAAGTGCAACATTGAGGCATTTCTGTTTAAGTGAGTTCAAATACTCATGAATGGAAATATTAGAAAATATAAGTTTGTTCATGACTAAATCATTTGATTTAATAATAATGAATTGTCTGATATGACTTTTGGTTAATAAATCTATAGAATTAAACAGCTTTAGGCTCATGCATGTTCCTTTATATAGCACATACTAAATATGGATAATACAGAGATAATCAAATATATTCACTTATGTGATATATTCCAATAAATCTATTAATATTCTTTAGACCAATCAGGTTTGCACTGAGAAAGAAACCAGCAATGGGGGTCAGTATTAATAAATATGTGGCTTCAATGATTTCTCTGTTGAAACAGGTGGAAGCTATAAAAACTTGGAACCCTAAAGTCTAAATAATTATTTTTTGAAAGTACAAAAAGGTATCTTAAAAAAATATTAGGGACTGTGCAGGTTTTTTTATTAAGCTTACAAATTAATAATATAAACTTTTGTATTATATAATAGTGTTATTAATCTTACTGATTATATGTATTCATATTTATGTGATATTTGTCAGAATATACAATTATTTTTTGTTCATGATATATATTTCATCAAAGATAATTAGATTGACTATTTCTGACAATATATAGCAAAGCAATGAAGCAATTCTTGCAGTACTAAAAACTTTCTTCAATAATTGTTACTGATTTTGTGATATGCTATGATGTTAGTATGTTTTATGTTAGATATTCTTTGGGAAATGGTGTCTAGGATAACAGAGATCTGTGCTGATGAATTATAAAGTTTTAGTGACTGTTATAGCATTTTAAAAATTAATTATTGACTAAAAAGTAAAGTTGAATGTACACCCAATAGTAGAACTACTCGTAATAATAGTAGCAGCTGTAGTAGAAGGATGGGAATCAAACCAATCTAATGTTAGTTAAAAAGCCTGATTAATACTTTTAATGAATGTATATTTTAATAGAGTTATTAATAGTTATTTTTTTGTATTAATGAATAAATTCCAAACCATGCTTACAGTTATTAAAATTTAAAATTGGGCAAATTCTTATTCATAGGTTAAAAACATTAAAGGAATTAGCAGTCCTAATCAAATAGTATATACATACAAAAAAGTAGCAATAATATTAGAATATTTTTGTAAGTCAGTCAAATGGCTTGATTGCTAAGAATAAGACTATTTTCATCAGATTTGAAAAAATGCCTTATTTTCAGGATCACTACAACAAAGACAAAAATCTTTTATGTCAAGCGTTGTAAACGAGAGGTCAGCGCAGCCGCCTTGCAAGCAAGCAGTTGGTTGCAGACGGTTGCTGCGAGATCGCCTCTCGTCCGATGCTATGACATATGGGGGGGGGGGGAATCTTTTAGCCAAAAATGAGTATTAAAATATTATAATTATTTTTCCCTTTTATGGCAAATATAAATTTAAATAGTTATATATTCTAAGCTTGGGTAAAATTAATAAATAACTTTTATTATGTCACCCAAATAAATGTTAAATATATGAAGCATAAGGTAAAAAAAAAAATTATTACTAAAATATTTACATCCGCCTTATCTTAATCAAACTATTAATTCAACATTCATTAGAATAAATCTGCCAACTGACTCATAATTTTTAAAAATCAATAAAAGCAGGTAATTTTTATTTCTAAATATTGATTAATATTTTTTATTACTTAATGTTTAATGTATTTGCCTCCCATGCTTATCTTTTGAGGTTCAATACCCATTAATAAAAATATAGATATAAATACTATATTAAGCATCTCAGATCTCTTTCAATATCTTGCTACACAAACCTTTTTTTTGTCATAGTCATAATAGAGGATTTTTTTCAAATAACTGGCCAAGCCAACAACTAGTCATCTAATATTGATCAGCAAATGGATAACTAGATTATTATTAGCAAAAGTATAAAGAACTAGTCAAATAAAAGCAAATTTCATTGACTGAAAAAATAAAAAGTACTGTTATGATACGAGAGCATTACTAATTATTACATAATTCTGTTTATGCATTCTTACATACTCTTTTTAAATTCAGACCGCCTCTCAAAGATAATTATTTATTTTAAAAAACGTTTTTCTACAGTGTCTCAAAAAAAAAAAAAAATTTCGTCTAATTATAACTAACACTTATTTAATTTTTTCAAATCCTATTTCTTACTAAATATATTTGTGATTAAAATCTTGACTTAAATACAGATTTAGGCTGTCAAGCGTTGTTAGCCGAGAGATCAGCGCAACCGCCTTGCAAGCAAGTAGTTGGTTGCAGACGGTTGTTGCGGGTTTGCCACCCGGCCGATGCTATGACATATGGGGAAAAAAACACACATTTAGGCTTTTTTTTCAAGAAGTAAATCATATATTAAAATTAAATGTATTTTTTATTTTAAATATTTTATCTCTGCAGAATTAGATTCCAAAGCAACGTTATTTAGTTTATTTTTATTACTTTTTAGATTTATGGTTAAAATTATTCTCATAGACTTATTTTTAACTGTATCTATTTTATTTAATTATTTATTCAATTAGTTCTCTGTAGTTTTCATGCCTATTGGACTCAAACAGCTTTTAAAAAAAATTCTATTTATAATTACATAAAAATTTAAAATATTTTATTCCTGTTTTAATTTTATCGTTTTTCTATTTCTTTGTTAGATTTTTAGTTAGAAAATAGCATCAATAAAAGTATAAATCTAATATACAAAAAACAACCTTGCTCAAAACTTTGAAGTGTTAGAATGTAGATTGAATAAATATTTCCGGAGTGTAATTTTCATTGCACTACTTTCACGCAAGATAGTTTCTATCCACTCAATACCTTGTAGAGGGGTGGAATCATAAGCATATGACGAAATATAGGAAAAAGATTTATAATCCCCAAGATGCATATTTCATGCTAAACCATCCCTTATCAGCTGGCCCAGGTCACAAACACTTCTTGCACATACATATCTTTATCATTGTTTAATATAAATATAGATAATAAATTAGTAGTTTATTTGATACATATTAAATGTGCTGCCATCACAAACTTTGATGCTAATCATTTAATGAAAGTACATTAATAATTTTTATTAGCCATTCTTTAGAATGAAATTATCCAATAATGAATAATATTTCTGTAGTGTAATTTTCACTATACTACTCTCACACAAGGTAGTGGCTTTCTTTCCACTTTTAATATTTGGGGAAGGGTGTAATCATAAACATATGACCAAAGATATATAATCCCCAATATACATATTTTCATGCAAAATCAGCACTCATCCGTTGGGCCAGATCATAGTCTCCCACACATATATACAATCAGTGCTCGGTTTATATTAAGATATCAATTCCTTACACTTTAATGGACAGGCTTCAATCTTTTCAACCTTCCATTATTCAGCCATCCATTTTATTAAAAAACCAATGATAAAACACCTCTTATTATCAGACATGACCTATTCATATATATTAATAGAAAAAGGGATGTGCTGAACTTATACTACAAATGTAATCTATTTCCCCCAAAATATGTAAATGTAAGTTAGTATGTTAATTTGCTTGCAGTGAATGTTTTTAGAGGGATTTGAAATCAGGACTTTTCAGTCCATTTACCCTTCATTCTATCTCTAGCAGTAGACAAAAATCCTGAGTTCAAATCCCTCTACATAAAACAATCAAATAAGTACTTTTATTTACATAAAAAGTGAAAGAAAAGGCAGTAAAAATAAAAAATAAATTTTCTTCAGCTTTGACAATATTCTTTTGAGATCAACAGTGTCCCTTTTTAATTATAGGAGATTTGAACACAGACTTTTAAGCCCCCTTTATCTATCCACTCTATCTCATACAATAAATACACATGACCACACATGTGAAAAAGATAAATGATCTCCCAATATACATATTTTATGCTAAAACAAACTCATCTATTGGTTCAGACCATCATCTCTGACACACATATATAATCAGTGCTTGGTTTATATTAAGATAGCAAATCTTCAAACTTTAATGGACAGGCTTCAATCTATTCCACTTTCCAACTCTTCAGCCATCTCTACCATTAAAAATTTATGATGATCAAACACTTAAATTACTTGTTGGTACCAATATTATTGTCATGCTCATGTTGATTTTAAATCACTCTGATCCCTCATGTATAGACTCTGTCCATTTGATTACACAGAAAAGTGATGAGCAGGATACAGGCTGAATCTGTAATATATCTGGAATATGAGATTGTAGATAGCTGAAGGGAACTTGAAAACCTGTGCTCAAATTCCCTATAATTACCTTTATACTCAAAGTATATGAAGGGTGCCTGCATTTCAGACATTACAGATTCAGCCTGTATCCTGCCTATTCCTCATCTGTGTATTTAAATGAACAGTGTCTTATACATGAGGAGTCAGAATGACTTAAAAATCAACATGGGTATGACAATAATATTGGCATCAACAAAGGATTTGGGTGTTTCATCATCAGAGTTTTAGTGGAATTGATGGCTGAAGAATTGGAGGATAGATTACTTTGAAGCCTGTCTATTAAAGATTGAAGATTTGCTATCTTATTATAAACTGAGCATGGATTATATATGTTTGTGGCAGTTGATGATCTGAACTAAATAATAAATGCTGGTTCAGAACAATATACATATATTGGAGACCATTTATCTTTTTTACATGGGGATGGTCATGTGTATCAATTGTATGAGGTAGAGTGGATAGCTGAAGAAAGCTTGAAAGTCTGTGTTCAAATCCCTCTAATTATATTTAAACCCCAGGATATATGAAGTATGCCTATATTTAAAATGTTCATTTTTATCAATATTCTTAAACTGTTTTTGAACATGAGTGGGACGTTTTTATTTTGCTCATACGATTTTAAGAATTGTGGAAGTTGAAGGGTATTTGTGTCAGCAAAAACATTTCTTTAAAAATTGTTTTCTCATATTTTATTTCTTAATGTTATATGACTGAGAAATAATCCTGGAACCATCTGTCATTATTTTATTATGCTGAATCGTACTGCTTTAAACAAATGATTTAATTACTCGTACTATAAATAAGTTTTATGGGTGATGTAAAATGTTTTTAAGTTAATAACACTAAACAATATCACAATATATATAAAATGCGCTAACACGCACAAGCACACAAAGCTAAAAAACAAATACGGCTATGATTATGAGGGCTTTGACCCTTGAAAGCGCTTAGCCATTTAATGGAATAGATATTAAAATAAAAAATAATAATATATATTTTCTTTATTTGTTTTTAGCTTTGTGAGCTTGTGCGTGTTAGCGCATTTTATATATTTTGATTCATAATTAGCCACAAAGTATAAACTGTTTGCTTATTTCAATATCACAATATGAAAGATGTGTCTAAAGAGTGACTGAATGTGCTGTAATGATAGTAATAAAAAAAAATTATGTAATTGAAAATAATAATACTATTACAATACGTAATCAGAAAGTGCAGATTATTTCTATATAAAATAATCCATTTTAATCAAACTTTTATTTACATTTTCTTAGTCAAAATTAAACCAAGTTTAGAAATCAATCAAAACCTTTTTTAACAATATTTTTAGTACCCTTTTTCTGCTTCCACAAGATTTTTAATATAGAGATTATTTTTCAACTATGTATACACTTTAAACCTCAGTTACAGATTAATATATCCGTTTTTAATTATATACAAAAATTTGGAATAACTAACTTCGGCTTTCTTTTTTCATGTATATTTAAAATCTCTACTACATTGCAAATTTTTGAAACAGATGAATAAAGAAACCAAAAAAGACCGTTCTCAAGATCTGCATTTCATACTGAATTAGCAGCAGTCATTAGTGGGCACAAATCATAGTAACGCATATCTTCGTTATTTGTTGAGCATTTAACACAAAATTAGTACATTTTGATTTACCAGTATCACGCATTTATAACATAGACACTAACGACTACAAATGATTAATTCATAATTATTACTAATCACCCTACTTTTATGTGTGATGGAAATCAAGTTTTAAGTATTTCTTAAAAACAAATATTTTTAAATAAACAAATCTTAAATACCATGAACACTTTAAATACTATGAGTAACCCATACTGATTCTTTCATCACAAAGTATTACAAAGATTACTAATATAAGAATAGAACACAAATATGTAGTATATATTTGTTGTTTTCAAATTTTTTAAAATTTCAAATTAATTACATTCTCCACTAGCAGTCTAAAAGCTTCTCATGCCATTGTGGGGTTATTTTTTAACACATACATGTATTTAGTTAATCAAATGTTTTAAACTTAATAATATGTCTTCCAGATTCAATGAGTCAAATGCCTTTACCAAATCAGTAAAAGCAATATATAAATCATGCCTTGACTTGGAAAACTTTCCTACATTTTCCTGTCAATTAATATATATATATAAAACAGAAACAATGCTACCTGAGCTCAATTGAAAATATTTGAAACACCCCATAGCTAAATTAGTCTAGTAACCCCCCCCCCTTTAAAATAAAGAAATCTCAAATTTTGGTATCACATTCAAAATTTGAGCTTTCTTAATTTTAAAGGGCCCAGTGTGGCTGGAATAATTTATTAGGCATCTATTAATTGAATGTAAATGCTTGAAAATAGAAAGGGCAAATATAATGCAGTTATGGAAGAATAAATATGAACAAAGTGATTGTACAGAAAGTGGATTATTGGTTTTATACTGGGTTTGGAAAAAGATAAGGGGGATTTAAATATAAAGGCTGTAGAATTGACAAAGATTATGTTGTGGAAATGGGATGGAGCAGAATATGGAGAAACTTAGACTGGGAAATATAAAATTAAGTAGCTAACTGGTTTCTCTGGGCATAATTGCTGAGAGATTCTTGACTTTGTTTAAGAAGAAGCTACAGTACATCACATCACATCAAGAAGAAATAGGATCGACAAGTTTTTATATGAAAGATGCAAAAAGTAAAATGAAAATGTTTGGTAGATTGCGATTTATGAATAATAAGAGAATAACCAGAATAGTATTTAATTAAGTTATAAATAAAGGGCAGGCAACAAGATGGATGAGAAAGGTAGTATGGTAAGTAGAAGATTTGTATAAAGACTTTTATGTCAGTATACTTGTAGAAAGGGTGGGATTATTGTGTTAGGAGGATTATTGATTGTTAAAGTGGCAGGAACTAGGATAAAAGAATAGATGTATTAATAAAAAATAGGAAACTCTAGAGTTGGAGAACTAGTATGGAGAATAAAAAGAGTTTAAATACATATAGAAGTAAATAGAATATTGGATATGAGTTAGTTTGTGATAATAGCAGGGAAAGTACTTTACTATTTAAAGCTCAAACAGAGTTGCTAGAACAAATGTGGGTGATTTAGTCACAGGTTATGTAAGGAAGTCATAGAAAATATTAGGCATTTGCTAATAGAATATTAACGCTTATAAGCAGAAAGGTACGAATAATGTTGTGGGAGAATAAATATAGACCAAGTGATTATACAGAAAGTGGGTTATTGGTATTTTTGCTAGGGTGACTGGACAAAGATGATGCTGTGGAAATGGTATAAGGCAGGATAGAGAAGAATATGGGGAAAACAGGGTGGGGAATGGAAAAGGAAGGTAAGGTGCCTAACAGGTTTCTCTTGGGTTTATTGGCTGAGAGATTTTTAACTTTGATAAAGCAGTAGCCATATTGCATGACACGATCACATTACATAATTGTTAAAACAGATGTTTAACATTTGATAAGAATATTAAATCATTTGTCAAAAAGTCTTTTAATATATTATATATTTTTATATATATGATATTTTTATTATTGTTTATAATTTATATAAAAAAATATTTCCATTTTTGATGATAAAAAATTTTTAATTTGCATAAATGAAAACAAGGATATATAATACGATTTAATCAGGATAATCTGGAGTCAATATACTCTTTCAGATAACAATAATTCCCCAAATAATAATAATTATTTACAAAAGGATATCCTCATAAGTATATATATTATTAAAATGCAAAATATATAATAGTAGTAATATTACTATTACAATGAATAATGCTATTACTACTATGACAGTAAAGATAAGTTCTTGCAAATCAATATTTAAAACACAAATAGGTATACATATCAGAACACGCTAGTCTAATATTTTTTCATTTGTCAATCTTTTAAGACTTCTGCTGCAAGCATGTCATTTCAAAACAAAAGGCTTCAGCTCCTGTCTAATTGTAGTTCTTCATTGAATTGATTAGTGTCTTTAAAATAATCTCAATAACACAAACTGCATTGGGCTGTTCTTGAAAATCTCACTCATGTTTATCAAAAATACTTTTCTAAAAGTCAGCTATTCAGGTGTTATTTTATAATATTGGATTCAATATCATCATTTCTAGTATGTTAGAAATATATTAATGAGTCTTATCATCTAAAAAAAATCCATAATGTCTTTCTACCATATTGATAAGGGGTTCAAGTTTCATACCCTTGGGCTTTTTGCCTAGCAGTGCATATATCGGACTCATGTGCAGAAGCTTCTCTTCTCGAGAAGGGAGTGCCTAAAAATGAGCTACAATGAGATAGTTCTTTGCAAAAAAATAGAAATTTACACACAGGAGCTAATAATAGTGATCCAAAGTAAAAGTCGGTTACAGGAAAAAAGGAAGTACTCGAGAATATCATGAAGATTTAAGTAATTTTCATATATCAAAGCTTTATTAGAAGAATATGTGTGTTAAAATAATATATAAATGTAAATAATAACAATAAATTGATATACATGTATATTGTAATGATAAATTAAGCATGGTGATATTATGCCAGCTTGGTGATGTCCGATGATAATGCCACTGGAGGTGGTAATGTAGAAGACACAAAAAACAAATAATGTCAATTTAATGTATTCCAAACTATAATTAACTCTAATATGTTTTTTATATTGACATCGTCTGAATTTGAATTTAGTCCAAAATATCAATTATTAACATTATAGAAATTCAGACAAAATACATCTTATTATAAGTTAAATAAATCTTAATAGCATATTAAATCTTCTATGTATTATATAAGTGTATCTTCTCAAAGCATGTGTATGTTCCATGTATGCTATCATGAATACAGTTGGAGGCTTAGGCTAAATTAGACATTCCATAATAACAATATTATCTCTTCTCCATTCATCATTCATAATATAGCAATATCTCAGGGTTATAATGTATGTGTAATAGGAAAATTAGTTCAGTTTATTGTAATTACACAATAAATCAGTTTTATTATCACAACTAAAAAAAAAATATGAAAGATTAAATTTTTTATTACAAAATCATAACAAAAGAGATTAGACTTAATAATTCACAAAAATAAGACATAATAATAATAAAGTGCTCTGTTTTTAAGATGGAATATGACCAGTTGCAAGAAGATTAAAATGATAATTAATTCTTAAAAATCTAAAAAGTAATAAAGTGCAAGAGAACAAGTATACATATATGTGAAGCAAAATATGATGTATAAAAACAGTTTGGGTGTCACAGTGAATAAATCTAGTGAAATCAGATTGTCTTGCATAAGCATTATATTTGCCTAAGTTTGGCTGAATGTATCACATATCCTTACTTTCACTAATGCAAGAAATCAACAGACATGCTTGAGAAATGTAACAGGATTAACAAGTCATCAGTCTTTAAAGATGGATAAACATTTTTCATATAAATAAATAGATACATAAGTAAATCTCAAGGTGTTGATTTAAAAATAATCTTAATCTCTTTTTTACTTTTTAATAGTTAATCCCTGGTGATGATGATGAGGATTTCTTGGCATTTTTTTTTGGATACTCATACATTCACATGCAGATAATATAGATAACTGGTGTAGCATGAGATTCCTTTGGAAACTGTTAATCTTAAATGGCTTAACAAAGTATTAATAAATGAAATATTTAATTTGTGCAGAGCTCTATAAATTAAGTTTTTAAATCAAAAGTTCAAAACAAATTTGGATGTTAAATTTTTCTTATAATTTAAATTCAATTATGAATCTTTGTTAGTTGATTCAGATCCTATTTAACTGGTATGGAGTAATTTGTTGTTGACTTTGATGAAACATGACAAGCCTTAGCTAATAATTGACCCAGTGTTAATGTGGTGAAGTAAATGGTTTTGAAATACCAGTGGCTTTGTCCAAAATCCTTTTCTCTGCCATACTTCATTTTCTTTACTGAAGCATAAGATAAGGAAAGAATAACAAAGTGAATAATAGTAGAAAAAAACATTTTTCAAGAAAAATAACCTAAATTTATAAATTTTTATTACATCATTTATATAATGATCATAAAGGGTATATGAGCAGACTCTTTCATGAGTCACCACTCCACACTATCTCATAACACTGATACACTTGAACACATATATGTTGAAAAGATAAATAATCACCAATATACGTATTTCATGCTAAACCAGCAATCATCAGTTGGTCCAGATTACCAAAAGTCTGTGCTCATATACCCTATATATTACATATATAGACATAGGTATATAATAAGCCTGCGTGTTTCAGTTATTAGATCCTAAAGTAAACAAGCTATGGAAATCTTCGAATCAAATTTAAAAATAACTTTTGGTGCATGTTTTTTTTATTCAAAATGTGTTCAAAAAAGTTTTTCAGACACTTTAGAACAAAGAGTGCATTGATTCTGCATGAGACATTATTACATTGTTATTTTAAATATAGGGGATTTGAACTCAGACTCTCAAGAAACTTTCAACTATCCACTCTATCTCATACTACTGATACACATGCACATATATAGAAAAGATAAGTAATCACCAATATATGTATTTCGTGCTGAACCAGCACTCATCAGTTGGTCCAGATTATCACCCCCCCCCACATATATATTCAGTGCTCAGTTTATATTAAGATAGCAAATCTTTATACTTTAATGGTCAGGCTTCAATCTACTCCAATCTCAACTCTTCAGCCAACCATTCCATTGAAAATCTGATGATAGAATGCCCAAATTCCATACTGATACCAATATTGTTGTTATGCCATGTTGACTTCAAGTCACTCTGACCCCCTCATGTATAGGAAAAAATACATAGAAGAGGGATGGGCAGAATGCAGACTTAATGTGTAAGACTTGAAACACAGGGATTCTTATACCTAGAACTTAATTGTAAATATAGGGGATTTGAATTCAGACTCTCAAGCAACTTTCAACTATCCACACTATTTTATACTTCTGACATCCATGACCATACACATGTAGAAAAGATAAATAATCACCAATATACGTATTTTGTGATGATAAACAAGGTTGATTATAATGTTGTAAAGAAGAAAAGCATTTGCTATAAGAATACATGATTATTATTGCAATTATTAATTTCAGATTTAAAATATTTAGATTTTATCTCTAAGACCACCATATAAAAAATGAAATTATTGATTACTGTGAAACACATGGGAGAAATCTGGGTCTAAACTTATAATTTGAAACTTTGATATGGTTACAAAAGATTATCAACTTGGAATAATGATGAGTCCAAGTACGTTAAGCCGCTCAATTTCGAGGAGGTGGGAGATAATGGCAAATAAAGGCAATACTTTTGGGCCAAACATCAAGTATATATATATATTTAAAAAATTGTAATAATTTAGTATACAATGTATTATGTGGTTATAATACTCCAGAATTCCTTTAAACACATCATAGATTATCTTAGCGTAATGAATTTATTTCTTAAAACTTACTATGGATAAAAAATTATGCAAATAAACTTTACGTTTCTGCATCTTATAAGTATTCAGAAAATTTAAAATAACTCTAGACATTACTTTCATAACAGTGACGATTCCATATCCAGTTATCCGCGACTAAAAAAAAAAAAAGTCCTTAAACAAATAATAAATTAATAAAAAAGTAATTTTAATTTCCTATGTTTTATTTTTTGTTTCCAGTTTATATACACCGTTTATAAATAATATTCATTAAGGTGAAGCTGAAGCGGTTCGATCTGAGAGTGTGAAGCTATTCAATACTTCACTAATTAAGTCCACATTTCTTATTTCTATTTAAATAGAAAGTAAGTTGAAGTAAAGAAGGTTCCCCTCTTTTCTTCCAAGAGTAAGCTTGTGTTTTTAAGAACTGTAGAGGTCCCTACTATCGCATTTTATACGCATGTGATTGAGGCTATAGCCTTAATGAATATTATTTAGGTAATGAATGTGCGTTTAAATAAATTTATAATACACAGTTTATATATATCTGCATGCACACGCATTGTTATCGATTCGGCTCGACGATAAGGCAGATAATAAAGTTTTTTTTAAACAGAATATTGTTGTAGTTTGCACGAAGTAATTTTAATAATTGTATTTTCTTGATTTATGTATTTTAAATCTACATTAAACCTATAACTACTTAAAATTATTTATTTATCCTCTTTACATTTAAAAGCTAAAACCTAGATGATTTAAAGTCTAATTACGAACTATTCTAAATGATAAGTTTAAAATGTATTTATCGTAACTTCCTAAATCTGTATTAACTAATGTTGACAGAGTACACATATTAAAAAGGATGTGCCATGCATGGTTTACGGCAGTGATGGATGTTAGACTTTGAAGCATAAGGTCTTCGGATCAATTCTAATTTTAGTATTTCCTGTGATAGAACTTCTTATGAACTCCCGAGGATAAAGACATTATATTATTTTAAAGAATATTAATGCAAACCTGGCTTTAAAATTCAGTTGGCATTCTAAGATAAACTAACCAATAGTATATACTTTACATGTGCACTTGACCGATAAATAATTCATTTAAAGTATTTGTGTAGTTAAAATACGGTATAGACGGAGTGAATTTACAGCTGACATATTTTTTCTCGAATTTATCAAAACTTATTGAAATTGGCACTAGAGGTCCTCGGTGTTCAGTAAAATTAAAATAAAAAAAACAAAGGCTTTTAACACATTTTATAAATATTAAAATACCTTTTTTGGATTAATAATAAAAGAATAATGGATTAATAATTAAAAGAATAACTGACAACTTTTTTTTATTTATCTATTGATTTAATTACTGTAGTTAATGACTACTGCAGTTACTGTCTTACATAATTGATTACAAAGTTATTAATTAGAATACAAATTACAATATCTAATGCATATATAAAATTCCGAAACCGTCTTTCAACTTTTTATTTTATGATATTAATAAATTCACTTTTAACCAAATTAAAAGACCGACTCTAATATTCTAGCTATTTAAATTTTTAATCGTCTTAATAAAACGATGTTTTTATATTATTCAAATTTCCCTTTACATATATTATTTTTGAGCTTTTCCTATTAACTTATGTTAATATTGATATTACTTTCATCTAATTTACGGTGTTCTTTTAAAAAGTTATAAACTCATATTTACGGTTTGTTAAAAAAATATTATTTACAATATATTTAAAATAAAATTAGAAAAAAATATTTTCGACTTCAGAAATAATGTAATCGCTTAGCGTTAGAAAAAAATATATAGGACAGCAAATTATATTATTTCTACTTTATCTTTCTTATTGCATTGCCAAATCCTTATAATATTAATATCATCTATGTTCTTTATTACTTTTTACAATGCTTTTTTACAACCCACTATTGACAGTTTCAGTTGCCCCAACAATCTTCTTCAGAACTATAACAAACACAATACAAATACGTGAATACAAATATCATCATCATCATCAATCATTATCAATCCACTGCAGAATGAAGGTTTCTCCAGGTTCTATCCATCTTCTCCGATCTTTAGCTTCTCTTCTCCACATCACTCCTGCACACATTCTTATTTCATCCATCCATCTCACATGTGATCACTTTCTGGGTCTTTTACAATCTTTTGGAATCCAGTTTAAGATTTAAATTGTCCATCTACATGAACCTATTTTATAATCATTATTTATATACATATAATTTTACATTATTTTGTTATATATAGTTACATTATATATATATAATCATTATTTATATAGCCATATGTGGGTATATAAATGATGATTATAACATAGAATATATGTATATATAATATAAAATTATATGTTTATGTATATTTATATTCATGTATTTGTATTGTATTTGTTATAGTTTTGAAGAAGATTGCTGGGGCAATCGAAACCGTCTATAGTGGGTTGCAAAAAAGCATTGTAAAAAGTAATAAAGAACTTAGATGATATTATATTATTTCTAAATAGTTATTTTTCATTTGCATCTAATTATTATATTTTTAAAATTCTTATTCCTATACAACATAAATGTATGTGTTTTCCTGAAAATTTGTGATGATGGTGTTTTAGTTATATTTATATTTTCGTAAATTATATGAAGCTATAACATATATAAAATAAAGCATAATTTACAATTTTAAAAGTTCTCTATATAGAGAGATGACAACTGGCATAAAAAGTATTAAAGTTAATAGTTTATAATTTAGTGTGTTTGGGCTTTAAGCGTTCCAGCATCAGATTTTCAATGAAATGGACAGCTGAAGAGTTGTGATGTGGAGTGACAAGCCTGTCCATTAAAGTATGAAGATTGGCTATCTTAATGTAAGCTGAGCTTTGGTTGTATATATGTGTGGAGATGATAATCTGGACCAACTGATAACTGCTGGTTTAGCACAAAATACGTATATTGGTGATTATTTATCTTTTCAATATGTGTGTGATCAAGTGTATCAGCAGTATGAGAAAGCATGGATGGTTGAGGGTTATGTGATCATCTGAGTTCAAGCCCCCTATATATTAAAAATGAATATAAATGAATTCTAAAAAGAATATATATATATATATTCTTAACACATAATGATTAAGAAAATATTACTTATTTATTTAGCATATAGAATTTTTATTGCAGACTATTTCAACTTTTAAAAACATGTATAAATTCCAACCAGAAGATAATATGTTCTTCAGTGCTGCTACTGTAGACATATAAACACAGATCAATGTCTGTTAAATTCCATTTATGAATCACATGGGCACAACCATCATGAATTGACCTGAATCTAATAATGGGTTTCAGATGCATCTAGTGAGAACAGCCATCTTTATTATCAGACCTGAAAAAATAAAATTTCTTAGCACTTCATAACACTTTTGTTTTTAATATAATTTTTCAATTGTAAATTCTAGATTGAATATCCAGTAATGAGGTCTTGATTTGTGGTGAAACTATATCTTGTGTTGTCAGTAAGTTTAATCTGCTTAACAGCTTTTTATACATTTTCTGTGAGACAACGTTTGATATTACGGAAGCATTGGACTCCACTGCAAAGGAGTAGTAATAGTTCTCATGGTAATATGTAGATGTTTATTGTGGAAACCAGCCTCCAAACAGAAGTGCAATATTCACAAATAGAATATTTTAATGCTAATGAAGCTATCCACAAAATATTGGCATCATAACATCAAATAGTGTCAGCTAGTTTTCAAAGCAGCTTAATTCTGAAAACTTTGATCTTAATTAAATGAGAAAAATAAGTTAGGTTACAATCCAAGCTTACTTCTAAATAGCATGGAGTCAGATTATATTTCAGTCTGTTATTGCAAAAGGTTATATTCAGACTATGAGATAATTCCCTATTATTTAGATGAAAAATTGAACCCACTGTCTTCATTGGATTAGGAATAAGACCCTGTCTTTGAAAAATATTCGTATTCTTATTGAGATACTTTTCTAGTTCAGGAAAAAATCTTTCTTGAGAAGTCAAAGCAATATTTTAAGCATTGAGGAATTTCCTGCTTTCAGATTGGGCAAGATCACTCACTGATGAATGTATTAAATAAAGTAGATGGGAGAACTAAGTCCTGTGATAGACTTTCTTAAAATTTTGTACCTACAACAACCATGTGTTGTCACTTGATTTTTTTTTTTATTGGTGAGAATTTATCAATTAATGGTTAACTTTTATGGTTAAGAATTTTTTAGAAACTTTTAGAGACAAAAGTATCCAATTTCCTACACCCGTACCTTTATTTATATTCACTTTAGATAAATATATTTATGATTTTCATTAATCATTTTCTTTCACTACCTCTTTACCACAGAACTGAACTCTTACAGTAGTATCATTTCAATGCAAGCCAGAGTAATCAATGGATGCAAGGTTTGTGCATAAAATCCCTATCTAATGTGTACACATTCAATATCTCCAGTCTAGTTTCTAGCTTGTGGCTTTCATCAGTGGTGAGCCTTGGATCTGAGAGCACTGCACATAGAAACTAGTCTGAGGATATTGGATGAGTAGGTACTAGATAGGGATTTTGTGCACAAACCTTCTTGCATCCATTAATTACTCTGGCTTTCAATGAGTGTGCTACTATATGTAGCTTGTGTAAGCATAAAGAATGATCATGTGATGTTTAATGTTTTAATACCTCTATACCACTTATTATAGGCTTTATTAAGTAGTAGATGCCAGGTGATAATATTTAATAAATCCCTATCCTACACTGTCATATCTAATATTTTTACACTCATATCAAGATTATGGGTTTTATTAGAGGTCTTTGGATTTTGAATGAGTGAACCTATATCTTAAAGATATAATGTAAAGATGACCAACCTTTTATAGTTCATAGTATCCATTTTTTTCATTTTTTAGTTAAAATGTGCCATACAAACTTATACTCCATTTGGACCCTTTTTAAATATGGTAATATGGATATATTTAACAGTTATGCATAAAATGATTTATTATATATACTCTAATGTAGACACTTTTAGCAGTTTTAAATAAAAGGATTTCATATAAAAAAAAGATAAACATTAATTACGTTGATGACACTTTTGAAACTGCTTCGTTTTTACTAAGCTTATAATATATGTTTGAAGTTAAGTCCCTCACAGAAAGTCTCAAACATTTTTTCAAATTTGAGTCAGTCACAACTATAGTTTGTTCTTAATCATTTTCATGCATTAAGATGCTTGTTTGCATCCGTATATTGGTCCAAAATGACAGATATAACTCTGAACAAATATTCTGAGTTCTGGAAAATGTTCACAGGGCAATGATCCCCCAAAATTAATTTATATCAGAAGAATTTGGGAATGATGGAAGTTCATTAAATTTCATTTCCAATAAAAAAATGGTTTTGAGATCAATAAGTTCCATTTGTATATTACTAGATGTGGTCAAGATTTTTTGTCCATGTTACTAGATGTGGTCAAGATTTTTTGTCCAGTAAGTGAAAAGGGATTTATAAATGCAAGTAGGCAGTTTTTTCTTCTGCAAAATTGCTGAAAATGGCTGTTAAAGAGTTCTTGCAATAATCTGAGTTTCTCAATATAAAGTTGTCATTATCTTTATAGTTCTTTGAAATATGAAAATTGTCTTAAATCCCTATTTTTTAAGTTGAAAATGGACAATTTTAATTTAATTTTAAATGCACTGATGTTATTTCCTAAGACATAAAACAATTTGTTCTTACCTACAGTTTCAAACTTCAATCATTAAAGTGGCTGGTAACATCAGCTAAAAATGCTAAATCAAATAGCTATTTCTTATCACGTAACAGCACTTTTTCCTTGTGCAATTCATCCTTTTCTTCAAAAAGTTAATATCACCATCTTTCAGTTCTCAAAATCTACTGAGCACTTGTCCTCTAGCAAGACAGTGCACTTCACAATAAAGGATGAGATCATCATATTCCATATCTGACATTTCACACAATATTCTCTGTGTTATCTTCTGTTTAACCATCTGGCTCTAATTTTACTCACATATTTTGCAACTGGTATTAGAACCTGCTCCAAATTTAGTTTTTTTATACTTAAACTCTTCATATATAATAGTGATATATTAGTAGAAAATGACAAAAAAACTTTTCAAGTAAAGCTACAGTCCCACAAACTCTACCTACTATTAATGATGCTCTATCATTGCAAGTACTGATGAGCTTATTAGAATCCAGTTGTTGATTTTTTGTCAAATGTGTCTAACCCTCTGTTTTTTCCATTAAGTGACTCAAAACTGATAAGATGTTAAAATTAACTTCAATTCCTCATATAAAAATGCTTAAATGAGCTGCATCACATACATCAGTGGATTTTTCCAATGCTAAAGAAAAGAAAGAATAAGCACATGAATCAGGTCTTTCAATTGCTTAGTAACATCACGGAAAATTCTTCAAAGCATCTTGTAACTGTTTGCTTGAACAAAGCAACATTGTTTATTTTTCTTTCAATAATTCTTATCTCTAAAACATTTTGCAAATGTTTTGAGATAGGGCTTAACAATTTCCTTTCTAGCAGAGGAAGACGTGTTTTTTTGGCTAATGTAAAGGCAATTTCATAAGATGTCTCCAGCATTATCTCATTTTCAGATTTGTTTCCCAAAATATATTCTGTCTCTTTTTTATTTCTTCCTTTTCATTAACCACGTATTCTTTCCATAATTTCAGTTTTTCTTCTAATTCAGTTTGATGTTTTCATAGTGTCTGTTAAAATCATGTTTTCTATTATTTGAGAAAATGTTTTCACAAACAATGCATAATGATTTTCCTAATGGACCCATGATAAATTAGAACTTATTTTGCCACAGTTCATTATATGGGCACTTGCTAATACATTCTGCTTTTCTTCTAAACATTTTCTTTTGCAAATGAGTGAATAGCTGTAAAAAAAAAATCAAAAAGTAAAGATTAAATAATTTATTTTAATTATTTTATCATTTAAAACATTATGAACATTCAAAAACAGTTCTACAAGTTTAATGTAAGATTCCTGTTTTCATGAAGACATTATACAGTTCTACAAATTTAGAAATCATACATATATTTCATAGAAAATTTTCATAAAACAGGCGATCAGCTGGCAATCACATTTGCAATTTAAACATTCTTATTATGAAAGATTTTCTAACGATAAGTTAAATTTTAACAATACACTGACTATACATAAATACAATGAAAAGAAATTTGTATAAAAAGCATAAAAACACACACAAATACATCAAATAATTTCAGGTTTCAGTAATCAATTAAACTAGGAGAGCAGGCAAGAACTTGACATAAATGTTCAAAATAAAAAAAATTATATTTAAGTTTCTAGAATTATATTAAGCCTTCATATTAACAGAAATTGTAAACTTAAAGAACTGTTACTAAAAACACATAAGTTCGAAAACACAGAATTGTTTACACACCTTGAATTATAAGTCCATTTAACATCATGCTATGAAAGTCAGCAGTAAACTGACTGAGTAACTAGTGATGCATGTCAGCTTTTACATAGAGGCAAAATTCTCCACACAGTAGATCCTAAGATCAAGATACAAGGCTCATCACTGATGAAAGCCACAAGCTAGAAACTAATCTGGGGATATTAGATGAGTAGGCACTATATAGGGATTTTATGCCCAAATCTTCCTGCATCCATTGATTAATCTGTCTTGCACTGAGTGGCACGGCTGCATTGAGAGTTTTGCCTGTGTAAATAGCTTATATAAGCATAGAGAATGGTGATCATGTGATGCTTAATGGCATGTCAGCATTTTCTATGTGTCTATTGCTTCAGGATCAAAAAAGTATAATACAAGTATAATAAGTGCACACTCTAGAATTCAGTGATAGATTGTGTATTTATATATGCATATATTGTTTAAATTTTTTCTCTAGAGGTCAGTGTGCCACTTCTAATCATATAATGTGCCATAGGTTGGCCATCCCTGATCTAATGCATATTCTATCTGGAAGCTATTATTTACTTCTCTTATATACTATATAACTATTAGCCCAAATGGAAAAAATGTCAACGTTTTCATTCTTAGCTTGATTGCAAAGCAAAGAAGTAAATTATGGCTATCAAGGGAAAGTATGATTCCAGAATCCAAAGCTCCTCTCTGATAAAAACCAAAAACTTTAAATTAGTCTGGGAATATTTGGTAGAATATCAAAGGATATGGATTTAATAAACACTATCATCTGGCATTTGATACATACTAAAGCTTTCTTAGTAATGAAAGAAAACATAAGTTGCTAAAGCAGAAATTTGTAAACTATAAACATGTGATAGACCTAATACTTTATTGCTTTTATCTTATCACATATAATTATACAGGAAAGTGTGTGGGGATTCACAATTCAAATAGTGGGGTGCATACAGGAAATTTGTTTATTTATTCAAAGGGTACATTTTTTTTGTACAAAAGTACGATTTAGGAAGATCACATGATATTAAGTTCCTAAGTGTATGCTAAATACAAGTCGCTGAATACAATCACGTTTAGTTGATAAAAATGAGATTTTTAAAAATGTTATTCATCTGAGTCAAAGCGTTAATATATATTTTTTAAAACTGCCTGCCAAATCCCATGTTATTGTACAATATACTAATTTGGATTATTGGATTTTATCATCTTCTTACAATACAAATAAATAAATCAAAACTTAATAAATAAAAAAAGTTATTAGTTTTTGAAGAATGTATAACTTCCACCCTACCGCACATTTTTCAAACATATGATTAAAGACATCTTAAAAGATATAATCCCCAAGCTGGATTTCAGTTGTGGAGGAGTATGTTTGATACTTGTAAAATACTGTTTCAATGATGCTCATGACTAGTGAAAATAACGATTTCCGTTAGTTAAAAGAAAATGCGCAGCGACCTCTCACGGGATTACTTCATTGCTACTCGGTATTGATATCATAGCTAATAATAAACTACTGAAATATTTTCATTAAATTAAGTATTAATTTTTAATTTTAAAATTAGCTAAGTCAAAAAATGATAAAATGCTTTAAAATATGATTCTACTTTTACAACTTAATTCTTAAAAAATAAATATTTTTTATTAATATTTTTTTAATTATTATTATTTTAGTCTAATAAAAATCAAACCATTAATTAAAAAAACCTACAAATAAATACGTGTATGTGTGAGGTGTCTTCGTATATAAGTTGAATTTTGTTTTTTATGCATGCGCGCGGGGGGGGGGCATTCCCTTATGCTATTACAAATAAAAACATCGCGCTAGATAAATAAATAACTAATTGTATAAATTAATTTACAGCAACTTTGAAATAAAAATGGATCTAGTGTCTAAATAGATGCAATCAGTACTTTAAACGATTTTCCTTATGCTATCACTAAATTGTGAATTTTTTCACTGCCTTTATATTTCCTATGTACAGTACTTCATAACTTTTTTTGGATGATACATTTTAGTGTCAGAAAAGAAGAATAGCATTTCGTCATGGTATCTTTAAAAATCTGTAAATATGAACAACATTGTTATTGGAGAATCATTACGCTTGCGTCGATGTTTCGCTCTGGATATATGTCACAATAAATCTAAAATTTTATCTGCACCTTTTCAAATAATGAAATCTTTTTTTTTTTTTTTTAAATGCATTTACTGATAGAGTGAACACAATAATTTTTGAACATCAAGCTGAATAAGAATTGTCTAGATTTTTGCCGTTTGATTGGCATTTGCACATTTACTTTTATTATTTTATAAATTAATATATTCAATATATTTTGACATGATATTGCCAAAAGGCAACCTCATATCATATTGAATTTTATCTATAGGTAATGTGGATGTATCTAATATTGTTAAAATACTGAATTATGATAATAATACTTTGTTTATTTACTTTGTGAAATTTAGATCGCATTCTCTAATTAAAATTTACATATGTAAAAATTGCAGATAATTACTGATATGTCTGCTATCTTATTTCTCTCATTTAACTCTTCAATATTTAAATTCAAACACTTAAATAACAAAAAATTCATTTTCTTTAAAATGTTGTTTTATATTTCTACTTGTGTTCACTGTCCACTACTGTAGTCATGAATTATAATGTAATAATAATGCTCAAGACTAGATAGTTTTATAAGTAAATTCATAAACATCAGTCAACACTTAGACAATCCTATTAGCAATAACAATGTCAATCTGTTGTCAAGGCAACCTCCTTTTAACAATAAAGGTGAAATTCCATGTTTATTTATGATCCAAGATTGCAACTTCACCACAGAGACTGAAATTATTGATATAAAGAAACTTAAATAAACCTCCTTAATCAGGTAAATATAACCTGTTCTGAATATGGGACTAACAAATATTCAATTATAACATTCAAATTGCAATTATAACTTTCAAATTGCATTCCAACAATGTCTATACAAATATACCAGGCCATAAATAAACATGGGATTCTTTCTTTATTGTTAAAAGGAGATTACCTTGACAACAGATTGATATTGTTGATTAGCGATGATTGATTTCTATGAAATTTACTTATAAACCTATCTAGCCTTAAGCTTTAATATATTTATTATTTAAGAAATATATTGTTGGAGTACAATTTAAAAGTTATAATTGCAGTTTGAATGTTGTAACTATTTGTTAGTCTGCATTTAAAACAGGTTATACTTACCTGTTTAAGGAAGTTTATTTAAACATCTTTGTAGCAATAATTTAAATCTCTGCAGTTAAGTTGCAATCTTTAGTCTGTATATAAATATATTGGGCCATAAATAATAGTGGGATTCTGCTTTTATTGTTAAAAGGTTGCCTTGACAACAGATTGAGATTGCTGATTATTGGTCATTTTGGGATTGTCTATATCATGCCTGATTTCTATGAATGAATTATACTTTCATTATATTATTACAAATATTTTGTTTTATTATTAATAATGATTATTATGGTATCAATTGGTTTCATAGACTAGCAGTTTTATAAATAGGATCCAAATATATCAGCACCTGCAGAGCAAAGGTCATCCCAATAGCTTTCAATAGAAAAACTGTAGAAAAAAAGAACAACTCACCAGGCTTTCAATTACAATATCCTTTGAACAGGTTTTTATTCTTCTTTTATATTCTAGCTAGAAATAGCTGATTCTATTTGCTGGCTAATATTAAAAGATTAACTGGATTATGTATGGACTGGCTTCTGGAAAAAAAGCTTGATTAAACATAAAGATTTTTCATGTTTTATGTGATCATAAATCAAACTCAGATTATGCTATCATATAAATATATATATTGTAGCCCTTGGATTTGTCCAAGACTCCATTTTTTAAGTTAACTATGAAAGAGAAGATTCAATCAAAATTTTCCTCATAGTTTATATATTTTTTTCTTAAATAAGCAAAATTTTAGCCAAGACCAAGTTTGAACCCATATTGAAAGGGATTGCATATGTTTGACTTAGTAAGCAATCTAAAAATTTATTATCAAGATGTTTCTATCCAAAAGATTATTTTAGTTTTATTGATGGGTCAAGTTAATATTAAAAATGTATTTAGAAAAGCAAGATTTATACATTTGTTGATAGGTTAACTGAGAAAAGGGAGGAGATGTGTGACTATTAAAAACTACATTAGATAGTGATGATGAATGGACATTATTTTATAATGAGTTATAAAGAAATAGTTCATGAAAGTAAATGAAAAATAATAATAATAATAATAATAATATAGTTATAATAACTAAGAATTATAATTAAGGATTGAAGTATTAAATTGTTCAATTAAAGAAATGTATATATACAATGCATGTGTGAGTATATAATCTAATTGTAGATCTTGATGGTACAATTCACAATTAATAATCATTCCTCGCATGTTGTAAAGCAATCTTTAAATAAGAAATTAAGTTTAATATTAGCAGCCAAATTTTAGTTTAAAGGTCTGAGTTTGAAACTGGGCTGCAATATATATTTTGTTTCATTATTTAATGAAAAAGTAAAGGGGAGAAGATAACTATTCTGTTATTTACTTTTAGTATAGGTTTCATGGTGTTATATTACTCAGTCAATTATCAGAGTCTTTAAATAATGTAAAGTTCACCAAGGAATTTAAGTGGACCATTAATGATGATGGTCTGTGAAATGTCAAAAATTAATTGGAAATTATAGCTGTTGAATTGTAGAATTAATTGTGGTCATCTGTTTAAAATACAGATTGGAATTTGGCATGTTTTTCTAAAAGAGCAAAAAGGTTAAAATTAATCGAGAAAAGGGAACAAGTCAATTAATTAAGAAAAGAAAATGACCAGATGGATTTTCTCTATAAAATCTCTGTGTTAACAGAAGGGGGACTCTTT
This sequence comes from Epiperipatus broadwayi, assembly GCA_028023455.1. NCBI lineage: Eukaryota > Metazoa > Onychophora > Udeonychophora > Euonychophora > Peripatidae > Epiperipatus > Epiperipatus broadwayi. The sequence goes on from JAQFVV010000186.1 coordinate 804,166, forward strand.
TATATTTGAAACTTTCTGTTGCAAGTTTTCTTTCATTGATTTAAAGAAAACTGTGCTATAAAATTTAAAAATTGTTTATTGTTACTTTTTGTCTCTTAAGAATAACTTGGTTAAATCTAACATTGTCTTAAGAAAAGACAATGTATAGTGAATAAATTTTAAATTGACACACATTTTTAATCTCCAGAAATTAACCAATTTTCGTAATTGTATCGGCAAATAGTAAAATTTAAAACTCAGAAGTTTGATGTATATGTAAATCAATTTAAATATATAAAATGACTTCAAAGATAAAAAAAAGTCAATCAAAAACAGACTTATATTGTGAAAAAGTTAAATGAATGCTGTTTAACTGAAATGTAATCTGCATAGAATTGGAAATGAGGAACACATTTCAGCAAAATAAAAGTTGTATATATGATGGCAAAGGAACCAAACTTTATCAAAAGAACTTTTTGCTACAAAGACTAATGTGCTCTTATAAATCGATTAAGGAGGAAAGGAAAAAGAATAAATGGAAACCTGGATCTTGGCGGACACTTGCTAAAGAACTTTATATAAGTATAATTTTTTTTATTCGCTCTTTATGTGTGTAGGACATTTAATTAAAAAAAAGAATTTCTTTTTTTGTAGTGTATCATGTATATCCTCTATTTTAAAATTAATTCATGTTATAATTACCATTGTATTATTTTGGGGGTAGAGATTGATATCAGATGATTTTGTATATGTTTATTTAAATGTTTTTGCTATTATTGTCATTTTGGGGGTAGGTGAAATTTATATCATGTTCTGTTATGCCTTATTTAAAATGCTTTACAAACAATTTTTTTTTAAAAAACAAAAACACTTAGAGATATTATTATTAGCATCAGAAGTACAGTCGAAACTGTTATAATAAATAAAATTATTTGCTTAAAGTGTTAAAGGAGTGTTGATGAGTTTATAGTCAGAAGTTATTGTCAAATGCTTAGACTTATAGATAAATTGCTTGTCTATTGAGTTACAAAAGTTATTTTATTTTCCTGACCTTAATTTTTGTAGATCTCTTCCAACTATTTCATGATGTCATCCCTCATATATTTTCATCTTCCTATTACTGAAATAATTTTCCTTCCAATAACAAGAGACAGTTTTATACTTTGAGATTTTTATCTTTGATTTTTTTCATTTGGCAATTTATGATTATATTTTCGAACATCATTCATGTTTAGTTAATGGACCATTTTCAAATATTTTTAATTCTTTCTTTTTTCTTCTTCAAATATTGCCTTATGTCATTTGGAAATTTACTGGTCAATTGCTACTTTTTTGTATCAGCTAAGTTTTTTACAATACTTAATAGAATATCAGTTATCGTCTTATTGATTTCTGTCATGTCTGAACCATCTTCAAAGTTTATTAATAGTTTAAAACAATTTGCAAGTTCTAATTCAAATTAATTATAGCGTTTCTGAAGACTAGGATAATCAGCTATCAATATTGTTTTTTTAAATAATTTTTATCTCTTGTTTTGTATTAACACATCTTATATCTCATTAATTGGCTGATCACTTTCTGTGTTGAATTTATTCATAACATTGTGATTTTTAAATATATATTATTTATTAGTTAAATGCAGTCTAATTTGGCTCACTTTCTTTTGTGTGCTTCTATTTAATATTTTTCTCAATATATCTTGGAATTATTCTTTAAATAATTAGTCCATAGTAAAGAAAACCATATAATATTGGTGAGAAAATAACTATCTTATTATTCTTATCTAGAAGTTAAGACAAGAGTAGAAAAATAATTAAGCACATATTACTTAAAAATTAAAGCTGATAAGTTATTATTTCTCCATTCCTCTTTCTTTATAAGGGATTGCAGGAAAGATCTTTGCCTTACTGTGGAATATTAATGAATGTTTTACCTTTGATATTTCTAACTAAATTAGCCTTGTTATTAAATACTAAATTTATGATTGTAAATATCTAAACAAATTTCTGATTCTGAATGATTACATGGTGCAAGACTTGTCAACATAAAACTTACATTTCTATTTCAATTGTCTAAACTTGGTAATCCTTCACTGCTTTTAAAAGTTATTACATGAAATTGAAATATTTTGGAAGACTACTTCTCTTTGTTTATGCACTCTCTCATCAATAAATGTTTTAAAAGTACATCACCTATGCACCCTTAGGTCAATTAATGTTTTAAAAGCATATTACCTATGCTTTTAAAACATTAATTGACAGAAGGATGTATGTTTATTTTATAATGCATGAGCAAAGAGTTATTGACTTCCACAATATTTCATATGTGTGTAAATCACCAGATTATCAGTTATTACATATATAAAGATGACTAAGATTAATTTATATTGCTTACTATTTTCGATCTCTGCTATTGGATGCTTACAATTTCTGATCTCATCAAATTTATGCTTGTCTCACATTATCAGTTGCTTGCAATGACATTTAATGCCATTCTCCTATAATTTCTGACAAACACATTAGCATTCTTGAACTGTGATTCATACATCATTATACATCTAATTGCTGTTAGAGTTAGCAAAAACAACCTCTAGATAGCTTTGGTTTTTTGAATATGCTATGAAACAACCAATTTGTCAGCACGACTGTCTTGCACTTGCAGGCAGTTGTCCGGGTTGTGGGTTCGCATCCTGGCTGATGCTATGACACTTAAAAAAAAAAACAACAACAACCAATTTATACATTGCTTCCTTTGTAATAATACATCACAAGGCTTCCTAGATATACAATCTTTATACAATTTTAAATCTATTTTATCAGCTAATATCCAATATTTATAGTATGATCATTTATGTAAGAGCTAATATGCTTGGCACATATAATGAAATTAAATTCTTAGTTGGAATAATTATTTCTCATGGCTAAGCGCTTTCACAGATTTTTTCTCCATATTCATAAGGCTATGAATATAAAAAAGAAATCTATAAAAGCGCTTAGCAGTGAGAAATAATTATTCCAACTAAGGATTTAATTTCACTATATGCAAGTAATATTTACTAAGGCAAAAATGCGGTTAAAAATGCGAAGGTAGTGACCTCTACAGGTCTTAACCACAAGCTTATGCATTGGAATGGTGAAAGAAATTTGAAAATTATGATCATTTATATGTAATGCAATATATAATGCTATACCCAAAACGTGATAAAACAGATAATAAAGGCTTATTAGTAAATATCAAAGGCATCATTTATTGTCTTAATTATAGTAACCCTGTTGCTCAATCAGCTATTGAATCAGAAGTTAGAAACTCACTATCTACATAGATGCAATAAATCTAGGACTCTCACCTCTGGAATAATGCTTGCCAAAAACATAGAAATAATTAAATTTTTATAGCAATTGAAACATTCAACCGAGCTAAATAACGACAAGGATTTTTAATAATGGAATATATTGGGAATATATATAATTCCAAGCACATCTTTATGAATACTGTTTATACTTACAAAAGAATGAAAAGTATTACGATGCTGAAACTTAGAAAATAAATAGATAATCGTCTTTATTAACAATTAAAAAAAAAAACAAATACATAATTATTCTTTAAATATAGCAAACAGTTATTTATGTGTTTGCTGATTTTCGCTGGAATGCAATCACTCTGCACTTAAATCCAAAACTCTTTTTGAAGCATCAGTCTGTTAATCTGAGCGATTAACCGTTTCCAAATTTTTTGCTTATTAAAATTTAAATATTGTTTTAATGACTGAGTGTAAAGATTTTTTTTTAACAGTTTTTATTTTTCCTACGACTTTATAGAAATAAACTTTTTAAAACTTAAAAAGTGATGGAAATTTTAGTGGACTGATTTTCAAATTTAAATCCAATTCTCCAATAATCACTTTTGAAGAATTGTTGCAAAGTTGATTTAATGATTTTATATCTGGTTTACATTCAAAAGCATTTACTATCATATAATTACCATTTCTTATGCAAGCGAATGAACTTGGATTCAAAACATTTTGGACTCATAGTTAAGTAAAAAATAAAAGGTTGCTGCTAGAAGGTTGCATTAAATCCTGAAATTTAGATACTGTCCACAAGATAGAAACTAGTCTTGGGATATTGTATGAATGGGCACTAGATAGGAATTTTATGCACAAAACTTTTCCATTGATTACTCTGGCTTACACTGAGTGGCGTTAGTATATGGAGAGTTTTGCCTCTGTTTCAAAAACACTCTTTCAGGGATGTTTTGATCTTTTTGTCATCTTCTTCAAAATCTACGATTTACCAATGAAAGAAAAATCAAAAGTATTAAATATGTTTTAAGTGATTTATTTAAATAAGAATAATTATATTCAAAATAGAGACGCTAACCATGAAAGACATGATTTTCTTGAGTGTTAAAAAATCATATAATACAAAAGTAAAGTTTATTCCTTCACTATCAAGTCTTCAGGGCAGTGGAGATGACGTGAAGCATTGTGGTTTTAATCTCTTTGTTCTCTATGTGATTCATAGGTTGTTTATTAGACTATGTGATAATCTGTAGATGGCATATGATGTAAGCATGTGAGATTTACAATGTTGATTAGTGCTATGGTTTAAAATTCAAATCAGGGCTGCTGTGTCACTCATCTCTGACATCTGGATAGTAGGGTCTGGTGCTTGGAAGGTCTCACAAGCCTGGGTTTTGGAGGGGATCTGGGTGCTGTAGGGATTAGTAGGGGCATTGGATGAGAGAGTCTGAGCTTTGGAAATACCCCAAGGCCTGGTCCCTAGTCCTTAGTAGGGAGAGCTGGGACATGAGTGCTGCAGGAATTAGTACGGGTTTTCACTTTCTCATCTTCTGGATGGTGGGGATGATGTGATAGCTGTGATCTATCTAGTTGCCATTGGTAAACTATGAGAGAAGCTATGAATGGCAAGATATATGCATATACAGTTCAAGGTTTTTCTGTTCTCGGTAAATCAAGTTCTGCATTGTAAATCATAGTTTGAATCTTGTATATCACTACATATAACATGTAAGTTCAAAGATTAATATTATGTTAATAAATCATATTTTGAGAAAAACTAGACGATTTTATTTTTTTTAATACTTTTCTTCGTTCTTCTGGTCATTTTTTTTGCCCTATGTATTTCACCAAAGGGTTTTCAACTGGAAAAGTAACAATTTAAGCTTGATATTTTTTATCAAGATATTTTTATTATCAACTCTTTCTGGTGAAATCATAGTTTATAAAATAATAACTGTATAAGGTTTTAACGACCAAATTATTGGTCTGTGCTAAGATAGTAATTTTTTTATTTAAATTATTTATGTTTATATGTTCATTCATAATATAAAAATAATTTGCTGAAGTAATGCCAACAAATTTTCAGGTTATTGAATGTCTAATTAGATGTCTAGTCAAATAAAATATCTAGCTATTATTAATTGAAGGTTATGTGATATTATCCAATTCTAAATAAGTTGACATTGTATTGGGGGGAGTAAGAGAAAAGACTGAAACAGCAGCTATGGTAAATGAATCATTAAAATATGATCAGAAGATTAATTAGAAAATAATTTGGGAAAAAGAGCAGAAAATTATGATATGAAAAAAATCATAAATGGGAAAAAAATCAATCATCATAATATGTTTTTAATTCATAGAAAAATAATTAATATTAAAAACAAAATATAAAAAATGAAAAATTATTTCTAAAATGATAGATCAATATATATTCTGAAAAAATTGGAAGACCTGCATTTATTTTCTGTTTTTATTATTTAAGGTTTTATAAATCAATAGTAACTCTCAAAATTGTGAGTGCTTGCAATAGGTCTTAAAATTCTCAATCTTGAATCCGTTTACTTTGTAATCTGGCATACTACTGTCAAGTAGATGGTCTTTACATTTTTAAAAAGAAAACAGGAAGATTGAATAATAGAACATAAGGATTATGCATACATAATAAAGGAGTTTGCTGCTAACTGAAAGGAGATTATTTGATTCCTCTTCGAGATCTTAAAAAAACTGAGTGATGCAAATTTCTAATGTCTACACCATATGTTATTGCAGTTGCAGCTGTTTTTACTGCATGATTATTCATATAATGCATAAACATGGATGGGATTCTCATTAAATGCATCAGTGGGTTGAGTTAATTGGCTTTTTACCTCTAAGTTTAAGATCAAGAAATGCATGGTCTTTCTTTTTAGTTGCCTGACAGTTCTTAACTGAAATATAAGTTGAGTTTTTTTGAAGGCAGAATAAATGTGTGTATGAATGAATTTTTAAAAATAGATGTGATGACAGACAAAATTAAACTATGACTCTTATTCTCAAGAAGCTGGAAAGTCACCAGCCAAGACAATGGTTGCTGGATAAAGATGGAGTGTGGTAGAATCTTCCGATTGCAAACATAAACTGCTATTTGATAATGGGTTTTTTGTTTAGATACTTATAAATGTAGATCATTTTCAAGTGAAGGAAGATTGCAAGAATTGGAAAAAGATCTTTCATATTAAATAAGAAATCATTGGATTTAATGAAATTACAATACCTGAAGTGACAACTGATTTAAAAAGTGGAAATATACTGGACTACAAAGGCTCAAACATTGAAATCACAAATGGAGTAGGATTTATTATAAATAAATAGTGGAAGAGCAATATTGTAGAGATAGATGCAGATATAGTGGCATGATTAGTTATTCAACTTAATGATAGATAACAAATGCAGATAATATAGGTTTATTTCCCAACAAGTTCTTATTGAGATGTACAAAAGGCTTTTAATCAAACCAAACAACATTTTAAAATTGTCATGGTAGACTTTTAATACTAGAACTGATAAACAATTGAAAGATAGAAGGGTTGTGGGTAAATTTATTTATGGTGATAGAAATGAGAAAGGACATAGACTTGTGAAGTTTTCAGAAAAAGGAAAACTTTATGAATTCTTTCTTTGAAAAAAAAAATGCTAAAGAGAAATGGAGACATGAAAGCAATCAAAAGTACAACAGAATTGGATTATAATATTGACTAATAGAAAATATGTATTTTGAGATTTCAATGATCTTTAAAAACATTCCAACAAATTTAAATTAGAAGCTGAAAATCATTTTATAATTTTAACAGATTTTGAACATGATTCATATTTGAAAAAAAATATTAGGAAGATAATTGGCACACTTTTAAAAACTGCAAAGATAATTAGAATAAAAAAGCAGCAATTGACCAGTAAAATTTCTACTGAGACTAGAAAATTTATGAAGAAAAGAAGGGATATGAAAATATATAAAAATGATTCATTAAAAGGTTTGAATATCTCAAATTTTGTAAAATGGTGTAAAAAAAGGTTAAAATGTAAAGGAAAACTATAGAAATGAATAAAAGTCTCAAAAATATAAAACAACATTATGATATTGATAGAAAACTTATTGCTTCAATAAGAAAAAAATGGAATTATTACTAAAAAGAAAAATGCCATCATGAAATGTATAAAAGAGTTCTATCAAGAATTATATAGCAATAAAAAATCAAGAAAAAATATTCCCTACAACTACTAACAATATCCTTTGAATTGCTCAGGATTTTAAATGAAGAAATGAAAAACACAAATCTATGAAGGAAAAAAAGCTCCAGGTAATCGTGGAATTATAATTGATATTTTAATAAAAGCAGGTGATAAAATAGAAAAATTGTTGGTAAAGTTATGAACCCAATGTCTGAATGATAAGGATATACTAGATGATTGGAAGGATGTAGCATTACTATTAAAAAAAAGGTGATAAAGAAGATATTAGAAATTACAGATCTATCAGTCTTTTATCAGTTGTATGCAAAATTTTTACCGATGTAATTGCAAATCATCTACAATAAACTTTAGATTTTTAACAATCGAAAGGATAAGCTGGATTTAAAAGTGTTTTTATTACAGTGGATCATATCGAAGTACTGAGAGAAGTTAGAGAAGAGCCAATGAATATGAATTGTCATCATGCTTTGGATTTGTAGATTATAAAAAAGGCATTTGATTCTATAAGCATTTCTTCAATGATTAAAGCATTGGATCATCGAGATATAGACCCAGAATATTATCATATTCTGAAGAATATTTATAGAAATGCAAATGCAATGAAATCTACATAGTGATATTAAAAAGACTAACATTGAGAAGGATTATGATAAGGTCACTCATAAAATTTTTTACAGCCATTTTGCAAGATGTATTTTGCGAATGTAAATGAGAAACTAAGGGAGTAAAAATAAATGGTGATTATCTGTCATCTAGATTTTGCAAATGATACACTTGCTTTTGCAAATATTGCTTGAGTGTCAGGAAATGCAAAAATTATCAGATGAAAGTAAGAAAAAACATAAATGTTAAAAAGATTAAAATAATATGCAATAGATTTTTTTTCAAAAGATGAAAATAAAGACTAATAATGATGAATTAGAAGAAGGTAACACATACAAATATCTTGATCAGATTATTATTTCAGATGGAAATATAATGGATGAAATTAATCATGGAATTAAACTTGGTTAGAATACTTTTGGTACAAATAACTTAATATTAAAAGGAAATATATCTGTGTTTGAAAAGAAAGGTTTATAATAAACATATTTTACCAATTTTTTTCTATGGATCTAAGGATTGAACAGTTAAGATAGAAGAGACTTCAAACCACTTAATGAAGTATGGAGAGATATATGTTAGGAGTTACAAGAAGAGATCAAAAATGAAATACATGGTGAGCGAACAAACAGGTATGACATCACTGAAAGACACAAGAGACTGAATTGGAGCTGGGATAGACATATTTTTAGAAGATATGATAACAGATGGACAGTTGAAATCTTAAACTGGATTCCAAGAGATTGTAAATAACCTAGAAAGAAACCAAATGTGAGATGAATAAATGAGATAGGAAAGTGTGTTGGGGTGATGTGGAGAAGAAACGTGAGAGATCAGAGAAACCGAATTAAACTTGGAGCCACCTTTATACTGCACTGAATTAGTAATGATTGACAATGATGATGATGATGATGTTTAAATCTATAATCATATCAACACTCAGGGTTTTTTTTAATAAAAAAGATGCCAGAACTCACTTTTTGTCAAGCTTTTTACTAAATAAATTTATATTCAAATATCATTTAAATGAAATTTAAAGCAGTTTTTCCAATGCCATGAAGCAAATAAAAAAATTAAAATTTATCATATTTTTTTTATTTTAGACATGTCAAATCTAAAGTTAAATAAACAAATATACAATTAATAACTAAATGTAAAATGAAATTGTAAAACTTTATATAATTGAATAAAAGTTTATAGTGATTTCCAAAGTTTTGTCCAATTCTTGTCTCCTTTCTTTTCCTTAGTGTTAGTGTCTATAGTCGAATGAGGTTCTCTGCTTGAGATGATCCAGGAACATCAACTTGTACCAATATTTCCATATTTTTTGGTCTGGACTTTTTATTAATGGAAGTAACTGGAAATGTTTTTCATTTTTAAACTTGGGGTAAACTTTTACATTAAAAAAATAAATGAAAATAAATTAAGATCGATTACATAAATACGTAAAATTCATTCTGTAATAAAGAATTAACTTTTAACAAATTATTCACAATGTACTGTTTTTTTGTTATAATTTTCAATAAACATAACTACGGATCAAGATTCCCAAACTTATTTAGTCTATCAGTTACTTCTGAAAAAAAAATTACTCAGTGCCTCCTTGTGAATCTGTCTTATTTGTATGATCAAGCAGAAAGATGCAGTTATAAATTTGCATTTATTTATGTTTTCTTTCTATCAACATCTTACACAGCTTATACAAAATGATCCAAAAATGTTTTTTTTTTTTTTAAAATTCTCGTGCCTTTTCCGGTTCATTTTGCACCACGTCTGTCTCCACTTTCGTTTGAGTTCGTCCTGTCCAAGTCGTGCCCGTGTCTCAAAAGCCCGGCCATACCGTTCTTCATGCAGTTTTTAGTTCCCAAATCCTGGTGGCCCGGTGGTCCAGGCCCCAGCCGGTTGCTCCTCTTTGCCGCAATCCTGCCCAGCCGGGGTTGCGATTTGTTTCTCTGCACCGGTTGGGGAGGCTCCAGTGTTTCTTCATGCATATTACAGGTTTCCGGGCTTTTGATAACCCTTTGCATCACCAAAGGACGTGGGCAAGGAGGACAAGTTAACTTGATTATAAAGCCCGCTTTGGTCCTTCCATCAGTTCTTGTTTTCTGAGCTTTGTTTTACAGTCAGTCTTAATCGGGTAGTGCTTCATTTGCTCGGTAGCTGAAAAATGTCCCCAGTTGTCTGTAGCTCTTTGACCCATTTACTGGGTATGGGTGGTGGTGTTCGTGGGCTCCACGTTTCTTCCTCTGTCCTTTTCCCTTTATTGTGGTTTTCTTAAGCTTGAAAGTTCTTCAAACTAAAACACCTTGGGCTGGAGCCAAGTCCTTCGGTCGTGGTCGCACCTGGCCAGCTGATGTTCAGTTTTTCCTTCCACGCATCTGGTGCAGGCTGAATTATACCATCCTGAAAACCCTTGGTCGGTTTGAGGATGGGCAAGGGTTGATACATGGAAACACCACTTTTAACAATGCCCTGCCGGGAGTGAGAGGGAGTCTTGAGAGAGGTTTGTTCCTTCTTGGTTTTGTCCAAAGTCCGCTGGTGGTTCTCCTCATCCTGTTTTGGAGAGGGCTGGAAACCCAAGGATTTTCGTGGATTTTCTGAATATCTTGATGGTGGTAACACCCCTACTGATTTTCCAGGCCACAGTTTGCCGGGTCGATGGCCAGATTGAATTTGCCAGCATTCGTCCAGCAGTGGTATAGCCTTGGCAGGTATTTCTCAGAAGGGAGGAAGATGGTAACATCATCCACATATGAAATATGGTGTAGTTTCTCCCTTAGTGCCAGCACAAAGACTCCTGATAGTTATTTTTCCACATCTTATATGGAAGGTTTTGCGGCATCACGGAGTCAAAGGCGCGCAAAGTCATTTGAACAGCAATGGGCCCTGATTTTCGATGTGATCTTACATGCTCCACCAGCAGCATGAAGCGCTGCACCGCCTCAATGGTGGATGTGCCTTTGCATGCAAACTGGTGTACAGAGATCCTGGTAAGTAATTGCTGCTGGATCCTATCCTTAACCAATGATTCAATTGATTTGATGATTAGTGGGAACATAGAGATAGGTCTAATGTTAGATAAACTGGATGGATTGGTGAATTTTTTCATGTATGGTACAAGAGCAATTGGATACAGGTCAGGAACACTTTGAAAGTCCCTGGCCAGCATATCAACTACTCTCCGTACTATCGGAGCTGTGAAATGGCCAAGGTGCAACAATACAAATCGGGGTATGCCATGTAAACCAGGATGCACGTGGAATGCCATGTAAACCAGGATGCATGTGTTCAGGATAGGATTGAAGCATCTGGATGATTTGTTCCTCTGTTATATTGTGTTCACCAACTTCTTGTTTATCATCCCAGATGCTACCGATGTCAAACTTTTGACTTTGGGTTTTTCTCTTAAAGTGCTCATGTATCTTATCTACCATTGCAGCCCAGAGTAGTTGTGGTTGTCTATGTTGATTAATGATGGGATAGGTTTTGTAGCCAATGGCCAATCTCAGGTAGTTCACATAATTTTATTGTGTTGCCAAATAAATCGTGGCCCTTTTGTCACAACATGTTGTGTGAGCAACTCTGTTTTCCCTGTATGTTTCTTTAACAACAGATTCTAATCAGAAAAACTGTTATTGTTGCTAGTAAAGTAAGTGTAAGTGTTGTGAGTGTTAATATATTAAAAAAATAAAAAAAAGATCAGAGGCATTCGATTTTTGTTTTATTTTTATGATACTGCTCTTTAGAACCATATATAAGTATGAACTTTCAACTGCTGAATTAAAATAACAAATAAAAAGTTTATTTTGAAAATTTCTATATATACATTATGCTAATGATTATTATAGTCTTACCAAGTCTAAGGAGGATTTATAAAATTTTTAATATGTGGAAGCAGTTCTATTGCATTTAGTAATCAATGTCAATGACATCAAATAATTTATCAGTTTTGATATAAAAAAATATCTTCGCAAACATCACTCAGTTTAATTATCTTGATAGTTTTCAAAGAGAAAGATGGACTTGGATATTGTTGTACAATACAAATTTCAATATATTGCTGCTGCATTTATTATAATACTATAATTACTTCAGTACATAGTTTACTTATATATAGGATTGTTATTCTGCCAATTTTATTATGTGGAAATGAAACATGGACTCATTGTATTATTGTAACATTAAGGCAATGGAAAAAAATATTGATAAAATTTTTAAAAATATAATGACAAAATCATGTGACCAATCTATGTTTTCAATCTTCCTGGATGAGATGATGTTGAATATACTATTATAAAGGTGCATCTTCATTGATTGGACATAGCAGACTTCCTTAAACAGTATTGTATGATGAACTTGAGAATTGCTTTTATAAGAGAAGCAGATTTTCTTTTATAATATAAATAATATTTCAAAGTCATTTGAAAAGTGATAATATTTATTGCTTTTTTCATATGTCATAGCATCGGCGGGGGCGCGAACCCCCCACCCTCTTCACCAACCACTTTTTTTGTGGGGGGCTACGCCCTCTCGAAAATATGGCTGAAAGTATAATGTGTGTGTGTGTGTGTGTGTGAGAGAGAGAGAGAGAGAGAGAGAGAGGGAGGAAGGGAGGGAGGGAGGGAGAGAGAGAGAGAGAGCGCTAGAGCTACAAGTGGGCAACGTAGGACATGTTTTCGAACTACAGAAGAAGTTACAGGAAAATTGCAAGATATCGAATCAACGGACTCCAGCAAGTATTATGCATACAATACATGTGGAAATATTTGTGGTATATAGATAGGATTGTAGATTCGTAGCAAAACTAAGAGTTTTAATATTTTATTTGTATTTCTATTTTTTCTTGTTTATCTGGAGTTAGAATGGCCACCTAGTGGCAGCTGATGGTGATTATGCTCTTGAATATAAATATACGAATAGTCGAATATATAAAAATTAAAAAAAAATGTATATGGCTTTACTGCTCCATACGAATTTCGAGTGCTAGAATCGATCATGGGACCTTCCGATTCCAAATCGGTCGCTCTACCAACTGGACCAAATCACACAGGATAAAAAAAAAAATCCAAGACAATCCGATGCTGATTTTTTTTAATTAATAGTATTAATAGTTAATAGGTTGTGTGAAGGGAATGATGAGGTAGTATATTTTTTAAAAATTTATATAAACTTAAGTAATAATGATGTACTAAAAATTTAAAAAATATATATATTTCAAGTTTGAAAGTGAAACAACTTGAGGTTTTATCATCACCCACTTCATATCAAGATGTTTTAAGTTATAAATATTTTAGAATGTTAAATATTATCTTTACAGTGTTGAAATGAACTTTAATTAAAAGTTTAAAATTTGATTGTCTATATATTTAATAATAACAACAACAAAGTATTTAAGAGATCTAAATTGTAAATCTAATTTATAAGTGTTTTTTTTTATATTCTTCTTGTAAAAAAAATAAACTGTTAAACTTACTTTACAATGAATAAAGATAAAACGACCTTAATTAAATAGATCACTGCGAAAGAAATTATTTCGTAGCGCCACACAGTAAATAGTGGAAAAGATGACACTTCTTAATAGATTACTTAGTTGCCGGGTGAAGTTTATGATTTTTTTATTTGCCATTTTTTTTTTTTTAATTTTTTAATTAATCTTGTTTAAAATCTTCACAATATATAAACCCCGAATCAAAATATAGTATACTCCCACTTTTATTGATGAATTTATTGCAAGTCTAAAGGTCTCTTAGAATACACATCTCCCATGATTATAATGTGAAATTCAAATACAAATAAAATTGGATTTTTTTTTTTCTAGTAGGATTTAGAGTGCACATTTATGGTGGAGAGGGAATCATACATATATGACACTGTCACATTCCATACTGTGACTCATATTCCAGACATATTAGCAGCATAATATTTTTTTGGTGAATATACATGTTAACTAAGGGTAGTGCTGCAAGCTGTTTGGAGAGAGAATCAGCCCCCTTTTTGCTTGAACACATTATTGTAGTAACAAACCAATAGAAATAATTTCCACAGGTAGCATAAATAATAAATTGTTAGTATATTTGGTGATATGATTTCAGATGGATATTTTGTTTACTTTTGGAGGATATAAAATCAATAAATATCAGTGCTTTAATAACAAAAGCAAAAAGTACATATACAGAAACAATAAAATAAAATATTTAAATTACCTAAGAAGCATTCTGCCATAACATTTAGTATACAGACAAGCCACATTCACAGCCTAGGGTTTGAGTTCAGGACCAAATCTTAAAGGATTGGGATTGATTTAATTCATTCAAATTTGAATGGAAATGTATTTAGCCATTAAATAAAGGTTCCAGATTACTTTGGGATAGTTACCATAAGTTTCAATACATTAAATTAAAAAAAAACAATATGATTATTAACATAAAGTTATATTCATAACTTGTACTATCACACCCCTAAGATTCATTCCATAATTTACCATTACAGAAGTTCAAATTCTATGCAAGAAAATAATATTATTTCCCAAAACATACTAATGAAATTATTTCTGATAGCAAGGATATGATAGAATTTTAGAATCTAAAATCACAAGTCTTTTTTTTTTTTTGATGATTCTTGCTTTTTAATAGTAAAAAGATATGCCTTGCATTTAGAAATTTCAGACATCATTAGATTCTTGCATGATAAATAAAGGGCTACAGGGCATGCAATCTTTTAGTTGCCATAAATGGATTTGTCTTTGATGAATATTTTATTGATTTATTACATTTAATAAATCAAATCTATTTAATAAAAGTGTAAGCTGAAATAGATATTTTAATTTAATCCTTAATAATCAATTGTCATAAAAATCACACAGATTCCTGGTCATTCTCTGGATTCAATGAATAGTTGTATAATGGAAATTGTAATGAGATGAAAATTATGTCATAAACAATGAACAGTAAGTGTCATAATATAGGTCAGTTATAGTTATGATGCTACCAAAATAAAAAGTTGCTGGATGTGAATATTATTTTGATGCTTCAAGAATGTATTATAATTAGATGCATGAGGAGTTGGATGCACATGAGTTGTCATAATGATCCAGTCATATGCTGAAGTATGATTTTGATGAATATTATCTTTGGTAAAAAAATTAAGATTTATTTTTTTAGATCTTAAATAATAAATTCTGATAAATTGATGACTATTTTTGCAGCTATCATTAAAGTGAAAAAAAATTGTTTAATTAAAGATCTACCTAATAATACTTAATTACAACATTATTTTCACCATTGTTATATTTTATACCAAGATCTTCATTTTTTTTTTTTGCAAACCGACCACATAAATAATTTTTTACTGAATCGCAGGTCATAGAAAATGAATTTTCTAAAGAAATTCCACCATACCTATGAAGAACAACAGCAAAAATTGGACCAAAACTTAAAGACCTATAACAAATTAAGTAACTCATACTCATTTATGAATTGAACATTTTTATGAAACAAATTCATAAAAAACTAACAACATATTAGAAAAGAAAAAAAGAATTCAATGTGATTCCTGCTATTATTGTATTCATTCATTCATTTTTGTAACATCAGGTTTAAAAACTATATAGATGGTAATTAATCATACATGACTTAATTTCATGCATTTCATTTTTGAAAATCTTTGCTTGTGATGTTACATCCAAAAAGAAATGTTATTTTTCTGGATGCCTTTGAAATTATAAACAGTCAATGGACTCCATGTCATAGTGTTGAGCATTCCACAACAAAGATGGCCACCATCAATTGGAGAGTATTGGATTGTGTATACATTTCTAGAAGCTGTTATTATTTTTTTATATAATTGTTTGAACTATACTGTACCAGGCTATCTCACTAATTATCATCATCATCAACCACTATCAATCCACTGCAGGATGAAGGTCTTTCCAAGTTCAATCCTTCTCCAATCTTTAGCTTCTCTTCTCCACATCACCCCTGCTTACTTTCTTATTTCATCCAAACATCTCACATGTGGTCTCTTTCTGGGTTCTTTACAATCTCTTGGAAACCAATTTAAGATTTCAATTGTCCATCTATTATCATCTCTTCTAGCAATGTGCCAGCCCAAATCCACTTCAGTCTTTTAATAAATTCTACATAAATCTTACACTATGAGGGTAACTATTTATTTTAGTGACTTCATTCATTTGTTAACAGTAAACACATTTAATGTGGTTAAAAGATGCAATTATGGTTGCCAGGTGTGTCTGTGTGTGCATTACAGTATGTCCCTAATGAAAGCTAATAATTAAAAAATATAATCTGTTGATTTGGGTGCCACTACCATTTGAAATCTATAAATTGATAGTGTGGATTACCATTCTTAATGCAGATATTAAACATAAGTTGAGATAATTATGTTTATGTGTTTTAATTTATTTTCTATCTTGGATTGGATAACTATTAGAATTATAGGTGTGGCAAAAAGCTTATTCCACAAACATTCAAACTCATTTTTGAAGAATTTTGTAAAAAAATTGTTTATTAAAGATCTAAAAAATAATTAATCTTAGATCATATATATTTAAGGTGACTCTTGCTAAAGGTGTAAAAAAAATATACTCCAGCAATGATCATTTATGATCAATAAATTTCAAATATATGGGCATATATTTGTTATTTTATTAATAATTACATCATGTTTGCTGCAATCTATTGGTTTGCTTCTATTTTAGTGGTATTTTTAATGTATTACTATTACTTCAATAATTGCATATTCCATCATATCTTATTCAAATACACAATATAATTAAATAGTAAATCATGTCCACTCAATGAAACATATAGAAATGTATGTTAGGGGTAAGCAGAAGAGATAAAATTGAAATTTATGGGTGGGTAAGCAAACAGGTATTACTGACAACATTAAAAAAATTAAGAGACTGAAATGGAACTGGGCTAAATATGTTGATAGAAGAAATGATTAAAGATGAACAATTGAAATCTTAAACCAGATCCTAAGAGGTTATAAAAACCTAGAAAGGCATCGTATGTGAAATGGATGGAAGAAAAAATTGTTAGAAATCAAAGAAACTGGAATAAACTTGCAGAGAACTTCATCCTCCAGTGGACCAATAATGATTGAAAATAATGATGATGATGATATAATACATCTAATATGTATTTTTAAATCTTTATTTATTGATCATAAATGTAAAATCATCTCTAAACAAGCAAACAAGAAAAATTCCATATTTTAAAAGCAATAATAAAATTCATTGTCAGATTTGTTTAAAAATCAGATTACCTTTTGCAGGTTATTCTTATTAAAAAGAGTTTAATAGAAATGTTACCTTTAAACCACTAAACATCACATGATTACCATTTCCTATGCGTACACTGTTAAAACACTGACAGATTCACCATATAATAGTGACACCTAGTGCAAGTCATTGGTTAATATGATTTGAACTGGTTGACACTAGAGTAGGTAGAGTTTGTTTATGTTGATTATATATTTTAAATATATCAAATATGATATGTTGGATTACTTCCATCACCTACCATTAAACATTAAATGTCTAGAAAAGTTTAAACTTTATTTAAGCTTTTCAAATACAAACAACTGTTAATAATAATCCACAGCACATGTTACTGGATTGCACAATGTTTGGGGTGACATTATTCTCCACTCTTCTTCAGTTGTTGTTGGCCTGACCAGTGCCAATAGTATAGGAGTTGAACTCACAACATTAGATTTTTGAATATCGAATTTTAAGGCAATACTGTAATCATCTAGCTTGATTGGTTAGAATTTGATATTCAAAAATCAAAAGATCAGGCCAGCAACACCTAAAGAAGAGTTGTGAGTAATACCACTCCCAACATTGTGTAATGTAATAACCTGTGTTATCTAACTGTGTGTTATTTCTAACAGTTATTTGTATTTAAAAAATTTAAATAAAGATTAACATTTTCTATATATTGTAGATGATGGAAATAGTTCATATTATCACATCTAATATGTCATTATTATTAACCTTCAAGTAAATACTAAATACTAAATATATCAATTTTTTGAAGTCTGATATCACGTTTTATTTATAATATTAACCAAAACACCTAAGTAAAAAATATATAAGGGAATTTATTTAAAAGAAAATACATTAATATTTTTAAATTAGTAATACTCGTTTTAGGAATTTATTTTTAATCTCAGTTTAACGATTTTTTAAAAAATATATTTTTAAATATTTAGGCGCAAAAAAAAAAAAAACTACACGATTTTACTTAAACATTGTGTTTGTCTTAGTAAAGTTGAAAAATAACACAAGTAAGAAACCAAATAAAACATTTGTCAGACATGATGATCGCAAACAAAATATAATCTCTTTGAACTTAAAATTGAGTTGCTAGAAACCAAAGTAAAGCTCTTGGCTATTGGATAAATACCGCGGATTTTTAGGATTAGTTGAGAATTCATTTTCTTAAATATTATTATGAACTGGAATTAAATACTTTTGGTCCTTAGAATTGTTTGGTTTATTAAAGAAAACAGATGCATTTATTTACAAATATAACGTATTGTAATTTTCTTCATGTTACTGTTATCATTTTAAAATTTGAAATATATTTCCAAATTTAACAAATAGATATTGAGAATATTTATAATAACGTTTTATATTTTTCAATTGCTACTTAATTTCTCACTACATTTATATGCACAAAATTTCTTTCACAAAGATTAAATGACGACAGGTTATCTAAAATCTTATGAGAAAAACAAAATCTTATTATGGACTACAGTTTAAGGAAATATCTGCTTTAATTCACTGATTTATTTTAACGAGTTAATTTGTGTAAAATCAAATAAATAAATCAAGCAACCATTCACACAATATCTACTATTACAAAAAAAAATTGTCATGAAAAAATTTGTATAATGTTCCAAAGTGAGAGTTACGGTATTTACCCGGCGTGTAGGATGCACTCCCCTCAAAATATCTTAAAATATGGCGTGCGTCTTATGCACCTGTAATCAAAATAATGAAATTTCAATCTATTTAAAACTTCTGGTTTATATTAATGTACATATATAAGTATTCTGGCTGCAAAAATGAGTTTGCTGTTAATTCAAATTAGGGCAAATTTTCTAATGTCCATTCCATACGTTCTTGTCGTTGCAGTTGTTATTACTATGTGATTATTCATATAGTATACAAACACGTATGGACTGCTCAGCAATACACACTAGCAAGTGTGGCGAGTTTATTGGTTTTTTATTTCTGAGTTTAAGATCAAAAAACAACATGGTCTTTCTTCTCAGTTGCCTGATAAGGCAGAATGAATGTGTGTGTGAATGAATTTTTTTTTCTAATAAATATATATACAATCATGACACAC
This sequence comes from Epiperipatus broadwayi, assembly GCA_028023455.1. Taxonomy (NCBI): domain Eukaryota; kingdom Metazoa; phylum Onychophora; class Udeonychophora; order Euonychophora; family Peripatidae; genus Epiperipatus; species Epiperipatus broadwayi. Next base: position 823,663 of record JAQFVV010000186.1, read on the forward strand.
AAAAATCTATCATGGCCCTTATTCACAGGAGGCTGTAAAGTCATCAGCCAAGGCAATGGTTGATTGTCGAAGGCAGAGAGTGCTAAAAATTCCCTGATTGCAGACCCAGGCTGCCATTTAATGATGACTTTTTATTTAGGTACTTTCAGCTTTCAATTAAAGGAAGATTGCAAGAATTGAAAGAACTGTCTTATATTAAATGGGATATTGTTAGTTTTTGTGAAATTAGAAGAAAAGGTGAAGAGACAATTGATTCAAAAGTGGACTTGTACTCTACTACAAAGCCACCAATATTGGAAGTACAAATGGAGTAGGATTTATTATGAATAAAAAGTGGAAGAACAACATTGTGGAGATTGATGATATATCAGACAGAGTGGCAAGCTTAGTTATTCAACTTAAGATCAGATACCAAATGCAGATAATTCAGGTTTATGTCCCAACAAGTTCTCATAGTGATGAAGTAGTAGAAGATTTTTATATGGATGCACAAAAGGTTTTGATCAGATTAAACAACATTTTAAAAATTCTCAAGGGAGACTTTAATGCTAGAATTAGTAAACAATAGAAAGATGAAAGTGCTACAGATAAATTTGATTATGGTAATAGAAATGAGAGAGGACATAGATTTGTGGAGTTTGCAGAAAAATAAAAACTTTATATTATAAATTCTTTTTTTGAGAAAAATGTTAAAAGAAAATGGACATGGAGGCATCCAAATGAAGGTACAGCTGAATTGAATTATATTTTGACTAACAGAAAATACATATTTCAAGATTGTAATGTTCTTAATAAATTTAACACAGGAAATGAGCATTGATTAGTAAGATGTAAGATACGTGTTAATGCAAAACTAGAGAGACAAAAATTAGAAAAACAATATTTATAGTTGAAATTCCTAATCTTCAGAAACATTCTAATGAATTTAAATTAGAACTTTCAAATCGATTTTAAGTATTAGTAGATTTTGAACATGATTCAGATTTGAATGAAATTAATATGAAAATAACTGATACACTTTTAAAAACTGCAACAAAGATAGCTGGTAGAAAAAAGCAGCAATTGACTAATAAAATTTCTACTGAGACTAGAAAATTTATAAAGAAAAGAAGGAATATTAAGATATATAAAAATGATGCATTAAGAAGGATTGAATATCTCGAATTTTGTAAAATGGCACAAAAAGGATTGATAATCATATAAGAAATTATAATTGTGAAATAGTAATGAAAGCAGTAGAAGAGAATAGAAGTCTCAAGAGTGTAAACCAACATTTTGCTGCAATAAGATAAAAAGATGGAACTATTACTAAAAAGAGATGACATCATGAAATGGGTAGAAGAATTCTATCAAGAATTATATAGTAAAAAAGAACAAGTACCGCCTACATGTATTATATCTTCTGAATTACCCAAAATTTTAAATGAAAAAGTGAGACATGCAATTAAATTTATAAAGAAGGTAAAAAGTTCCAGATAATGATGGAATAATAATCAATATATTAAAGAAGCAGGGTAAGAAATATAATTTTTTTTAGCAAAGTTATATATCTAATGTCTAAATGATAAAGATGTACCAGATAATTGGAAGAATGCAGTATTATTATTAATATTTAAAAAGGGTGATAAAGAAGATATTATAAATTACAAACCTATCAGCCTTTTATCAGTTTTATACAAAAATTTTACCAAGATAGTTACAACTCGTCTACAAGAACATTAGATTTCAACCAATCAAAAGAACAAGCTGGATTTAAAAATGGTTCTAGTAATGTATATCACATTCAAATATAGAGAGAAGTTATAGAAAGGACCAGTGAATATGAGTTGCCATTATACTTTGGATTTGTAGATTATGAAAAGGCATTTGATTTTACAAGCATTTCTTAAAACAGGCAAAATTCACTATTCGTATTGCCACACACATTTCTTCAGTGATTAAAGCATTGGATTATCAAGTTATAGACCCAGGATATTATTATTTTCTGAAGAGTATTTATAAAAATGGAACAGCAACAATTAGATTATATAATGATAATATGAAGGTGAACACTGAAAAGGGTGTAAAACAGGGTGATTATATCTCCAAAACTTTTTACAGCAATGCTGCAAGAAGTATTTTGTGAATTAACAGGAAAAGCTAAAGGAGTAAAAGTAAATGGAGATTATTTAAGTCATTGAGAATTTGCAGAGGATATAGTTATTTTTACAAATAATATTTTAGAGCTTCAGGAAATGTTGCAGGAGTTATCAGATGAATGTAAAAAAGTAGGACTAAAGGTAAATGTTAAAAAGATTAAAGTAATGTTCAATGGATTTTCTCAAAAGATGAAAATAAAGATTGATTATGATGAGTTAGAAGAAGTTAAAAACTACAAATATATATAGATGGAAATGTAATGGATGAAATTAATCATAGAATTAAACTTGGTTGAAGTGCTTTATGTGAGTTACCAGCTTTTACTTATGAATTTGAGACTTGGACACTTAATAGAAGAGCAATTCAGAGATTTCAGACCACTGAACGAAGTATGGAGAGATGCATGTTAGAAGTAACAAAAAGAGATCGAAAATGCAATATATGGGTAAGAGAACAAACAGGTGTTATTGACCTCATTGAAAAAAATAAAATACTGAAGTGGAGTTGGGATGGACATATTGCTAGAAGAGACATAATAGATGAATAATTAAAATCTCAAACTGGATTTCAAGAGATTGTAAAAGATCCAGAAAGGGACCACATGTGAGATGGATAGACAAAATAAAAAAATGTGCAGGGGTGATGTGGAGAAGAGAGACTAGAGATCAGAGAAAATGAATTGAACTTGGAGAGACCTTTATCCTGTAGTGGATTGACAATGGTTGAAAATGATGATGATGATAAGTATTCTATTGCATTTCATCCTTTTGCAAAACAGACATTTCAAATAAACCATTCCATAAGTTTTTTATGTTCTGTAAAAATAATAAGTTGCATGATATATTTTATGCTTTCATTACTGAAAGGAGCATTCCAATAAAATGGAGTTCATCCAATGTATGCATGCATGATCACACTTCAACAATGCATTGCAGTGTTTAACTTTAACTTTAGCAGATGTATCCAGAACATTATTGGTGTTCTGTGGTGGACCATTAAAGAAACCTGCCTTGCTAGTATGAGATCAGTTTTGAAGTTACAGAACAGAAGCTGTGAAAAATCAAATCAACCAACTAAAAAATTGATTAGCTGTAATTCTAGATAGCCTAATAAGCTAGCTTCAACCTTTAGGTGTCTACATTAGTAAATTATTTAAAAGAATTGAAATGTTACAATTGGATGTAGTCTTCAGATTTTGAAATGACACCATCAAGAGAAAAAAAAAGTCTAGCATTTCACAGATTTGTGAATAGGTCAAAACTTCATGGAATGTTGTAAAAAACAGTTGGAAAATCATTTAAGAAATGTGAAATTAGTAACTCACTTGATGGCACAGAGGATGATTTGTTATATGAAGAATCAGTTTCTGAAGAAGAGACTTTAAGTGATGCTTCATTTAGTTCTGGAGATGAATTTCTGGGTTTTGAATATGAAGATTAAAAGGTATCTAACTACAGTGTTTCCTAGTTACATTTTTGTAGACATATATAACTATAAAATTAGTACAGTAAATCATTATGAAAATTCATGAAAAAGTATAGAAAGTTTTTTTTTTTCTTAAGAATGTGTAAAAAAAAAAAAAGGGATGCATCTTATTTACCGCAGCATCCTATATGTCAGTAAATATGGTAATTAAAAACATGTTAGAAAATGCTTGTTTTTAAAAGGTATATTTTTGTAATTTTTGTTCATATTTAATTATCCATATGATCTATTATTATCCATTAATTCAAAACTTATCTAATATTGAGGGAGCCACACGTAAATCAAAATTGGCTCATATTTATATAGTTGAATTATTCTATTCGGAAACATAATTTATAGCTGCAATTAACTCTAAACAAACTCAAAATCTCACAGTCATTAAGTTATCTCAATGTTATAATAAACATCTGTTTTATTAACTAATAAGAAAAAAAATAGCTATGTTGTTGAGTGCATAGCTACTATCTAAAGCAAAACAAAATATTTTTTAGCATTCATAGACTGGAAGATCATTTATAGTTTGTATTTTGATTATTCTCATTAACTGTTTGTAAAAAATTCTGTATCACATTTCATTATTATCCATACTTTACTCAGATATTGATAGTTTATTGGAAAGGAAAAGCTTTTTCAATATTATTCCAATTTTTTTCTCTTTAAGCTGTCATCCAAAATTTTTTATATATCTTATCTCATATTAAATTTCTTTTTGAAAGCATCTTTTAGAATTTTGTTGATAATTTATGAAGTTCTGTGATTATTAACTTTTCTAGATATCCGTTTCTCTTATTTCCATCTAAGATTTTTTTAAATTTTTTATAAAAATATAAAATAAGATAAATATCATATTTATTCGTTATTACACAGCCATGGTGCTGTAGACAGTTTGGAGAGAGAACCAGTCATAGTGATCTTTTCATGGCTATACACTGTATAACTATTATGTTTTCCCCACACTTTATGGAATCATTTACAGTCTCTAATCCATTTTAGATTTTAAATAAATATAAAACTGAAATAAACAAGCCATAAATATTAAAAAAAAATTTTTTTTTTTTTTTTTTAAAGTGAAACATAAGGATATAAACATTTATAATGGCATTTTACATTTAATTATATGTTGGTCTATTTCCATCATCTAGAATTCATTGTTAAATGTCTTAAGAAAAATTCAACCTTTATTTAAGCTTTCCAAATACCTACAACTATTTGTAAATATGTAACACAATGGTTTGATTGCTATTACCCCCCTCTGTTCTTCATATGTTGCTGGTATGACTCATGACAATATTAGCACGGGAATTGAATCTAGGATTTTTAGATTCATAAATACTGAATTTAAGATCACAGTCTAACTAACTAAACTATTCTGACAAAGTCAATAATCAGTAAAACTTTTTAACTTACAATTTGAGATTTCTTCTGCTTTCTCCTTTTTTTGTAGGTGATATTTTTAATAAAGAAAATATAAAGTAATTATAAATAAGATTTTATCTAAACAAAATATTTACTATACATAAAGTACATGTGTATTGTGCATTGTCTCCATGTTGAATATGTTAATTGTTGGAGTTAATCCATGGGATCAGGTATATTTTTATTTGGCAATAATAATAATGCACATCAATCTATCTACAAACTGACAAAAAATATGGTTAACCATTTTTAAAATTTTTCCATCATTAACTGTAAAGTATTTGAATAATTTTGATTTAATGTAATTTTAACTCCACTATTCATAGAGAATGCATATCTGTTAAGTTTGATAGTAATTTGACAAATAGCTGACTGTATTTTACAAATTTTTGACTGCAAATGTTTCTGCAATAACATTATCTACACCTGTATCATAAGAGTTACTATTTATTTTGATATCTGGGAATTTACATCTTTAAAATCTCCAAATAAGTTGCATCATCTTGCTTTTTTCAATATTGAATTTTCCACAATTTTTTTAATAACAAAGTAATGTCATTTTTAGTATAATTTTTTAATAAATATAGTTTTACTTCTCACTATTATGTAAACAAAAAACACTTATTTATAAGGGATGCCATGCTATATACTATGGCGAAACTAAAGCTACAATCCACATTAGACTGGCTCAACACCAGAAGAACAGCAACACATCTTCTGTGTTTTTGAAACATGCTATGCAATCTGGACACAACTTCATACCTGCCAATTCCATAATATTATGCTCAGAATCAAACAATCACAAAAGAAAAATATTTTACATTAATGGATCCATGCTATCAATAGACACTTGCTTCGAGATCTCAAAGAAATGGGCTATGTAACACTAGCTTATTTAAATATTTGCATATATTTTACTATACATTTTATGAGGGCTATGAATATGAGTCATGGATCCTCGAAAACGTTAAGCCTATAAACTTTAATATTAATTTATATCTTCTTCTTCATTAAACAATTATAATTTTTTAAAAATCTGATTTTTAAATTTATTATTACAGCCTGGGGTTGGAAAACCACTTCATTTTCATGAATAAGATTTTTTAAATTTTTTTTAGGTAAATGTTTAGTAAAATATTTATTGATGGTGGAGGGAAAAATCACAGGACTGCAATTTCATTATTTATTCATCAACATTTTATGTAATCATAAAATAAATGCATAATTTCAGTTATTTGAAAGTTATATTTTTATAACAAATTTCTTTAAATTGTTTTCAGTTTTTATATTATCTTGATTTTCTGTTTTTTTATATTTAAAAGTATAAACCAAATCTGAAAAGGTTACAATAATAATTGACAAGCCAGATTCCTAAAAAATATTTTTAATGACCTTGCAAATAAAAACCTTTCCCATAATGATATAAGAAAGGGTTGCTATTTGCAAGTTCATTTAAAATAATTTTTTAAAAATCAGACTTGAGAATTGAAATTTTCAGAATTGGTTGATCCATGACTAAATTTATATCATGTTTTATAGGTTGATAAATCAATAATTTATTTATGGACTTGTTAAAGTTGCTAAAATTTTATTCAAAATTTTACCACTAAGTACACTCCTCTTCACAGCCTATGTGAACCCATTACTGCTAAACATTGAGGCTGTCTTTTCTGGGATAGCCATCCCTATGCTAAGAGAGAACATTCACCATATTTCCTATATGAATGATATGGTGGCATTCCTCTCATCTCAGGATGAGTTCACTAGGCTTGAGGGACTTCTAGACCAATTTTCTCACAAATTTGGTCTGAGTAAACAAAGAGAAATCAGCCATGTGGTCGATTTTATCAGGCAAGCAAATAACAGGTGGATTTGAAGCCCCCCTCAGAAATTTCTAAGCTTCCCCCTAGCCTCCCCCATCCACTATGAGTAGGGAACTCAAAGCTTCCTTATTAGCTAAGATCAATTCTATAGTAACATCACTATCTAAGATCTACCTGTTCTTGTTGGGGAATGTAGCACTACTGAAGGCTGTAGTAATGCCAAAATAACATTATCTGGCAGGATTTTCCCCCATGGGCAAGTTTATCCCAAAAATTGAAACATGCAGAAAACCTTGATGGGAAGACAAGACTCCCATCATCAGCCTCAACCTATTACAAAAACCCAAGCTTCTTAATGGCCTTAGCCTTCACTCACTGAAGATTTTTTACCTCCAACGAACTCATAATGTACTATTCAAGATTTTTAAGAATAATCCTGATATGGAGTGCCTCTTCTCCATGGAAAAGATTGAGTCTACTGATTGACCTCCACCTAGATGGAGAAGCATTTGGTTACAATAGCAAGTTACGGTGATTATTCAAAATTTCTGGTCATTGGGTTTCCTGGAAAAACTAAATCCATAAATATACTCCCTATAGGAATCTCTCAATTTTCCAAAATTAACAAAATTCATCAAACTGAGTCCAAAATTTGTTGATTTTTTAATAAAAATCATCCTTGGAGCACTCCCCACTGGGGCCTTTCTCCATTACCAATGGGGTTACAACATCAACCTCCTGTGACCCCTATGCAACAAATAGGAGGAGTCCATTGACCATATTCTGGATCAATGTGGTTTGTGGACTTACTTCCATAATATAGCATTAGACCGGATAAATGGCAATGATCCAGCTAATAAGGCACAATTAAAAAGGGCCAATTCGGAACAATAAGACTGGCCACTTTCATTAACTTCTCAATTTGGACTACTGGATGCAGCATGATATTTGATCATGGCTATGATGACTCAATGGTTAATCGATTTTTCAAGTCCCTCTACAAGATAAAAGATGAGGATAAATGAACTTATCAGACTTGGCTAACTGATCAAACCTGGAGCCAGATGAGGCTATAGACTTGATTCATGAAATTCTTAGGTCTAAGACTTGAATTTTCTCCAATCCATGAATGAATAATATATCCAATCTTTCATCTAATAATAATTTAAACTTTAATTATGTAGATCTTTCATACACCCAATATATTTAATACATAAACTTTGCATTAGTTCCATACTGTGTAATTAATTTACCTATATATCCTAATTAATGATTCTTAATAGTCCCTTTTATATATCAACTTGTAAATATTGTTATGGTTCTCATTGACCTTTGAGCCAAGATAGTCATTAATCAATGCAATTTCTAAACCTTATATATAGGTTTGACTTACAAAGTATTTCCTAGCAAATTTATGCATATGATGCATTGCCTTAAGGCATTAGTGTAATCTTTGATTTTATTTATATTTATTTATTTGTTTCTTTCATAACTGCATTAATTTGCCTATCATAATTTTCGTATGTATCTCTTGAGATTATGTTATTGATCTGATACAACTTTTGATTTTTCTATATACATGGTTTGTATACCACATTTATATGTATTCATTGAAACTTTCTTATTGACATAATTTTATGCTATCATTGATTTCTCTTGTATCTACTCTAAGGTATAAATAAAGTTTTAATTTTGAAATAAAACTTTATATTTTATGTTAACTATATATAAAATTTAGTTTGATATGTCGTCATTAATTTATTATTGCTACTTTTATCAAAATTTTATAATTATGATAAATAAAAACAAAAAGTACTCTTGAATTTTCTTTACAATCTTTCTTTAAGTAATGATCCCAATTTCATATATTCAAATCTGAAGTCTTTCTATATTTATTATTGTTTAATATTTTCTTGGGAGTAAATAGTAATTAACAAAAATACATGTTTCATACACCTTTCAGAATTAACTAAGCATATTCACTATTTAAAAGTTAAACCTTATTTACTCTTTAATAGCAACCAACTTTAATTAATTAAGTGATTAAAAAAACATATTTTAGTCTATTTTAATTTTTAGTGCAGTTATCTTGGTGTGAAAATGATGATAAAAGATTTTTGAATCAATTTCTACTAAAATATAAAAACAAAACCCAGTTTGGCCAATTTTATGAGATAATATCTATGACTGCTACTTGATGCTTTACCATTGCTTAACTTTCTGGTCCACTTTCCATCAGTTTAATATCAAAGTTTTTTTATATATTCAAATTTTGTTTGAGGGTTAATTAAAAATTTTAAACATAAATAGTTTCCAAGATTTGAAATACTAGGCACTCTTATACCTGGAGCCCAATTTTAATGGAATTTGGAAATTCTATTATCCGATTTTCAATGGTATGGATGGCTGAAGAGTCGGACCTTGGAGTAGATTGAAGCCTGTCCATTGAAATATAAAGATTTGCTACGTTAATATAAACTGAGCACTGATTGCATATATGTATAGGAGATGATAATTTGGAGATCTGATGAGTGCTGGTTCATCACGAAACACATATATTGATGATTATTTATATTTTCTGCATGTGTGTGGTCATATTATCAGTAGTGTGAGATAGTGTGGATGGTTGAAGTGGCTTGAAAGTCTGAGTTCAAACCCCCTATATTTACATATATAGTTTCTGTTATTTTAAATCAATGAATAGAAATAATCAGTGATTTTTTACTCAGGAAGTCTGTCATATTCAAGAACATGATAGATCATATGATGTCCAAGCACAAAAATGACAAAACTTTCTAGCTTTCTGATACGCCCTTTATCCATTGTGTTAGGGGCGGTAAAGCCTTCATATAAATTATTAATACAATTAACTTATATGTTTACTCAATTAGTGGCCAATTTAAATAAATTCCAATGATAATTGATACTTACATTATTAATTTGTTCTTAACATTCTCAAAACAATGCTCACAATTTTTTAACAATGGTAGACAAATAAAATAATTACGAATAAATTCAACATGAATACTATATATATTAACTTGATTCGAAGCATTATTATCACTAAATTTAGACCTTAGATTTAATATAAGATTGTTTTTATTTTTTCATTTGAAATTCTTAGTTTTAAACTAATGTATATTCGATTTAATACTAACTTTTAAAAACTTATTCTCTATAGTTTAAATCTATGAGCATAGTTTTGCTTATTAAATCACTCCAAAAATATAATTTTAATAAAGTTAATTTCTATGAAATATTTATTTATAAGCTTTTTTGCCCCGAGAAAATTTGTTTTTATTTTACAACCTGTATCACGTTGATGCTCTAATAGTTACTTTTTTTTTTCATGTGTCATAGCATTAGCCGGGACGCGAACCCGCCAACCTCTCGACCACCAATGCTTGACCTAATAGTTATTTTTATTAGCATTAATGAAATAAACTGACAAATATGTGATAGACTTATTTTGCAATTTCCCCCCAAAATATTTTGTATACACTTTTTCCTATAAATTTAAATTTTATATCTATTTAAAAATATAAGAAAATCTTTTTTATAAGATGTTATTTGATCCAGGAGTCGACAATTTTGATCGTTGCACATTTTTGGAGTTTTTTATTTTTATTTTACAATGTTGTTGCCGAGGCAATCTTATTTAGACTACAAAATATAAATAAATATTTACTTATATTTTTATAAGAGCAAAAATAATTTTCAAATTTACTTTTGAGAAGTTGATGGAAAAAGCTTAATACCAATAAAGTTTACAGATAAGATTAGAACGATGGAAAAGAGATGTATTAAAAATAATAAAAATTTGTTAAATATTCCATATATATGCAAAAATAATGGTAAAATTATATTCTTTGTAAACAATCTCTTTAGTTAAAGAGCATATACTTATTTAATGCATTATAAAAATACTTAACTCAATTATCCCAAGTTTAAAATTAAACAAAGACTAGCCAAAACAAAAAAAAAAAGTAAAAAATTCTTTAACACAATTCAATAGTTTCCTTGCCAAAACAGGAATACAAAACATACCAACAAATATATACTAATTCCATTTCCCACAATTCGTAACTATATTTTACACTCCTTTAATATTAAAAGAATTCTTAAATAAATTTTATTTTATTTTTAAATAGAAAGTACCTATTGTTAAATAAGAAATGAGACTTTTGCTATAGCAAAGAAATATATTGTTACTTTGAATTTAAAATAAACAAAATTTGATTAAAACAAAAAAAAAACTTACGTAAATTTACTACTACAGATTACTTATGTAACCAAAGCAACCCAAACTATGTAAAACCATGTAACTAATCCACAGTATGTAAAAATTCCTGTAATCCGGTGTAAAATAATAAATCAACTTTTATATATGTAAGCCTACAACTACAGATTGCCCATGTAAACTCAGCAATCCATGCTATGTAAACTCTTGTAACCCTTTAAGACAAATAATGCTTATCATTATAAAATAAATAAATAAATAAATAAATTGCTCCAGTATCATACATTTTTAATAGTAAAGATTCTTTATTGTTTTAATTGCATTTCTTTCAAAAAAAACAACAACAACTCATCAAACTTAATATCTTGGTCTGTATTTATTTCATGGACATAGAAAGCAGAATTAAATTTGAGATGAAAGTTATCTTCTTTAAAAGAAATGAAATAAAAAGAATTTAATTGATAAATTAGCTTATTTAAGAGTTTAAATCTAATAAAATATCACATGACTCTATCACATGATTTTAGCTTATTTAATGTTGTTTTGGCATATCTTTTTCTTTTTTCATCATATCTATTAGTGTTATTTGATAAGACAATACTGGGTAGGAATTTATGAAGCACTACCATTTGCATCTATTCATTTCTAAAGCTTACAGTAAGTGGTAAAGACATGCTGAAGAAAATAATTGTTCTGGGTTAGGTATAATTGGGAATTGTGGGAAATGTGATTCATAGATATTTGTAGATGTGTTTTGTTTGTACCTGAGAAGTCTACACTGCCAGAGAAACCATTGATTGTGTTAGAGATTTTTTAGTCTTGTTTAATTCTGAATTTGGAGTAATGGAATTATTTTATTGACTAGTTCAGCTTTAGGCTTTTCATATTTTAAAAATACATGTAAGGGAAGTTCTTTATTCAACAACAGATTGGGATTTAAAAAAAGAAAAGGAAATGATGTTATTGCTTGAGAATTCGTAAGAAGTTAAAGTGCTAGACCTGTGAGCACTAGAATCAATCCTGAGACCCCCCGATCCCATGTCGGACCCTCTACCAACTGTGCAAAAATGTGCAGGGCAGATTGAGATAACTGTCAGTGGAAATGTTATTTAATGATAATTTTAATCACTTTATAGAAAACTAAACAAGGCAAAACTCTCTCCATACAGTAGTTCCACCTTGTGCTAACCAGAGTAATCAATGGATGCCAGAAGGCTTGTGCATAAAATCTCTATCTAGTGCCTACTCATCCAATATCCATTGATTACTTTGGTTGACACAGGGTGGCACTACTGTATGGAGAGAGTTTTGCCTTGTTTAATAACAATTATGTGCTAGTATAAGAGTTGGTGATCATGTGATGTTTAGTGGTTTATAGAAAACTCTTATTATTTTGATAAGTGTTCAGTATGAGTTTTTTCCTCAAAGAAATTAGTGTCAATCAAGAAGTGCTGATTTTCATTTCTTTTATAAAAATAAAAAATGAAAATTATTTCATTATAAACATAACATCATAGGAGGTTAAAAAAAAGGCTTTAGCTATGATAGTCTTATGTCACCTATGTATTATATGAATACCTCTATATGCTATCATTTTATATCTAAGCTATATTTTTTACCATTTTTCTCAAACATTCAAAAACATTCATTATAGAAGATGCTTGGTTTCAGTCTAAGATCTTAGAGAGTTTGATTTTTTTAATATGTAAAAGAGCCTTCAAATAGGCCAATGGAGGATATTTATTGTCTTATTCAACAACTCCTCTTATTATAAACAAACAATGAGAAAGAAAATGCTATTTACTTTGTAACATTAGAATATATAGAAATCCATTCATTGACCAATAATGGGTGATTAATTATAATGGCTGTGAGCAATTTATTTGGGGAAAAAATACTCAACTTGATTGAAGTTTGTAAAAAATATCAAGTTTTACTGAGACCCAAATGCAACTGAATGTAATGACAATACTATGATGTTCATTTTTAAAAAGTATGTGTGGCATTATATTTTTATATGTGGTACAATAAAATTAATTTGAATTTATATTCATTCCTTGAAATGTAAGTTTGCAAAAATTAAATTTTGTCATGTAATGTATTGTTGATGGAGAGAAATGATTTTACAGAAAATATCTCAGTATAATATTAATACACCAAATTAATCTCTCTATAATTTTGAATAAACAAAATACATTTTTATACATTTATTGTTCAAATTAGAATTTTCAAAATGCCTTAAAATGTAAAAAAATTTTGAAGATGGTTCAGATTTGAATAAAATCAATAAAAACGTAAAGGATACACTATTAAGAACTGCAATAAAGATAGGAGTACAAAAACAACAACAGTAATTTGGCAATAAATTTTCTACCGAAACAAAATAATATATGAAGAAAAGAAAGAATAAGGAAATATTCTAAAAATCTACCAAAGGAAGTGAATACTAAGAGTTTTGTAAAATAGTGTGAAAAAGAGTTAATGACATAAAAAGTATAGTTGTGAATTAGAAAAGTTGTAGAAGTGAATGTCTCAAATTTTTAAAACATCATTTTAGCATTGGAAAGAAAATAATTTCTGCTTAAGAAGAAAAAATGGAATTATTAATAATAAAAAAGATGATATCATAACATGTGGAAAAGTCCCGGCAAAAAGTTATATAGTAATAAAGAACAAGAAAGTAAAATTTCCCCTACAGTTAATCAGCATTTTAAACGAAGAAGTGAACATGCAATTCAATCTACAAAGAAGTAGAGCTTTAGGAAATGGTGGAAGTATAATTTATATCTTAAAAAAAGCCAGGTAAAGAAATAAATGTTTTTTGGCAAAGTTATGCACCAAATATTGAAAAAATAAAGATGTTCCAGATGATTGGAACAATCCAATAATAATATTGATATTTAAAAAATACGATAAGGAAGATTTTAGAAATTACAGACTTATCAGTCTTTTATCAATTCTGGACAAAAATATTCACTAAGATAATGACCCACAAGGTCTTTTGGATTTTAACCTATCAAAAGAAATAGCTGGATTTAAAAGTGGATTTAACATAGTAGATCACATCTAAGTATTGAGAGAAGTTGTAGAAAGGATCAATGAATGTGAGCTTGCATTATACTTTAGATTTCTGGATTATAAAAAGGCATTTAATTGTATAAACATTTATATAGTAGTTAAAATATTAGATAATCAAAACATAGATCCAGGATATTGCCATAATTCTGAAGAATATTGATCAAAATGTAAAAGCAATAATTAAATTACATAATGATAATGAAAAGGTTTAAGACAGCATGACTTTATATTTTCACATTTTTATAGTAGATTTACAAGAATTGTTGTGTAGATTAAAATGGGTAGCTAAAGGAATGAAGGTAACAATCGAACATTATATAATCACCATTTTTTATGCTTACACAATCTGTTTTTCAAAGAGACACAACACCAAAAATTATGGTAGCTGAACTGAGTTCAGATCTATACAACTATACAAACTAATGAGCTTAGCTTGAAAATATTATTGTATTTTAATTTTGGACTCAAAGCTTTATAGTTATCTAAAAAAGTAAAAGGTGGCTGCTGGAGGGTTGCATTAGATCATAAAATCTAGGTGCAGTGCTATCGGATCCAAGGCTCATCACTGAGAAAGCCACAAGCTAGAAACTAGTCTGGGATATTGGATGAGTAGTCCCTAGAAAGAGATTTTATGCACAAACCTTCCTGCATCTATTGATTTCTCTAGCTTGCACTCGGTGGTGCTACTGTATGGAGAGTTTTGCCTCTGTGAATAAAAGTAAATGGAGATTATTTAAATCATCTAGATTTTGCAGATGTAATTGTTTTTGTAAATAATGCTTCAGAGCTTCAAAAAAAATTTCAAGAGGTATCAGATGAAAGTAAGAAAATAGGACAAAAAATACATGCTAAAAAGCTAAAATAATGATCAATGAAATTTCTCAGAAGAAAATAAAAATAGGCAATCATGAATTAGATGTTAACAACTACATGGAAACATATTGAATGCTTTTGGTAGTATAACAATATTAAAAGCAAATATGCCTATCTGTTTGAAAAGGAAGGTTTTTTTTAATAAACATGTATTGCCAATTGTTATTTATAGATATATAATTTAGATACTTAAGAGAAGAGCCAGTAGAAACTCCAGACCACCAAATGAAATATGTAGAGATGTATACTAGGAGTAACAAGCAGTGTTCAAAAATAAAATATATGGGTGACCAAAAAAGCACATATCATTGAAAGTATTAAGAAACTGAAATGGAAATGATCTTATCTCTAAAAAAAGACCACATATGAGATGGTAGATGAAATAAGAAAGTTTGATGGTGTGTTGCAGAGAAGAAAGACTAAGGATTGGATAAACTTGATTAAATTCGGAAGAATCTTTCAGATTGCAGTGGATTGATTTTGACTGAAAATGATGATTTACATGCCTCATACACATTACTTATATGTTTATCTTATATATATATATATATTGGCCTAGTAGTTAGCATAGCTGCCTTCCAAGCACAATACCTATAAAATAACTGATGATTTTCAAAATCTATTTTATTCCAAATAAAATACACATTTACAATATAAGAGAATATATCAAACGAATATATTTACACAACACACACACATATATAAAGGTATAAATAATGTGAGTTTGATTAATCTCGGATTTTAGTTTTAAATAACAAAATTAAAAGGATTACTTTTTAATAAATTAAAATAAATTATCTTATTTCGGTAATTTGACAAATGAATATTAAATTTCATTTTGATTTACTAATTTTTTATGAGTTTTATTTTTTAAAAATGAAATGGATCATAATTTTTTTGCTTCCAATTTAAACATAATTTTTGCAAAACTATATTTAAATAATTTCTTAAATAAATAATGACTCTTAAAGATCACATAAGCGATATAAATGATAAAAAGTAAATATTTATAATTATTATAATAAGATCTTGAGAAATTACATTGCACAATATATCTTATAAAAAAATTAAAATGTTTGCGATGATTATATTTATATCTTTAGAAATTATAATTAATGCTCTTAAAATTTCAAATATCTAACAATAGGCACTGGAGGAAAATATGCTAAGAGTTTCTAATATGCATTTTGACTTAACCAAATCTTTTCAGTTAGGATAAACCATTTATAACTATCCAAATGTTAATTATGATAGCTCTAAATTTACTTGATGTACATCACACAAATTTATCTTACAAATGCGATATTTATAGAAATCACTTATATACAATAATCATCTTCCATTAAAGATATAAATGATTAATAATTTTTTCCATTAAAAATTGTTATAATAAATATTCTATTTATATAGTGCTAACTAGTATATAATATAAAGAAGATAACAATCCTCCATTCATGTACTTTTTATGAATTTACATGTACTCACCTATGAGAATACCTAAAGCTTATTGTTATATATGCTAACCATTGCTTACCTTGCTGAATTTAGGGCTTTAACTTATTGTGTGCCTAAATTATAGCTTTATAAATGCATTGTAAAAACTTATTTCTTCTGTAGGAGAAGAGAAATAAAGTCACATTTTTAACCACCTGTGATTAGAAATAAATAGTGGTTAATTTTGAATTTTATTGTAATAAATAGTCTATTTACATAGTGCTGCCTATGGTGAGCACAGATTGGCTTATACGATAATAAGCTTTAAACATAAGGAGACCACTTATGCTTTTCAAACTGTACATTTGTAAAAGTGCATGACCAGAGGTTTGTTACTTTCTTTGTATTACATATATAGTCGCACTGTATAAATAAACTATTTATTATAGTAAAATTCAAAAATTCACTATTTATTTCTAATTGCAGGTGGCTAAAAATGAGATTCTTTCTCTCTTCTGCTACAGAATGAGTCTATTTGTACAAGTCATTCGTTAAGTTATGATTCATACACACAGTAGGTTAAAATCCTGATTTCAGTATAGTGAACAAAGATTAGCTTATCTAACGATAAGCTTTAGGCATAAGTGAGATGGTGATCATGTGATGTTAAGTGGGCTACTTACAATTTTTAAACTGATGTTCATAGCCAAGTGCATGTAAATTTATAATAAATTAGAGGTTTGTTACTTCTTTATATTAGATATTATTATATTTCATTAACCTTAAATATATCTAAATTTAGTAAAGATCAAATAAACAATAATTATCTTTCTTAAAGATATAAATGATCATTAATAACCTTTTTTATATTAGAAATTATTATATTTTATTAACTTTAAATATAAAACTAAATTTAGTAAAGATCAAAATATCTATAACTCTTCATCAGGCATAACAATATTTTTTTTAACAATTTAGTTCATTCTATTTATAGGGCATAATATTACATTAGAAACCATAATTAATGCTCTAACATTTCAAGAATACCACTTTAAATATATGCATAAAAAGATGTCCTTAACTTCTTATATGCATTTTGACTCCAATAATAGTCTTCAGATAATCCAAATAATTCAGTGATCTCCAAAAATGTGTGTGTGTATGTCATTGTACATATATATGTATCATATATATGGGTGAAATAACAAAGTGTGCTGGAGAGATGTGGACAAGAGGTCTAGAGAAGATGGATTGAACTTGGAGAGACTTCCTTTATGATGCAGTGGATTGATAATGTTGAAAATGATGATGATGATAACATGTACAAATATACAGATATTATATTTTTATAGAGTTATAATTATTGATGATTATTTCAGGAATGAATGGAAAAATTAGAGATTTTAACTTCAGGAGAATTTATAATTATTTTTGAGATCAAACAAATGCTTAACTTTTATTTGGAAATTTTTTATATAAAAAAGAAAGATTTGTTTCCTAGATTACAAGTTCTCAGCAAGTAGAAAGCTCAAGAAATGAAATGTTTTATTTTAAATCAAGCATTTATTTAACAACAAAAATTGTATACACTACAATTATATCCAGCTTTATATACATATAAGCATATTATTTTATTTTAAATGCTAATTTTGATTAGATTTTGTTGCAATAATTGTATCTAAGATTCCTATTTAATAATTTTATTCTTATCCTAAATTAATTATCATTCCTTTTTTGGTTATTTGCATCTTCATTTCTTTGCTTATTATATTACATTTAAATATTTCATTTGTTATCATTCAATTAGTAATTACCCATCTCATTATATTAAATAGCCAATCAACTACTACTTTATAATAACTAACATCAATACATTGTACAAGCTCAAACCAATAATTAACATCATGAAATTTAAGATAGATACAGTTTTACAACAACTTTTGAAAAAAGTACAATAAAAATAAAAACCACCAACTAGAGGACGATGTTCCGATTTTTTCCTTCTTATTATCTAATAAAAACTAGACATCATATTTTATTAATCAATAGTTGCATGAAAATTAGATTGCCTTTGTGTTATCTACCTGAAAGAAATCCTAAGTTTATTTTCTTATCATTTCACAAGTTAAAAGATGAGTTTTTCAATAAAGTAATCCTGAAATATAAATTATATTTCAAGGTTATCCTTAAAATGTTGCATTTTAACTTTTGAAGCAAACTTTTTTTTCTGAAACTTTTCAATGTATTAATTATTTTCAATTCTTCAGTTACATTTTATTCTCAGTTACAATTTCTAATAAAAGCAATGACTATTGAGCTTTTTTAGGGTGCGTCCATCTTCATCATATCAAGATATACATTCTTTTGTGCCTGACATTTTTCATGCATTTTTCTGACAACAAAAATTATTTTTTGTTCCAGACACTCTTTCTGCATTTTCCTTTCTATAAAGTCTATGCCTTACTGATTCTCTAAAAAAACCACACTAAGATATCTACTCAGCTATTAGCAGAAGCTTTAAAAGTACTTTTTTTTTTATAGTTGATGATGATGATATTCCATGATAATTGTTGCAATTTTGTCTATTTTCTTTATTTTAAAAATTAGAATAATAAAAATATCTTTAAGATTGAATGGCACAACTTTATGGATCCAGATATTCCTGAAAAATTCCAACATTTTTGAAGCAAATATATCACCATTATATTTGAAAACTTTTTCAGGCATTTCACCAGGATCTCCAGTCTTTCCATTTTTAAGATTACAAAGAGATGTTTGATGTCACTAAGACGGATATCTTCATCCAAGTCTAAATGAGTAGATGAACATAGTGAGATGGAATTTTTCCACTTCATAAGAAAATATTATATATATTTTTTAAATTATAATTTTGCATATATTACATATTTATAAATGAAACCTATATAATTAATAAATAGTTTGGTGTAAGTAGATTGATAAGATTATCAAAATCTACTTGAAAAAATTTAGATTATACTCCTATATATTAATGGGAGGGGATTGTATGTTCCATTATAGAAACAAGATAAAGAAAAGAGTTTAATTTAAATTTTGTAAATAGAACAAATCTCTAATTACACATAAAATCAGTTATCAATAATTTTATAAACCAGACAAGAAAATTAGACTTGGGGCGGAAGTCATAAAAAAAAATATTTGCTTGCTTCCTGTCCATTATTAATGAAACTAAATTTAGAAATAAAGGTGTTAAAATTCTAATAAGAAGTGCTAATGAAAGGGAGGGGATATAAATTGCAAATAGTGTAAAAGTTTTTTTTTTCAAGAAAGACACTCTTTGCACTATAAAAGAAGTTGCATTATGATGTCCGGTTAGTACAACCATGATTCCTCCTAGGATAGCCAACTCTGCAACTGAATAATCATGAAACTACATACTATGCCCAAAAGACTTATTCCAGACAGTGAGTTAGCTGATAATGAAGCTAAACTTTCCCTACAGACATTTGAAAATTGGTGTAGTTAAAAGCAGATTCCAGTTGAAGGAACTGTAGTCCTGCTACTCCATTACATGAATTCATGTTTAGTGCTACAGACTTTGCCAGAAGGACAGTGTATCATTTATATACTGGATAAATACAAACAATGTCATATTATGTGCAATTAGACTCATTGCAATAATAATTATTAAAGTAATTTTGTTTAAATTAGTTCAGTAAAAGTAGAACTGTTAAACAAACAAAGAAAGGGAGTGTATCACATACAGAGTTATTTTAGCATGTATTTATTATGTAATATTCTGCATATTGGTGAAGTTAAAAGTGATCTCTCCATGAGAACTGAATACATTGTTGGTTATTTTATATATATGTTAGGATTAAGTGTCTTTCATGGATAAGTCTATTCTAAATAAAGTGAAGTTTGAGAGAGATTTGGTATTATTGCATAATGTCATCTTCTTATGTGTATCCAGGCTATCTTCTGGCCAAAGTAGGAGTAGTATAGTTATCAAATTTGTGTGATATTAATCCCTATGTTTAGGTTAATAAATTTGTTTGCTTGTTCTTCATAATATTACTATTCCTTGATTGGTCTTATCCCTGATACAAGGTTAATTGTACATTTCACATATACTTCTTGGGAAAGTTCTTTTTCACTTTTTATATATTGTTTATTTAGAGATTTGTTTTTTGCTTTTGATAATGATTGATGGTAATTCACCTTATGAGGAGGAAAGAGGGTTAATATTGTAGGAATCTGAAAAATAGATCAAAATACTTTACTTCAATGTATATGGAGTAGAATTAATAAACCTTATTAGAAATTAATTTATGCATTGTAGTTTTTTTTGTTTTAATCATTAAAATTATAAATTACATAGTGTTATCCATTAGTGGGGATAATAAGTAATCATAAATATGATGGGTGTTTGTATACATAAATTAATTGTTTATTGTGGCATGTATGATGGCTAGTAAAAATAAATTATAACCAGAAACCTAGAAGGAAGAAGGAAGCTAGTCTAGCACAGTTTCATTGTGGTGTGATGCATTATGCATTCTCCTTTTTTAAAGTCAGGATTCTCTCAGCCAATATGCCCAAAGAAGACTGTTAGCCACCTTATCTTCCCTTTCTATTCCCTACCCAGTTTTTCCCATATTCTTCTCTACCTTACTCCATCTCATTTCTACAACATTATCTTTGTCCAATCTATGACTTTTATATATAGATCCCTCTTATCTTTTTCCAAACCCAGTATAAGAACCAAAAATCCACTTTCTGTACAATCACTTTGTTTATGTTTACTCTCCCACAAATTTCATTATTTGTACACTTTCTGCTTGTAAACATTTACATTTAATTAACAGATACCTAATATTTTCCATGCCTTCTTTACATAACTTGCAGACTAAATCACCCACATTCCTTCATTTACGTTTTTATTCCCTTGTCACTAATGATTCTATTCAAGCCTTAAATAGTAAACTACTTTCCTTGCTATTATTATAAATTAACTCACATCCAATTACTCTGTTTAATTCTATATATATTTAAACTCTTTTTACTCTCAGTACTAGTTCTCCACCTCTCCAATTCTCTATTTTTTTTATTAATATAGTTAGTCTTTTATCCCATTCTTAGCCACTATAATATGCAACAATTCTCCTAACACAATCATCCCATTTTTTGTACAAGTATACTGACATAAAGTCTGTATTCAATTCATATGCATATTGTACTACCTTTCTTATCCATCTTGTTGCTTGTCCTTGTAATCCAGTTAAATACTATTTTGACTATTCTCTTATTATCCATAAATTGCAATCTACTGAACATTTTCATTTTGCTTTTTGTATTCCTCATATAAAAACTTGACCAACCCATTTCCCATTGAATAGCCTTCTTTGCCTTCCACACATCTGCATCTAATGCATGTCTTCCTATTTCTCTTTGTACTTTTTCTAAGTAATCTAACATCCCTTTGCTAACACATATCATTACCAAGATTTAATTCTGCTACTATTACTCCTTTCCGTACATTTCTTGCTACATGATATTTATTATATAAAATACTGTTAATTTCTTTCAGTTTTTATCTTTGCTTCATTTATCAATTTTTACTCCCATTTATCCAAGCAATTTTTCTGATTACTTAATATGATTCCCAAATAGTTATATCTATTCACCACATTTAATTTTATATACCCCAATAAAAATTCTTTCTCTTCTTTTTTCCCCCAGAATTTATCATCATTCCAGGTTTTGGCCTAGTGGCACCCTTTAGTGATCATACATGTACTACGTATCAACTTATGCCATCAAAATGAATATATCATTGTCATCATCTTAATTCATGTATCATTATTCAAAAGGTGATCAAAATATTTCTTCCATCTGTTCAACATATTATCATATAAAACATTGCTATTGTCAAATTTAATAAGATTGCTATATTATTTCTTAGATCCATTTGTCATTTTTACTGCATCAAAAAAGATCTAGAGTGATTATGATCAGAGAATATATCTTCTTTGCAATGTTAATACCTTAATCAGTTTAAGCTACCTTTTTAGTTGTTAAACTTTCATCTTTAAATCTTTGTATTTCACATTTTACTTTATCTTTAAATATCTAATATTTATTTTGAAATTACACATTTATTATTTTATTAGAAGACAACCAATCATGTTTCTAGTATTGGATAACATGCTTTTAGAAAAATTCCATGCCTCAATAATATGATAATTTGAAATATTCAAATTAACAATTTTACTAGTTACTAGTTGTTAAAATTTGGTATACTTCAATAGAATCAACATCAATTTTCTTGCAATATGATTGTAAAAAGGCCTATTTTAAATGCAATTATCATTTTAATTTTGGAGTATACTAATTTATCACATACCTAACAATCTGCACCTGTAAGCATTCACATAATATAAATTTTCCTTGCATTCTAGTTCCTAAGCTGTATTGTAGTGTTTTAAGTACTATCATTTTGGACTTGGGATTCATCCTTATTCCTTTGTAGTGACTTTTATGCCTAAAGAAGAATGTTTGTGATAGTTCAATATAAGTGTTGTGAAAAATTTCAATAATAAACTATTTGAATTTGCAGCATTAATACTATTATTTCCTGAAACTTTTAGCCAGAGTCTATTATTCATATCAACATACACACTAAAATCTCTTAAGAAAATGAAAGATCTTTTAAGAGTATTGCTGCAATAACAACACTCTCCAGCAAGGAATAAAAGCCTTTTTCTACGTTCTCTGTATTTAATGTTGGAACACATTCCCTAATAAAGTAAACACTGGTACTATTGTGTGAGACAAATTTTAACACAATTGAGGGCTTCCAACATCAGAAAAATTCTAATTTAGACTTTACAATAAATCCAACTTTATGCATCCTCATTTCACTGATTGATTTACTCTTGGCGAAAAAACAACAACAACAACTTGTAGCATATTTCACTTTTTTTCTCAGGAAGATGTTTTACATTTAACAGATTCCTTCTTGGAGAATTTATATAAGTATGCACATTCCATGTACTTATATTTACAAAAAAAAGATTTCTTATACCAACTTTTAGTATTACCAACTGCCTTTGCTTTAACACTGCCACTGATAATATTATTATTTCTATTGCAGTTTTAATGAGTAATCCACAAGATATGATGACTTACTCATACTATATGAGTTAAGCTATTTTAGTCATCATTTTTAGGGTCCTTTAACTTTCATGGTAGGCAATGGAATCTCAAAATAGGGTTTTCTAAAAATACAATCTTTGCCAACTGAAAATTTTGTCTAAAATCCTAATGCAAAATAACTCATTTATGATTGAACTATCTTAAGCAAAGATCACAGCTAAGAACTGCCATCCTATTAAGCCTGTCTTCATTACTGCTTACTTATCAAGGGCATGAGATAAAAGAATCAAAAGGATAATTGGAATCAGAGATGTGAGTGTGTGTGTAATTAAAGAATTGAAATATGGTTGAAATCTCCATTGATACAGTTAATGTAGAGAGATGATTTTTGCACGAGAGGCTCATAACAACTGGGCCATGCATTAACTTAAGTGACTAAAGAAAGAACAGAGGGAAACAGGAAAGTTTGTATCAGAAACAACACCTAGCCTTTGATGAATTAACATCCTATTCTCTCGGGCAT
Organism: Epiperipatus broadwayi; assembly: GCA_028023455.1. Classification (NCBI taxonomy): domain Eukaryota; kingdom Metazoa; phylum Onychophora; class Udeonychophora; order Euonychophora; family Peripatidae; genus Epiperipatus; species Epiperipatus broadwayi. The sequence goes on from JAQFVV010000186.1 coordinate 847,811, forward strand.
CAGGAGGCACTCTTGATCAGAGACTGTTTATTCGTTATTCGTAGTTAATCTTTATATCTGAATGGGTGGAGCCCTCAGTATTCTGAGCACAGAACTTGACTGTACTTTAATAAATGAGAATAAATTTTTAACAATCACTAAAATATAAAAGATTGATATGTAAATCAATACTAAAATGACTAAAGCATATTTAATTTATAAAGGTGAAAATTATAAAATATAATTTTCTTGCCAAATATTATAATATCACTTACTTGTAAATAAATTTAAAAAAACCCTTTACATTGTTTAAAGAAATTTAAGAACATTTGTTATAAATAACTAGGGAAGAAAAAAAAATAGTCTGTGTTGGTCTTATTTTAAAAATAACAATAACATTTTTTTTCTTTAAGTTAAATAAATGAACTGGGGGGGGGGGGTATTTTGTTAATTCATAACTTGGGTTTTTAGAATTTTCATATAAGCTTATAACTCTTGTATTTAGATGCTTATTTATTTATACTTTTTAAATAATATTTGGTTACAGCATCCTACCATATTAATATTCCTGCCATTTTTAAATGTATTTTACATATCCAATAAATACTCAGTAAATGTTCTATGTATCAATTAAGTATTATTAACAGTATTGCTTTAGGAAACTGTTTCCCATTGCTCACTATTTTAATATTCCTGTAATTTTTTTGGGAACAAATGTGACCAAGAAGAATATGAATAACTTAATGGTATGCTGCAAAAATCAATAATACATCAAACATTTAAGCTAACTAGACATAGTCTTTCAAACACAAACATATGTATTTAATTAAAAGACATGGTCTTGCTGCTTTGAACCAAATTTAATGTATTAATAATCCTTTCTGATTATTTCAACTCATGTAGTAATAGTCATTGTATTAAAAACAGATCATTTACAAGGACTTGTTAAATGGATGTTTTTCCAAAATATTTTGTTTGAAAGTATTATTTATTACTTTATCTCCAAGAAAAAAAATACCACATACTCCTTCATTAACACTTTACATTGCAATTTTAACATATGATTTATTTCTTCTTGCTTACAGCTTAAATATGTTTAAATATTGTAGGTCTGATAATGACTACAGGGTAGTTGAAACTGTAAGCAAGAAGAAATAAATCATGTTAAAATTGCATTGTAAAGTGTTAATTAAGGAGTACTGTATATGGTATATTATATATGTAATTAATTAATGCAAATAAGGAGAAGTGAAAAGAAATTTTAATACTTCAATAAAAAAATATCCGTAATGGTCTAAGTCTGAACACACAATGAGAGATTGAAGGAAAGATCAAAGAATGTAAATTGTAAAATTTATTGATTTTTGTAATTACAAAAATCAAAAACTTATTAACATTAGAAAAAAAAATAGAAATGGTTTTTAAAAACTAATAAACCTCATACCCAAACTACTAGCAGCAAACAAAACAGCTGTCTATTTTAATTATGATTGTGAGAAATTTTTAAAAAATATTTTGAAATAAATAAGTAGATTAATAAGAGATCAAATAATTTGGAGCTTATTTTAACATAGTCAAGCAAAAATTCTTAATCATTGGTTAAAAATGCATTCAAAATCTATTAATTAGAAAATGAATTCTATTGATGATTTTCTGTACTTAAACTCCTACATCTTTTTGCTAGTCTTTTAAATTATTATAAATGCTAGAGAATCAAATCAGTTTCACAATCATTTACAAAAGGTAGAAAAATTCAAAATCTCTAAAAAGACAAAGCTCTACAATATTTTCTAATAAATTTAAAATGCTACTACACATGTAACTATATATATATATAATCAAAATATTCTAGAAAAAGTACTAAAAAATTCAATATGCTTATAAAATACAAATGGAATCTTTGCTTTAGCCAGCTCATGGCATTTTCTGCCATCTTGAATAGCAATTAGCCTTTAATATATATATTGTAATGATATATAAATATGCTGTTACATTAATTTAAAATAAAAAACTTTAAGTTCGCAAATAAAAATAAATTTACTAAAAACTAAAAGCTAAAAAAAATTAAAGAGTTGTTCAATATATATATTCACACAGATGCAAAACTTTAAAATTATTTCTTTTTTAAATAAAAAAAAAAGGTATTTGAACGTACTTTTTTAGAAAAAAGTACAAGAAAAAGATAAAATGTTTTTGTAAATGGAAATGATTGTTTTATAAATTAATTGAAAAGCAAACTAGCCCTTGGGGCTCTTATAGGAAAAGTCAGTTAAAAGATATAGATAAGAGAATGAAAAGAATTAGTTTGTCCAATATAGAAGCAGCAATGAAGGCCCAGACCATAATGGAAATTATTGCAACAGGAAACGATGTTCATTGAATCCAGAGGATCAATATAAAAGGAAAACAATTAAAATTAAAACAGTTCCAGCTTGAATTTTGTGAGAAGAGCGATAAGATGCACTTGTCTCTCTCTCTCACTTATTTCAAATAAAATGACTGTAATACCAGTATTGATCCAACTTAGGCCTCCTCCAGAACAACAGACCGGACTTCAAATAGAGATGTCATGGGAATTGGCACCAGGAACCGTGATTCTTCTATAAGATATGAACTATTATAAAATTCAAAAATAATTAAGAACTTTCATTCAAGCTTTTAATATTCAGAACCTCAATTTTAAAATGAACTCTTATCTGACTTTTGAATTTCAAATTGATAATTAATGTTTAAATTTTATATATTTAAGTTTGCTAAAAAAAAAATCATTTCCATTTTCATTTTTTTTTTTCTATTGTATAAATTTAAATGCATTTTTTTAAGTTGGGCATAAACGCTTGTATGGATTCATTCACGTTTAATTATGTTTTTGTTTTCATATTTGATTAAAATATATATACATTCAGTAAATAATGATATCTTACATTGAATATCTAAAATGCATTTATTCGGATGTCTTTTTAGTTATTGGTGTTAATGTGGCATCTTATGATGAATGCCATTGGGTTTCTTATGAATTCCCTCATGCAATTACATCAATGACTTTATGTTTTGATTATTTATGTTTATTTTGAAATATTTTTCAGCGTGTAATCTGTGTAGTCGATCTATGCTCAACATTAAAAAACAAACTTTTATAAATCCATCTGTGCACATTTATATAAATGTTAAATTTAAGTCGGGAGAAAATGGCTATATAGATTTGTAAAGTTATATTAGGGGAGGGTAATCTTAGGTTATTCATTCCGTAGTTGAATTAGGTCAATGGATTGAATATATTGGTGTAATTAGTTGATGTGGTACGAGATTCGCTATGGGCAGAATCGCTTTATACGCTGCACACCCCCTGTTTGCCTATGGAATGTGATCGTAAGTCAGCAAAAATGACCACTGTCCCTTCCTATGGAGTTTTTTTTATTGCTCTTCTTGTCAGATAGATGCAGTATTTCTATCTGGATGAGAGTCAATTTCTTCTCTTAACCTATATTTGTGCTGTCGTATTTGTATTACATTGAATACATTGATAGATCAGATGGATTGACGTTAGTTTAACTGCGAACTTTTGGCCTAAGGTTAAATAAGGGATAAAATATTTTCTTTTCAAATGTAGATCTATGTAGTTTATTCATACTTGACAATCTTAAAATAAATATAAATTTCATCTGTGTAGATGATTTAAAATTTTAAAATAATAAGTTAAATTAAAAGAATATTAAAATCTAAAATAATAAATATTATTCCTCAAAATTTAAAATGATTCAAAATTTATATGTGTGTAAATAAATGTTGTGTGTTAATTACTGGCAGTGGCTTTTATTTTTATATATATATTTAAGATACAAATTAAACAAGTTATTTATTATCTCTGCATCACCATGAGCTAGTGACATTGGGCTAACAGTCTAAATATTTAAATAAAGTGGAATCTTAACAGCGCATATCTGCCTACTTTATAAATTTTCTAGGTTCAAATGCCTAGATGGCGCCCTTGTAGTGAAGATATGTAAAGACACGTTTCTTCCACTTCTTTTGGATCGTTATAATATATATATATATTCTTAATAAATGTTAATATCCTATATGATCCAAATTAAATTCACTATGAAAATGGAGAAGGATGGAAATGACACATACTAGAAAATACCTAAAGGCATTTATTTCATCATCATTCAACCCAAATCTTCTCTGTAGCTAAATTATTCTTCACAAGGTTAAACTTATTTCCAATAAATGCAGAATAGAAGAATAGATCAAACACATAGGTGATGTCTTATTAATGAACAGTCATAACATGATCACTATTAACAAGACAATGCACCAAATGCCTCCCTCAGATTATACATATGTCAAAGGAACCACAGATAAAACAGTATTCTTCACTGAACAAAAAATTGATAGTATCTAACCAAATATAAGGATTTAATTCCTCTTGAAGCTCAAAGAATTTATAAGATCTCCTATGGCATATACCAAATCACAAAGATAGGAAGGTAAAGGAGGTCAGTATAAGTGTGTGAACATTTACACAATTATAAAAAGCTCCCAACATCCTTAGTACATGCTCTCTATGTTTTATATATTGACTATCACATGTATTGCATATACACCAAATTCATATCCATATGCAATAATCATCATCAAAGAATCTTTTGAAAGGCATTAGACATTTTGCAATAGTAAACATGATGAAATTGCTATCCATTTGGAAGATTTTCTTTACACAAATGAATATATATATATATATATAAACATTGGTCAATGCTAAACTTATTATTAACTATCTGATATAATTCTTTTCTCTACAATAACCACATGATTACTATCTTAGTGGTTGTTATTATTATTATTACATTTTTATTTTATTAAACAGGATTATTCTGTTCACCAAAGAAGCACCGTTATGATTTATAAAACATTTTTTGGCCGTGAAAACATTTATTTGAATGTAATCTAGACATAATTTTGTATTACAATTAATAAGCTTATAAAGAAATGATTACCAGTAATTAGATATAACATAAAATCAGATTTAAATGAAAAAGTTGTCACTTGAAATCAATTTAAAAAAGTTATAACTATTTTTCCAGAACATTTTGTAAATCAATTAGATTTTTTAAAATTAAGACAAAAGAGGAAAATGGAGTCAAGCATCGGTGGTCGAGAGGTCAGCACGGCAGTTGTCCCGGGTTAGCGGGTTCGCGTCCCGGCCAATGCTATGATACATGAAAAAAAAAAAAAAAAGAGGAAAATAGACATTAGAACAGCATATATAGAAAACATCATTATTTAATGTTTAATTAAAATCGTTTTTAATTTTTAAGGAAGTTATTTTTCTTATTTATCGTTTTTTTACGTGAATAAATTCTGATAAATATATTAAATAAAATTACAGAAATAATTAAGCTAAATTGAAAGAAAATTATATTAATAAAAACACTTTTACTTTACAATTTATAAATTATTAATAATAAACTTAATAAAAATAATGCGATAATTTTTTTTTAATGCTAAAAATGTACGCACGTCTTAAAATGGTAAAAAAAATTTACAATGTAACTCAGATGTAGAGTATAAGCTTTAATTATTAAATGAAAGAATAAAATATATAAAAAATGAAATATGATAAATAATGGTGATCAGTCACAACAGATATCAAATTGTCTAATATAATCTTAGTATTATCGCATTTCTTTGGAGTGGAAAACCCAACATATATAGATATAATGAATATGATTTCTGTAGTATAATTTTCACTACAGCACTCTCAGGCAATTTTAACATCTTGTGGAAAGATGTAATCATAAATATATGACCAAAGACATGAAAAAGATATATGATTATCAAGATGCATATTTCATGTTGAACCAGCACTCGGCAGTTGACCCAGACAACAATTTCTTACATATACCTTTATCATTATTAATTATATATGGATAGATAGCAAATTACTACAGTTTAATTGATAAGTGTCAAATGTGTTGCCCTCACAACTTTAATCACTTAATGAAAGTATATTAATAATTTTTACAAGTCATTCATATTATTGATTATTGGATAATCTCTAGTCTAATGAATGACTAATTAAAAATTATTATACATTCCTACAAAACATAAAAAAAATAATTAAAAATTATTAACATGTATATATTATTTATATTATCCGTTCGTAATCTATTTACCAATACAAATGCTTACTTATGCAATTAATTTCACGTTATATATAATAGATTAATATTTAAGTTATTGAGAAAATAATAAATACTACACATAGAACATACTATTGAAATGATTACTTAAATAAAAGACAAAACTCTCCATACATTAGGGCCACCTAGAGCAAGCCAGAGTAATCAATGAATGCATGAAGGTTTGCATAAAATCCCTATCCAGTGCCTACTCATCCAACATCCCCATAGGGAATGGTAATTATGTGATTATTTAAATATGGGAGATTGCAACATTATTTCCTGTTAAAAGTTAATAGTAAATAATAGTAAACAATTACTGATCCGAATCCCCCCCTTATCTAAGAGACTTATTTCTTAGCAGATAATACGCGTTTGTAAATATAGATGTGCGTGTATAATTGTGTCGTGTATTTAAAAGAACAAGAAGCATTAGCAAGCTAATATCAAGAATTATTATGAAAATTATCTATTTCGGGACAGAAAATATTTTACAAGACTTCTTTTTCAAATAATTTATCGATCTTCTGTAAATATGCGTAATCACGAATGTTTTTAATCTATAATATTTAAAAACCAGTAGTAAGTAAACAAAACATTATAAAAGATTTAAATTTGGAAGTTTCTAATCTAAAATTTGATAGTAGCCATTTTCTCTTCATTAGGATTAGTAAAAATGTTAGTCCACTCCTTTTATGGTAGTATAAAAATAAAAAATATATATAAAAAAAAACAAATTTATCATTTTGTTCATTTATAAATAAAATACACGCTCAAAAAATATGCGTATACTCAAATTTTCTAATATGCATATTTTTAAATGATTTAAAAAATAATTTAAAATTACACACACGCTCACACACGTATTGTTCAGACTCTCAAACATCTAGAATAAATATTTAAGAAATACTAGGCTAAATATTTCATTGATATCTATTTTCATCTTTAAAATAAATAGGTGACTTTAAAATAAGGCCATCTATTTATTTTAAGCATATATACATTTTTTTTAAAGTTAACTGACAAAAAAATCAGTTATTTAGTTAAAAAAAAAAAAAAGCTTTTATGATGGTTAATTTACTAATATCTGACACATCAAAAATTAAACATATTTAGATATAGATGGATTCAAAAAACTTAATCTGTATTCTAACAGTATTAAGGGGATTTCTCAAGTTTGCGGGAAATATATACATATAATAAACTTTTGTCAATTATCAAAATTAAAAAAATAATGCGTTCAAAAATGAATGTAATTGATATTATAATTATTTTGAAATTATAAATTACTATTGAACCATGTGTATATATATATTTTGCAAATAAAACCAGAAAGCGTTTTATGACTGATGTCTTTTTAATTTGAAGTCGAAAATAGCTGGAAATGAAGTAGTCGCTTATATTTTGTTTCAATGCAAAAATTATCGTTGTAAGTTTGGATCGCTCCTTTATTACTAGATAGACTGCCTATTCCCATATTTGGACAACGAGATTTCTAACGAATTATCTTCGGGAGTCGAAGTTGGAGAGGTGCATTGTTAGGATAACTTGCCTGGCAGACAAGTCCCATTGCAGTATCTTGTTGGAGTAGGAGTTATCTCAGCTCACATTTGTTATATTTCTATAGGATTTAATATTTATCTTCGATTTCAAGGTAATTATTATTATTTTTTATAGTATATGTAAAGACAAACTCAAACATTTCACAAAAGAGTACACGCACACACAAAATATAGTGTTCGTGTTCTGTGCATGTGCATTTTAAATAATTAATTTATACAGTCGGTTTAATAAAAATTTTAGCTGCATATACCCGTTAATTGCTTTTTAAATACATTTGAAATAATTGCCAAAACTAATTATCCCCTTCTTTTTTATTTTAAAATATTAATTTTAGCTGCAAAGAGGTTGAATATTAATTAATATTTTTTTTTTAATGAGTTTAAATTATTTGTAAACATTTTTTCTTTTCTAAATAAGTCTTTTGTTAATTTTATTCTTCTTTTATTTAGATGTCTGCACCTAAATTTGAACAACCAATGACTCCTGCTAAAGAGGAAATTATTGAATACAGCGGTGCACGCTTTGCTGGCAAGATTAGCGGCGACCCATTTCCTAATATTAAATGGTTCAAAAATGATGAAGTTTTTGAAGTTAAACAAGATCGTCATAGTAAAGTAGGTGCAGAAATAAACGAAAGTAACGGAACGATTTTAATCAATTTTAAAGAAACCACCAGAGATGATGACGGCACTTACAAATGTTTTCTTAAAAATGAGCACGGCACTGCTACATCTGCCTTTGATCTTATTATCGAATTTGATCCTAATGCTTAAAAACTATATAATTTTACAATCTACAATCAAGCTGAAAGCCAAATCATTTCCAGAATCACTTTCTACGCTTAATTTTTTGAATCTAGATTTTATTTTACAATCATTTTTATTTATTTAAGAATTTGTTTCCGTTTAATACTTAATATTCCAGAACAAGATACTGTACTCATTATCAATTTTTATATATTAAACTACAATATAAGTGGAGAAAAAAAATGAAAGGGGGAAAAACTGTTAGCTAATTTCACACAAGACCTTTTAAAGGTGACATTGAACGTTTGCGGACATTTTTTGAAGTTTAGAATGTGATTTAAAAATTGGCATTATCAACTAATTAATAGTAATGTATTAATCTGATTAAATGTGAGCTGATATTATATTATTGTTTGTATTTTTAATCAGAATTATAAAATTTAAAATGGAGCAAATGAAACAAAATTTAAGCATTTACTTATTTGTATTTTTTTATACTTATGTTTTTTTTTTTTTTATAATTACAACTTGACTTTTACTTTCAATTAGTGTATTATTTAGAAGAGTAAAAGTTATACATACAATCATAAAACTACGAAGTTTTAAAATTTTAATTTCAAAAGTGTTGACATTATTTTATTTTTAATAATGTTTTTAAATGAATCACTTTTAAATAAACTATTATAATTGCAATGTTTTGATTAAAAAAAAATATTTTGCAAAATATTGTAATAATTTATTTTCTTCAAAGTGATTAAAATAAAATTTGATGTTTTTCTTTTACAATTTTATTTCTTTCGTTCGTTTAATGACACTATTGTATTTAGTTCAAGTAATGTTTAATAAATTCTTTTAACTTAAGATTAGATTTTATTACCAGTAGGTGATTAAACAAAAATATAAGAGCCGAAGGTTTATAATTCGATTTCAACTTCAAGGACTTTTAAGTTTTACGGTATTTTGGTGTTCTAGTATCACGTGATCTTCGGAGTAATGTTATCGTCTTTATTTACTCTGATGGATTTTATTAAATATGACCGCATGATAACTATGTTTTCACCGGGGGGGGGGGGGTAAACTAAAGTATAATATTTATCTATTACAAATTTGAAAGTATATATTTATTACTAAATAAATTATTTATTCTCCATTGGAAAATTTTATTATTTTAAAATTTACTATATTCTTTAATTTATTTTTTAATTTTAAAACTAGTTTATACATATTAAAAAATATGCTTCATATTTAATTGAAAATCAACTTAATATTTTGCATTTAGATGAACAATGAGGTATTTTGTTAATTATTATTATTCTTACTCATCAAGTAATTACTTGTAAGCCAGTTATTTTTTTATATTGATTATTAATAATTTTATTAAACGATATTAAAAATTTACATATTGCTATCAAAAGTGATCTTTTTATATAGAAGCCTTTTTGTTTTTAAATCTCTTGAGTAAAAAGTATTTTTAGCTCCGTTGTGGAATCGTTTATTTATATACTGCGCATCTAAGTGGAAAAATATTAGTTTTAATTTTTTACTAGCTATATAATTTAAAATTTTAAACTATTATTATTAAGAATGTCAAATGTATACAGATAGATAAATATTTGAAATTTCAAAAAATTATTATAGACGTGATTAAAATTTTAGATTATATTAGATCTGTATATAGGATAATCAAAGGGTTGGGATTATTGATTTATTGGAGAAAGCAAATGGAAAACTATTTTATTAATTTCGATGATTGAGATTATTGACTGAAACAAATGTATTGAAATTTCAGGATCTGAAATGTTAACAATATGTAAATCATTGAAAAAAGTGACTGATTCTATCGTTAAAATACCTGCAGTACTATTTTTTAATCTACAAATGAGTTATGTGGCATTCTAGCTTACCTAACCACCACCAAAATATTAAGGAATTAATGCAGTCTGAATCACAAATTGTTTCATTATCTTAACTAATAGTGGAACAACATAGTAATATTAAATTTTGTTTTAAATTAGGCAAACTGTTACTGAAATATTTAAAATAATTCTAACAGTGTAGGCAGGAATCACAAAAATGTTTTCAAGTGATTTGCAAGATATATGATATACATAGTCACATTTCATGTGATTCTGAAATTTTTCATGGTAAAAAACTGAACTGTCTCTTTGTAATACATAAGTTTATTCAGAGTTGGTACAGCAAATAATTTGAAGAGAAACCTAATCTTTTCTCTAGAACATATTCTGTCTAAGACATAGAATGTGGTAAATTTATTGAAAGAAGTGAAGAGGCAAGTTAGATTCGTGAAATAAAATAATGTTTATGGTAAAAGAGTGATGATAGTTTAAGAATTTTTTAAAATTTATGAATACTAATAGAGATAATAAAATAAATATTGTATTAAATAAAAAATAGAGGGTTTTGATAACTTTGTTAAGGATTATCATAAAAAATAATTTAAAAAGTGTAGTGGTTATTTAAGTTTGTATGCCAACTAGTAAACATAATGATATTGAAAAAAAATATGTATAATAAGAATACCAGACTACACATAGTACTGCCACCAAATGCAAGCTTTTATAATCAATGGATATAGGAAGGCTTGGAGGTAAAATTCCTATCTAGTGCCTACTCATCCAATATCCCCAAAGTAGTTTCTAGCTTATGGCTTTCATCAGTAAGGAGCCTTAGATTTGAGAGCACTGTACCTAGATCTTAGGATCTAATGCAACCCTCAAGCAGCCACCTTTTACCTATTTTTAACTGTAAATCTATGAGTGCAAGATGAAAACACAATAATGTTTCCAACTTAAGATCATTTGCTTATATAGTCATATAAATCTGAACTCAGTTCAGCATCTATATATTTTGGTATCTTTGGTTTTTCAAATATCATAGTCACCATTATCCTATGGGCAGATTAGATATAAAACCAAAATTTCACAGTATCACATTTTATACGCAAACACATGAAATGGTTATCATATGATGTTTTGATGGTTTTATACCTATCCTGCTCATAAGGAGAATGGTGGCTGTGGTTTTTGATGATACCAAAATGTATAGGTGCTAAACTGAGTTCAGATTTATATGATGATACAAGCAAATTTTCTTGGGTTGGAAACATTACGGTGATCTCATTTTATGCTCATAGATTTATAGTTAACCAAATAGGCAAAAAGGTAACTGCTAAAGGGTTGCATTAGATCTTAAGATGTAGGTGCAGTGCTCTCAAGCCCAAGGCTTCTCACTGATGAAAGCCACAAGCTAGAAATGAATCTAGGGATATTGAATGAGTCAGCACTAGACAGGGATTGTATTCACAAATCTTTCTGCATCCATTGATTATGAAGGCTTGCACTTGGTGGCACTACTGTATGGAGAGTTTGGTATTCTTATTAACAGCATGTGTAAGCATATACAATGGTAATCATGTGATGTATATATATTCATAACTTGGAAAATTCATTTTGTATTATATAATGTTAGTGGTACATTGGAAGGCTAAGACAAGATAAAAAAAAGTGATAAAATTAGAGAGTAATTTGAATTAAGAAGTAAGAGGAAATGATAGGTCTTTGAAAAGAATGTAACCAGATAATATTGAATGCATGATGCAAGAATCATAAAAAGAGAATTTATGCAAAAAAAAAACCTCATTTGAATTATTAATTAATCCAATTTGGAGTAGTGTTAAAATTGAGAAGCCTAATTTAGAATTAGTATAGATTCAGATAACAATTTAGAAATGGTCAAATAGAAAATATTTAAAACAATTGCACCAAAAATAAAGTGGAATATTTAGAAATGTAAAAGAGATATTAAAGTAAAATTTTTAATTCTGGCGAAACTGGAAATGAAAAAAAATTAAAAAAATAAAAGAGCAAAAAGATCTAAGATTAACATTAAAATACTTCATAAAAAATGATAGAAAATAATACAAAGATATAAAAACTGATTTAAGTTAAAAGTATGTATAACAAAGTTAATAAGAAAATCATTAATAAAATTATCAAAGCAAGACAAGTATAAATTGTGTGTGCGAGAACAATTGGCTTGCTTTATAGTAGAATAAAATATTTTGGATAGAGAAGTCAGAATCATGGAAATGAAGTTGTTTTTTTTTTAAGTGTCATAGCATCAGCCAGACACAAACCCGCAACCCGGGCAACTGCCTGCTAGTGCAAGGCAGTCACGCTGACCTCTCGACCACAAATCGAATAAAGAAATGGAAGATTAGTAAAAAAAAAAAAAAAGGGCAAGAAGAGTTTAATGATAAAGATAACAATCTTTGTTCATCCTAAATCTAATTACAAATTTACTAAATTATTGATACAATTTACCAATTTGTTTAGAAGAAATGTGAATAAACTTTTAGTCAAATTTTATAATTTAATTATTTTATTATTAAAATTATTTTGAAATTATTTCCTAAATTATTTTAAAAAATAAAAAAATAATACTATCTTACCTCTTCTTGTTTTTTTTTTTTTTACAAAATTTTAATTTATTTCTTGTCAAGAAAGTTAATAAAATTATTTATTTATCTATTAACATATATATATATATAACATTGCCTGCATATAATATTGTAACTAAAACAAATTCGATAGCAACTTGAATTAGTTATATTACAAAATTTCACGAAATAAAAATGTTTAATAAAAATCTCATAAATTGAGTAATAAATGTATAAATTGCTGTGTGTGTGTGTATGTGCACATGAATTAGATATAGCATACACATTTCTTTAGTATACCAGTTTAATAAATTAAAAGAAAAATTAGTTTATATATTTTAATCATACTATTAAATATTATATAAAGGAAATATACTTTGAAATAAATAAAAAACAATAAAATGATAATTTATAACCATGTAAAGGAAGAAAAAAAAATGGTTTTGATATGTATAGAAAAATTTTGAATTGTCATAATTTACAAAAATAAAGTATTTTGTGCTCCTTTCTCATTTGCCTTCTAAATGGATTTTTAAATAAAGAACTTTCCCATTCCTATAGTAAATTAAATGGCAAATCTAAATATGCTATTGAAAATTTGGAGTTATTAAAATTTAAAAAATTACCAATCAATTTTTGAAAATCAATGATTTTTTTCCCTTTCACTAATGTAAATAAAGAAAAATAAACTATTTTTATTCTTTTGTTTACTTAGTTATAAAATAATAATTTAAAAGTAAATGCAGAATTGTTTGTTTCCACAAGATATTGTGGAAGGAATGAAGAAAATGTTTATCATAAAACATGTTATGATAGATAAATAGATGTTAAATCTTATAATTAGCTTTTAATAAATCTGTTACTTAGAAAGCATTTATTGAGTGCAGTGATAAGTGTGAATAGGTGGGAAAAGTAGGCCAGAAGCAAATAACTGGGACAATTTACTCTAATATATCCCAAGCCTTAACTACAGAATTAGTATTGTAGTGATTCCATGCAGAGAGGGTTAAAACAGTTTTCCATGAATAATACGGATAGCCAATCCTGCTGATTGTTTTAAAATATTTTTCAGAACTTCATTTATAACAGGAATTAGCAAAAGACTATATAGTATGTTTTGTTAGAAACCAACAGCCACACCAATCAAAGCATTCAGCAATTGGATCCAGAAACTAACCCTGAAGTTGGCCAAAACCAGCCATTACGGGTATTAAACATGCCACACGGACACAAGTAGGTTGTGCACCATAAGATCTACCCCAAATGCTACTGAATATCCCATTTGGAGGATAAATATCTTTGTATGAATTAAGACATTTGTAAATATAGGAAAAGAATGACATCTGTAGAAAATTATGTTTTTAACTTTTCACTTGGTAAGATTTTATGAATATAATTATTCTAAGGCTGCAATGTCTGTATTTGATATATGTGTATGTATTACTCTCATAATTATTCTTTTAAATTGTGTTAAAAAATCAATAGAATACTTGAAATAAAATCTATTAAAAGACAGTTGTATATAAATTAGGATGTTAGAATAAACTTACAAAAATATGGGAGGACTACTTCTACACATTAATAAGATTGAGACTGTTGGAAGCATCTTAGAATGGTAATGGGGAAAGAAAAAAGCAATACTTGTAGTCAGGTAAATGGTTCCAAAGAAAGTGTTAAACTATAAAACTTAAAATCGTATGTGAAGAATTAATAGTTGTTATTATTATTATTATTTTACTGCTACTTTTAATATGCTGGTGAAGTTAGAGCATATATGTGCTTGTCTTTGTATACTGTTTAATTTATTATCATTGCCTAACTGGGTTTTTTTTAGGGATCCTGAGGACATACTAGAAGAGTGCAAGTCAATAGTTGGCAGACTCAGTAAAATAAAAGGAATAAAAATAACAGACAACACAGGATAACTTGAACTGAAATTAATAAAAAATAGGTGCATTAAATATTATGATTCACTAATTTGATATAAACAATGTGGATTAATGGAAAAGGTATATAGAATATTATATATTTATTATTAATGTAGAAATTGAGTGTTTCAAGGAGTCTACACTGTTCTACTTTGGAGGCCAAGATGTTATATAACTTGGGAATATACTAATAGATCCCAAACAGCTGGAGGAACTTCCATATAAAGGTTATAGAAATATTAAATGGGTATTTTATTCTGGAGTATCTAAATGGGTAGCATGGCTGAGATTGGAAAATAGAAAATATTTATCATATGAATTATGACTTAGCTTTAAGGAAGTTAGCTAAAGACTGAATTTGTTCCCAAAATAAATGATTCCTTATTGGAACAATTTTTACATGGTATAGTTGATTAAAATTATAGGAAAGTATTGCTGAGAGGCCCTAACTGAAATTATAAAATAACAAATGATGAACAATGAGTCATGCAAGAAACTATACTAAGCAATATGTCTGAGTATGGATTGCCTCAACAGTTGGAAAAAAATTTGATTACTAAAGAAAAATTAAGAAGAAATATCCCAACTTCTCAGTAAAAAGAAAAAGGAGAAAACATACTATTGTTGCAGGAAATCCAGACATTTGGTATCAACTACATACATAAAGATAAAATACATAAAAATTGTGTCAAAAAGACGTTTTCAATTTATCTATCATTTCAAAAAGGGTAGAACAACTAATAAAAAAAAGATTACAAATCTTAAGGATTGAGTATAAGAAAACAAACTGGGTGTGAAGATTTGAAGTCAATCATCAAGTAACTTAAGGAAGTTATCAGAAGAACTCTATTATCACTGATATCATATAAAGTATGGACTAAAATTGATGAAAGGCATAAAATGTTCACAATACAAAAGATGAATATGATGGTGACAGACATTAATGAAACAAAGTCATTGTAAGTGGAAAAGTAGTTCTCTCAGTAAAGCTGAATTCGAGATTAAAATTTCTTATAATAATTGCAATGAATAAAGATTTCAGTACATTGTTAGGGTGAAATGGTTTCAACCTCTGGATATATGCATAAATGTAATAAAAATGGTCCAAGTAGAAATTCTTATGTAAAAGATTTATGCAGGATTGTTCAAATCCAGATAAGTGGAACTAAGAATTAGACCAGTGAATATTGAATTGATCAAAGAAGCACAACTGATTGAATGAAAGCATTGTAAGGTACTGTTTACCTTGATGGATAAAGTTGAGAAAATGTGTGATGAGTTAGTCTCTGAGGGAGTTTTGATACCAACTGGGCCACATCAGTGGTTAAATTATAAAGTCAGACAGAAGTTTGTGATTGTGTGATGATTACAAAGTTATCCTGAATAAATATATAAACAAATGTTTATATTCAATACTAAGTGTAGGTGAAGTATTAGTGATATTACAGAAAGCTAATTATTTTATAAAAATAAACATAAAGTTGAATTCCATCAAATATCAGTAATTGAAAAGAACACAGAAATTTTAACTCTAACAATTTATAAAGGACAAATATAACAAAATACTTCATGATATTTTCATGGTGCCAAACATTTTAGGTGAAATCTAATTTAAATACTAATAATAAAATAAATACAATTTCTTGGACATATAATAAATGCTAATTCCTGACACCCAAACACTGACAAAGTAAAGCCAATAAAAATGGTGAGAAGCCTAAAAATGTAAAAGAATTGTAGGCATTTTTAGAACTTTGACAAACCATACTGCTTGTCATTATTGTACCAACTTTCCAATAAGAGGCAGCATTGGACATGGACCAATAAACATAACATGGCTTTTAAAAAATGATCTGTTAATCTCAGAAAAATGGTTGGTGCATTACTGTGGTAATTTAGATATCATAATAACAAGTGATGCATTGGAATAAAGTATCAGAGCTATTATTGCCCATCCATGTTATGGAGATGAATATCCAATCACCCATGTCTCAAGAATTTAAACTTCTACTGAGAAAAATTATAACCAAATTGATAAAAAGGTATTAGCCATTGTTTTCATAGTCAAAATGTTCTACCAATACATTTATGGGTGGAGATTTCAGATTTTCATAGATCATCACCCACTAATGGAAAATTTTGATTCAGAAATAAAAATCCAGAATGTGAGCCAATGAATTCTGTGTTGGATTTATGACCATGAATTGGTTTATAAATCTAAAAAAAAAAAAATTGGACATGCATATGCCATATCTCGATACTCAGAAAATAAGGAAAAAAAAATATGTAGTTAAATAAACTACATAGACTCAATGAATTCTGAAACTATTGTACTGGTCAAAACATGTTTATCCATATAACATGAGCTGTAACTCAAAAAATGTACTTCAAACCCAGTCAAGCCTGGGATTTAGGTCAGGGACCAACCTGGATTCAAGCCCCAGATCAAACACCTAATGGATAACATAACAATGTTGGCACATAAGAATTAATTCATAAGTCTGGCCCACTAGCAGAGTGGAGAAGACAATGAGGTTCATGGACTTAAATATATATATATATATATATTAACCAATTTAAATACTAGAGACGTTTCCATGATAAAATCTAATATATTTAATTAATAGGGGCTTTACTAATGAATAGCTATGATCAATTAATGAATTGGATTGACTTAGTAATGAAACAGAAACTGATATATGATGAATTAGTAATATATTTATTGACAATTACATACATATCTTAATATAACCCATTATTTAGCATAGGAAAATGCACGCAGGCATTTTCGTTTACTGACTAAGCAATATTAGTCTAGGCAATTGTACAAAATATACAGATAATAGTATTTCATAAATGTTTATCCGGTGCTGTCCAATTCAATATCGCCAGATTAATTTCAGACTTATGACTATCAGTGAGGAGCTTTAGATTCCAGACAATGTCTGGACTTTTAAGACAATGCGTTAGATTCTAAAGCTTCAGACAGTAGTTTAAGATCCAAAGCTGGCTTGCTGATAAAATCTGCATGCTTGAATCTAGTCTGTGGATATTGAATTGGATAACATTGGGTAAAGATTTGTTAAGCACTATTATTTAGTAAAGCTTCCAATAAATGGCAAATATGTGATGAAGAAAAAAGGATGTTGCTTAAAAAGACTCCAAAAGTCAAGCTCTTTAATCTATAAAGATTATATTGTTTAGGAAAGAAGTCTAATGGCATTTTTACTTAAAACAAAGACTGAAAGAAAGGAGCATCTGAAAAATTTTTTAATTGCCCAAACTTAAATAGTTTTATAAAATGTATCATTCAGTGAAAAACATAAATTATAATTGTAAAGATCAAAAGATGACTTAAAATCAATATGAGCACGTAAATAATTAAATCTATTTCTTTTCTTAGCAAAGAGAGCTGATTCTTGTTGTATTTTTATATTGGACTACTTTTCAAATTCTAAGTCATTTGGCATATAACATCCAGTCCTTTGTCAGGGATTCTAGACCCTTTGTAGAATTAATCAAGAACATGAAAATTGAAAGAACTGACTTATTGGTAAGCTCTGATGTGGAAAGTTTATTCATGAATGTACCATGTGAAAAAGCATTGTCTATTGTAAGGAAAAGATTAATGGTGATAACAGTTTACAAATC
This sequence comes from Epiperipatus broadwayi, assembly GCA_028023455.1. Taxonomy (NCBI): domain Eukaryota; kingdom Metazoa; phylum Onychophora; class Udeonychophora; order Euonychophora; family Peripatidae; genus Epiperipatus; species Epiperipatus broadwayi. The sequence continues at coordinate 866,322 of JAQFVV010000186.1, forward strand.
AGAACAGCTCTTCCTAATGATAGTATAATGGAACTATTAACTTTCTGCATAAAAACAAGTTACTTTCAATATAACAGAATTCTTCCAACAAAATCAAGGAATGGCTATGGGCTTATCATTGTCTCCCCTGATTAGCAATGTTTACATGGAAGAACTTGAATCTTTAGCTATAAATACTACTCCATATCCACTTAAAGTTTGGCTTCACTATGTGGATGATACATTTGTTGTATGGCCACATGGTGAAGCACTGCTACAAACTTTCTGGACACACATCAACAACATATCCCCTTCAATTAAATTTCACAATAGAATCAGAACAAGAACAAAAATTGGCATTATTAGATATTCTTGTGATAAGACTTCCTTATAGCAAAATCAAAACTACAGTTTACTGAAAACCTACACTTACAGGAAAATACCTAGCCTATACATCCAAGCACACCAGAAACACAAAACATGGAGTTATACTATCACTATGGCACAGAGAAAAAGAAGTTTGTTCAGAAACCAGTGATTTGCAAAAAGAAAAGATCTATATAAAACAAACTCTTATGAAAAATGGTTATCCATCAGCCATTATTAAGAAAATGTTAAATAGACAACAAAAAAACCATCAAGAGAAAAGACAATTATTGGTACAGTAGTGTACCCATACATTCAAAAATAGTGGATAAATTGAGGAAAATCTGCAATCAGTATAATATCAGAACAACTTTCCAGAGCGATACCACACTACAAAAATTCTAACATCTATAAAGCCTAAATTTGAAATGCTGAAAAGAAAAAAACTGCATCTACAAAATACCATGTGAATGTGGAATAACACATATTGGTGAGACCAGTTGTACCATTGATAAGTGCTTGTAAGAACACAAACTTATTATTAGAAAAGAGAAAACAGGTGTGTCTAAGGTAGCAGAACATGTATGTGCCAATGAACATAATATGTTCAGTTTGGCAAATACAAAAATTTGGATAGGGAAGAAAATGTACAAAGAAGAAAATTTAAGCTGCTCACATGACAATGGCAAAAAGTCCCATAAACCAACCTAGTGTAACTATATATAATGTATTTTAACCACTAATCAACTTTGCTCTTAGGAAAAAAATGGAGAAATGAGGAGGAACCTCATAGATAAGTACACAAAATTTCTACTGACTTGCCTTTGGCAGAATGGCTCAGTTGGTTAGAGCATTACCTTAAAATTCAATACTCAAGAATCTAAAGGTCCAGGTTCGAATACCATGCTAGTACTGTCACTGATCAGACTAGCAACACTTGAAGAAGGGAGAATAATAACTCTCAATGCATTGCACATATACTAACTTGTTTGATGTACTATTACTAACAATTGAATGTATTTGGAATATTTAAATAAAGTTAAATTTTTCTAAAGACATTCAATACTCATATTAGATTATGCAAATAGTCCAATATAAAAATACAACTAGAACACCATCACCACAAACCTTCAAGAAAATACAGAGCTGCTTCTTAAGTCATTAGCATCTTAATTTTCTTTTTCATCTTAAATAACAATATGTAAAAGTAAAAGTGTGAAGACATTAATTTAAGTAAGATTTTATGATAATAATTCTTACAAAAATTTAAATGCACAATTCTACAGAATATTTGATTTCAATTTTAGATTTAATTAATTTATTATACAAAAATTTTTTTGTTACTAAAGGGAGCCATTAGATGTCCAAACATTTAATTAAAATATTTTGCAAAAAAAACTAATAATAAATAGTCCAACGATAGTAAATTACTGTAATAGATTTCTAACTATAAAATCTTTCCATTGACTCGTTATAAATCGAAAGATTTCGCGAGTATTAATGTGTAATAAGAAATGTTGACTTAATCAGTGAAGTATTGAATAGCTTCACGCTCGCAGATCTAACCGCTTCAGCTTCACCTATTTAAATAGAAAGTAGGTTGAAGTAAAGAAGGGTTCCCCTCTTTTCTTCCATAGTGTAAACTTGTGGTTAAACACCTGTAGAGGTCCCTACTATCGCATTTTAAACGCATATTCTCAAGGTTATAGCCTCAGTAAATATTACTTAAGTAAATAGTGAAGGAAATAAGTAATCATTTTTATTCTGTATTTTTTTATAAAGAGTTTCATGGTATATATGTAGTATTGTTTGATTTTCATTATAGAAAATTTTTGTTTTTTCCATGATTTTTTTTAAAGATATTACAGAAAGTTTTTGACCTTCCTTTTCTTTGAGACATAATTAATGTATAGTTTCTATGTTGACAAGATTTTTTTTATACTTTAAAAGCATAATGTAGGCAAAGACCACATATTTATTTTGAGCATAAAATCGAAATTTTTGGATCCATGAGTCCAATAGTTAAATCTTCTTATCAATTGCCTATTATTAATGTCAAGCATTGGAGAATCAGCCCCTTCATTTATATTTAGATATATAAGAGTATAATTTTCCAATATTGCCATTTCTCTTGTGAAAATATTTTCTTAATATTTGTCATTAGGTTAATTAGTGCTAGAATTGTTTAAAGATCTTTGTGTATCGAGGAGACTTATTGTTTGGTATTACCTTATGTATCACATCCAGATATGGAAATAATCTTATCATGATTGACATCAGGTTAATCAAGTTTTTCATCATACATAATATTATATGACTTCTTTTTAAGCAAGACTCTTGAAAATAGTTGCAAATTTTATTATTCAAACATCCACAAGATGAAAGCCACCTTATCCGTATTAGTTACCACCACAAAAACTACATTTGGCTTATTTTTATTAATTTTTATCATAATAAAGTAAAATGCAAACATTTTCTGGGGGAAAAATAAATATGTAAACTATATAATAAAAAAAGCTTCTTGGGATGGATATTATGTAAAAGCCAATAATCTTTTTGAAGCTTTTACTGCTTTTAAGATTTTGTTGAGCCTTTTAAATTGGTATATTTTAATATTTTACACAAGTTTTATTTGAAGAGTGATTTGGAATTGAAAAGATAGAGAGATACAATATGCAAATGGCACAGTGAAGATAATTATTAAAAAATACATACAAAGAAGACAAAATGATTTGTTTTATGAATCTGAAAAAGATATTAGACTGGATTAGTTTATTAGATGTTCTAAAAAGAGATAGATCAGAAGATATTTAAAAGATTACATTTTTATTAACGAAAACAGATATAAAAATTGATAGAATATTGTCTACTTTTTGATTACTAATGTTTATTTAGCGTAGAATATAATTAAATAAAAAATATTAAAAGAAAATTAAAGAAACATTTTTATTCACATAAATGCATTACAAAATAACTTCAGCTTTCATAGTATTTTTAATATTACGCAATTAAAACAAAAGTTTGAGGTGCTGATATTTAGAAACATTTTTGTTATTATTTATAAGTGCTGCACATTTTTATTATGGTCATTTAATATCAAGAATATTGTGAAAGCCAACATATATATATTTTTTTCATTTTTAATTCCTTTTCTTTAATATATATATAATGAACATGCTAATGGCTGTAAACAAGCTTTTCCAATAAATGCTGCAAGAGAAAATACTTAAAATCTCTCTAGAATTATCTCTATTCCCAAACCAGTTTTGAATTAATGGCTCTCATCAGTGAGGTGCTAGGACATTCAGATATTAGATCTAGAATACCAACTCAAGCCCAGCATTTATCTAATACTTAACTATTAAGTTGAAAATCTGAACATTTTAGACATCTATATGTCTTCAAATCCAGCTGTCTAACTTAAATAGCTACATGGATCTGAACAAACTTCTGCTACACCATATATTGATAGCCTTAGCAATATAAATCACCCAAACCTCAAAAGCTAAACTATAATAATAAAGACCTCAAGTCATATATCATGTGATTTAATTTAATAAGCTTGTATTACAAATGTAATATAATGACCATGCTAATAGCTTGAGTTAGTATTTTAGATCTAGTGTCTGAATATCCTAGTGCCTCACTGATGAGAGCCATTAGCTCAAAACCGGTTTGGGGTAGGGATAATCCTATATAGAGATTCTAAGTGTTTTCCTTTGTGGCATTTATCAGAAAAGCTTGTTTAGAGCTATTAGCTTGCTCATTATATTACATTTGCAATACAAGCTTTATAAATTAAATTATGTGGTGTATGACTTGATTTTATTACTATTAAAAAAATTTATTATATTTTTTATTGAAGAAAATTTAAATGCAATTTAATTCTTTTAGATGGCAGCACCATAAAACGTATTGAATCCTATCTAAAATAAAAAATAAATAAATGTTTTGCTAAAGTTATTAATACATTCTAAAATAAAAAAGAGCATATATATGCAATGTTTTAACTAGATTGGAAATTGGGAAGTGAATAAACATTGAATTACAAGATTTTATCAGATAGACAAAAAAAAAAAAAGTTAAATAAAAGTTATCTTGAAAGTTGATTGCATCTGATTTTAAAATGTTTTGACAATAAACTTAATAACATAAATGGAAATTATAATTATTTTGGGATGGGATAAATGCAGCTTGAAAGTTTTAAGCCAATAAATATCACATGACCACCATCTCTTATGCTTACTAGTGCTTATAAATGTTGAAGATATTGAAGAGGAAATAAAGAAATTTCTGATAAAAATTAAAATAGATGATTAGTTTTTAATAAGGATCTCAAACCTATGAGATCTAAAGAAAATTGTTAAGCTTTTTGTTTGAACTTTGGGAGATTTAAAAAAAGAGGAGAAAAAAAGTAAAAGTTTTAAAATATGTATTTTGAAAAGAGTGGAAAATATAAGTTGAAAGGATAAGGTTACAAACATGCAAACTAAATATTTATTCAATCTACTGTAAGCTTGTTTAAAGATATTTCTGCTTTGCATAATGATTAGGCTGCAAAAACCATATAACTGTTTATATTGGATTGGCATTATCTTGAGTATTTTCCTCAATATTTTTGAAGAAATGATTCTATCAGCATATAGTACTTCATATCCTCTCTATTATATGTTTATGTGCAAACATCTTTATTTGTGCTCCAGATATCCTGATTATCCAATCAGCATTATCTTTCCCATGCTACATCTCTTACATAGACCAGAGAAAATGAGGACAATCGTAATGGCATCAAATTCCTCAATCTCTATATATAGCATGACTGCCTCCATTTGAACTATAAAATGCTCATAAAATCTATAAACACGAGGTTTCATCCACCCAAAATCACACTCCAAATCCACACAAACTGACTAAAGCATTCCTGCATCACAACCTTCATCTTTGAATATTTGAATCAGGCAGAAAGAATAATATTAATGCATATATTTCTGAACTAAGCAATGTTGGCTACAAAGATTCTGCTCTGCTTTAAACCATTACAATTTTCTATAATAAATTTGATTCTCCCCCCAATCCCCTGGATTTTTTTTTACATACCCAGTATTATACATAGCATTACTAAAGTCCTCAAGGCCATGCATCAAGTTGCACCTTGTAAATCATTGCCCTTGCATTGTTTATTCAATAAATCAAAAGACTGTCTACCAATGGACCTTAACTCCCAAATAGTATACAAAATTGAGTGCCAATATCCAGCTTGTCATTCCATCTACTATGTGGAATCTGGGCCGACTTATCAACACATATTGCTCAGCACATAACTTTGCAATAAAATTAAAACACATGCTGACACTCATTTCAATCTTCTTTGAGCACTTATCCACAATTGGCTATGCTTTCGAGCCCACCCACCTTAAAGCCATATGTACTAAGTGCAACAAATGCAAAATTAAACAAGCATGACACATTTCCTTGGATAAACACTTCATCAACAAACAGGATGCCTGGGTCTGCCTTTCCAAGAAATAACTTACCCAACCTACATAATCAAAAATGCAAACATTATGTAAATCAACCTGCACCCAATGTATATGTACCCAAACTTTCATTACAATTATGGCCATGTTTATGACTTTATTAAGTCAAAAGTATGTTAAGCACATTTTGCTAAATTAATATTATTAAAGCTTTGTTCTATACTTTTCGTGTGTATATTTATTACATTTTCTAGAGATAAAGCAAGTATATTTATAATTACAGGTTTTTTTTATATGTAATTGATGATAAAGTGGATTTTCAAAATTTAAATCTTATTACATATAATATTTTTTTATGATTGGACTTTTATTTTATATTTCCAAATCCTGTGTTAATGAGGTTTCTGTTTAATAATGCTTCATATTACTTTTCCACATGCTTCTATATACATTTTCATTGGATTTGGAAATTGACATTATAGACATTCCTAATTTATTTAAAATATTGGATGATTTTATTAAACAACAATATTTTATACTATCTATAAATAAAAAAGATATTAGAAATGACAGACCTATCAGCCTTTTATCAGTTTTATATAAAATTTTCATCAAGATAATTACAACTTGTCTACAGAAAACATTGGATTTCCACCAACTAAGAGAACAAGCTGGATTTAAAAGTGGTTTTAGTACAGTAGATCATATTCATGTATTGAGAGAAGTTATAAAAAGAACAAACGAATATGAGTTGCCATTATGCTTTGGATTTGGCATTTGATTCTATAAACATTTTTTCAGTGATTAAAGCATTGGATCATTAAGGTATAGATCCAGGATATTGTCATATTTTAAAGAATATTTATAAAAATGCAACAGTTAACAATTAGTTATATAATGATACTAGAAAAATCAGCATTGAGAAGGGTGTAAGATAGGGTGACTCCATATCTCCAAAACTTTTTACAGTAGTACTGCAAGACATATTTTGTGGATTAAAATGGGAAGCTAAAGGAGTGGACGTAAATGAAGATTATTTAAGTCATTTAGATTTTGCAAATGATAGTTGTTTTTGAAAATAATACTTTAGATCTTCAAGAAATGTTGCAGGAATTATCAGATGAAAGTAGGAAAGTAGGACTAAAGATAAATGTTAAAAAGACTAAAGTAATGTTTAATGGATTTTCTCAAAACATGAAAATAAAGATTGATTGTGATAGAAGAAGTTAACAGCTACTAATACCTTGGTCATATTATTAATACAGATGGTTACATAATGGATAAAATTAATCATAGAATTAAACTTGGTTGGAGTGCTTTTGGTAGAAATATTTTGATGCTAAAAGGAAATATGCCTATGGGTTTGAAAAGGTTTTTAATAAATGTGTTTTACCATTTCTTACTTATGAATCTAAGATTTGGACACTTAATAGAAGAGCAATACAGAGACTTCAGACCACTCAAAGAAATATGAAGAGAGCATGTTGGGAGTAACAAGAAGAGATCGAAAACACATTATATGGGCAAAAAAAAACAAACAGGTGTTACTGACCTCATTGAAAAAATTAAAAGACTGAAGTGGAGTTGGGCTGGACTGATAGTAGATGGACAATTGAAATCTTAAACTGGATTCCAAGAGACCATAAAAGACCCAGAAAGAGTCTACATATGAGATGGATAGATGAAATAAGAAAGTGTGCAGGGAATAATGTGGAGAAGAGAAGCTAAAGATCAGAGATGATGAAATGAACTTGGAGAGACCTTCTTCATCATGCAGTGGATTGATAATTGTTGATGATGGCTTTAAAATATAACCACATATAGAATAAAATGCCTATTTTCTATTTGTATAAATAAAAAATATTGCTACATTGAATTGTAGAATAAATACAAGTTAATTAATCATATATGATTATTGATAATAAGATTGATATATGAAATCGGAATCTTATGTATCCAATTGTTGTAGAGAATTACCATTAGATTGCCAATATTATTTATTAGAAAGCAAATTAGTGACAAATAACGTCCTGTTTAATAGTATATATATATATCATTAAAAACCAGTCAACACTTAAACAATCCCAATATCAATATTTACAATCAACAATATCAAACTGTTGTCAAGGCAACTTCCTTTTAACAATTAAAGTTGTCATACATATTTATATAGACACTTAAAGATTATAACTTGACAACATAGATTGAAATTTTTGATACAAAGAAGTTCAAATAAACCTTTTTGAACAGGTAAATATAATCTGTTCCGAATGCAGACTAATAAACAGTTAATTATAACATTATAAATTGCAATTATAATTTTCAAATTGCACTTAAAGTATTACTTAAATAATAAGTGTAATAATGCTTAAGTTTAAATATGTTTGTAAGTAATCATTAAAAGCCTGTCAACATTTAAACAATCACAATATCAATAACAACCAACAATTTCAAATTGTTGTTAAGTTTGAGATTGTTGATTGATATTGATACTGGAATTGTCTAAGGGTTGACTGGTTTCTAATGATTACTTATAAACCCATTTAGCCTTGAACATTATTACTTTTATTATATATATTATAGGGGATTTGAATACAGATTTTCAAGTTCCCTTCAGCTATCCATTTTATTTCAAATCATCAGTGCACATGGCCACAGACATGTGAAAAAGATAAATTATCTCCAATGTACCATATTTCATGCTGAACCAGCACTCATCAGTTGGTCCAGATCATCATCTCCCACACACATATATAATCAGTCCTCGGTTTGCATTAAGATAGTAAATCTTCAAACTTTAATGGATCATCAGCATGGGATTTGGGCATTCCATCATCAGATTTTCAATGGTATGGATAGCTGAAGAGTTGGAGGGTGAAGTAGATTGAAACATGCCCATTAAAGTTTGAAGATTTGCTATCTTAATATAAACCAAGCACTGATTATATATGTGTGGGGAGGGGAGATAATGATCTGGACCAACTGTTGAGTGCTGGGTGAGCATGAAATATGTATATTAGAGATCATTTATTTTTTTCACATGTGTGTGGTCAAGTGCATTGATGCTTTGAGATAGAGTATATAGCTGAAGGTAGCTTAAAAATCTGTGTTCAAATCCCCTATAATTACAGTTAAACTCCAGGTATATAAAGTATGTCTCTAATTTAAATAAATAAACTATATATATGAGCTGTGTAACTTGTTCATTAGAAAAATATAAACTGGGTGTTTCAAAAATGCATTCAAAGGGGCTGATCAATAGTTGTTCATATAATTGAGCTAAGTAAAAGATGCAATAAAAATAAAATTGGAAATAAATAAATATACATTGTAACGATCGACATGAATAGATATCCGCAAAATCACCGCCCGGGAAACTTAAACCACCACAATCTACATACTATTTCATTTCCTTTTTTAGGCTCGGTGATCAGGGAGAGGTACAGACTCTTAAAATTAGATTACAAATATATGACTTCACTGTGGCAAACAAGACACTCAATACAATAGATATATATGATACAAACACTTTATTAGTAATAAAATTACTAATAAAAAAAATGCCTACCGCTTAATTTTATTGCTAGACTTATAAGATAGTGGGATTATATTTCTTGATGAGTACATATGTAAAAGTTTCACTGTATAACATATGTATAAATAGGGGACCTCGGGTGATGTATCTATTTTGATCTTTGGGGCAGATGTCCCTCAAGCAGGTACATAATAATACATAAAGCAACGTAAGTCTAATTAACTCAGAAAATATGGTTAAATAGATAAATGCATAACTCTCATGATCATGACCAATTAAATGCTGAAATATCAAGCTTTAACATACACAAGGGATAAGGAAGGCGGTACTGAGTTGCGCGATGTCATATCCAAGTCTTATAATAAAGCAACGACACTTTGGCGAAGTTGAATGGGTCGTGGAATGAAAGAATGAACATCTTCATATAATCCTTACTAATTCTCATTAACAGGCAGGAACGATCCACTGCACTGGTAACAAGAAATAATAAGACCCTCTGCGTCTGAAAAAAATGAAAGGAATGTTCCGGCATTTGCGTGGAACTCATTTAGCATGAACCCGTCAAATTAAATTTTCCGAAGCAGGGATATACCCTTGTTGAAAAACGCAATAAAATAAAACATGAAATTAGACAACCCAGTAACGCTATATTTGTATATAATGAATATTTGGCCTTAAAATTGAATTTATAAAACGTAAATGATCATACCATAAGTTTATAATATGCAGACATCTATTCTATAGACTAAACCAAGGCCTACGCACTTATGGTATATAATAAAAAGATTTTTGTAAAGAAATTATTCCCTGCTTAGAGATCCGCCCCATAGGTCTTACATATATTAGGAATTTTTCATACGATAGCCTACTATGATAATATATTAAACTGGATTGTATTAAGTTTTATAGAATTAAACTATTGTATCAGTATATATATATGTCAAAGAAATAGAAACGAAGTTTTAACTTTTAACTTCGAACATTAAATTTTATTTTACAAACTGCTGGTTGTTTAAAAATCACCTGCACGCAGTAAACATATATAATTGTTTCTTCCCAAAACAGAAAATAAAGATTGCTTTTAAACATTTTAACGCTCGATCTTATTTTTTTTAAATTTGAAAGTTTTATATAAACCATTGTAATTGCTGTCATTTTTAAAAGAACCGATTTTAAATTGGCAAATTTAAAATCGCAAATAAAATTAAAGCACAAATTAGAACCAGAGAAAGAGGATTTAAATATCTTGCGTTTATTTAATCACTGGGCTTTTCTTTAGATAATGTCAAATATTTTAATCATTGAAATATTTTACAAAATTTATCTCCGTCTGATTCTTAAACAATAAGTCTAGCAAAATTTAAGAAAGATTGAGTACATATTGCAATAATCGATCTTCCTTACTACAAACAATTAATTAAGCGTGCGTTAAGAAAATATTTAAATAATGCAATAAAATATCTAAATAAGAAAATATTTCAATAATGCAACAAGATATCTAAATAATACAGAAACATTTTTTTTTACAGAATGACTAATATATAATTATTTAAAGCAAAGAAAGGGAATAATAAAGAGGCTTTAATCATTTACCGGTAGCATTATATACTAGGGGCTTCCTTTTGATGGCGACAAAATAGTATATCAGTAATTTGGATGGTCAAATGTAGGCAAGGACTTGATCGGCCTAACATTCTATAGTACGAGAGAAATTTCATACTCAGCTTATTGAGCGATGGCCAGAGAAATTGCGGCGTTCTACACTCATAGCTTGATGTAATTTAACAGCTTAAAACTTTACAACATTACTGCTTCTAATAATTAGTATAATATAAAAGCCACCAAACATCACATGATCACCATTTCTTATGTTTACTCATAATTGTTATTAAACAGGAAAACTTTCCATACCGTAGTGCCACTCAGTGTAAGCCAGAGCAATTAATGGATGCCAAAAGGCTGGATCTAGGTGCAGTGTTCTCAGATCCAAAGCTCCTCATTGATGAAAGCCACAAGCTAAAAACTAGACTGGAGATATTGGACAAGTAGGCACTAGATAGGGATTTTATGCACAAGACTTCTGGCATCCATTAATTACTCTGGCTTATACTGAGTGGTACTATTGTATGGAGAGTTTTGCCTGTTTTATAAAAGTTGAGTTGATCTAAATACTATAATTTATATTAGGTGTAATTTGCAATGATCGTGTTGAGTACTACTAAATTATTATAAATGTGGAACTAAGCTAAATAATAATAAATAAATAAAACATATTTTAAAAAAAGTAATCTAAATACTGAAAAAATTAGCACAAAATATCTCAATAGATCTTTGTAAAGATACGTGTGGCAAATAAATACCAATACTAAATAAATAATTTATTATAAGTTCAAGAATACAACTGTTTTATTGAAATGCAACCCTTATTATAACAACAACCAGCCACTTCCATCTAATTGATCATTCTGAAATAAGTTAATTCGATCAAGACAGGTGATCATCTTCATTAATTAATTAAATTGACTCTGGCTACTTTCAACAAATAATAATAATCATTTTATTAGTCCCTGAATGAGAAAAAACAAAATTTAAGTATAAATTTTTATACATTAATGACATTAAGATCTGTGGTTAAATCTAAAAGAAAATATTTTGTATTCATTAAAAAGTCCTAATATCTATAAGTATTTTAAGTCATAAAGCGTTTATTCTGCAGTTATAAATTACTATAAATTTCTATTGAGAATAAAATAATTTTTATTTTTCATTTAATTGTATATTTAATATTACTATTAAATTATTGATATTATAAATATTATGAATTTGAGAACGATTTAAAACAACTTTATTGAATAGATTCCATGAATTATATTTGAGTATGTGTGTTTTCATGTTTGCTGCAAACTAATAACCTTAACTGTAATTATTTAAAATGTGTTCTTGGATATAAATAAAACAAGATGTGAATAAATCTTGCCAATGGAGAAATACCATTTTATAATCTAGTAGTGAAGAAACATGAATTTTTGATAAATACAATAATAACTTATTCTCACTGTTAAAGCTATAAGTTTTGCAATGGAGATTAAACGTTTTCTATATTGAGCATGAACGCATAATTTATAATCAAATTATTTTTTTCATAGAGACTATTTTGAGTTAATAATAAAGTTTTGTGGAGTGTCTTTTTCACTATAATACTGAATCCTACTGAATCTAATATAATGATAATGTCCTATAAAGTGAATTCCTTTTATTGTTTAAAATATAAAGTATTTAAAGAATTCTTTCTTACTTAAGATTAAAAGAAAATACTTTTATTCATATAAACATATTTAAAAATAAATAAATTTTCTCCAACTTTCACAAATAAAAGCATAAAGTGCTCATATTTAGAAATATTCTTAGTTATACTAACATCAATCAAATACCCAATAGTACTCTGTCCTATAGATAGGTCCAGAGAACAGTCACATCATCTATTTCTGCATTCTGCTGTCTTTATTAAGCTCTTCAATTCTACGTAACTCTTCCCATCTCTTATATGATCCAGAAATTCCAATCATTTCTCTTATCTCTTCTTATTTCCACTTACCCTACCTTCCAAAACATTTTTCATTAAACTATACTTTCTTTTTAATATATGTCCAATCCAGTTTTTTTTTCTATTTCTAATTTCTCAACCAATCTTCTTTTTATTATATTTGCAAAACTCTTTATTTGTTATTTTATTCATCCAACTCATTTTTCTATTCTTCTTCATGACCACATCTCAAAGACTACCAAATATGTTCCTAATTTTATTATTGTATCCATGTTTTACAACCATACCTTAATTATTGTTTCAAAAATCCACAAAATATTTTCTTTCTCTTAATCAATGCCATTTTTATCAATGCTATTTTTTTTTAACTTCATCTTCATTTCTTCCATTTTCACTCAACCAGCTATCCAAATATTGAAATCATATATAAATTTACTTTCTAATAATTTTAATCAAACAAAAATAAATTACAGCCTATTAATTATGTAATACTAATAATATAAACATATTCATGGAACAACTAAGTCTGATTCCTAAAGAATTATTAAATAAACATACAGTTAATGCCCACCTTCTTGCATCAATATGAATGGATTGGCATTAATACAAGAAAATGGGAAGATTGTGAATTATTATTATAGCAATGTCCAGACTTAATTAATCCATAAATAGATTTATAGAAATTAGAATGTTTTTTCATACACATAACAGCAAAGTGGTAAATTTTAAGTTTAAAATGTGAAATTATAATTCTTAAGCATATAAAAATTGATAGAAATTGGAATTAAGATTATTTCTAGATATAACTGCTCTATGCTCTTATTTATAAAAGTTGAAAAAAAAGTTTTTATTTTTTATTGCATTTATGTGAATAAGAGCATTTAGTTATATTTTTTAATATTTTTTATTTTTCTACTTTTTAATTTATATGTGCAACACTGAATTATCAAAATCAATTTTCAGCAAATCATTCAATTTTAAATTATAGGGAATACCATAGATATCACTGTTATTTATGTTATATATAAAATTAATAATTTAAAATTTTCACTAATTGCTTGCTAAAATTGTTTGCAAACTTTAAAAAAAATGTCTTTGACAATATAGATGTATGCAAAGTTTCAACTAGAATGGAAATTGGAAAGCAGGTGAAAATTGAGCTACATAAGAAGTAACAACCAGAGTGTAATATAAAAACACTAATCACGTGACCACATTTTTTATGCTTACGCAGTCTCTTAATACAGTAGCAATTTTTTTCAGACAATAGTTCTATGGCTTGCATTAGGTAGTCCTATTGAAAGAAGAAAGTTGCTATTGTTTTAAATAAAAGCATGTAATAAAAAATAATTAATTTTATAGAGTTCTATTTATCAGAATTAACTAACTATAACATGAAAACTATATAAACAAAACAATATCATGTAGTTTTGCTTCAATAATAAAATAGATAATGATTATGATTATGTAATGAAAAGTTTATGTATTTTATAAATTTATTGATTAGTCTATGAATTAATGATAAAATAATTTGCACCAAAAGCACTACAAATAAAGACATACTTTAACATTACTATCAGATATATTTTTATAAAAAAATTATTCTGATATTTGCAGTGAGTATATTTTCCTAATTAAAGATTGAATTTATATGCTGCTCCAGTCTAAATACCCATTCAACATATTAATTTACTTGCTGAAACTCTGTATGCATTAATGTATTTTAAATTTTACTTTAATATTTTATTGTAATTAGTTTTAATAAATGGCAAATAATAGTACTATTTTATTAATGCACATTTAGGAATAATTATAATAAAAGCTGAAAAGTATCTAAGATATGATTATTAAGTAACAATGGTAATATTAACAGCAATCATAATACCATAAAACAAACATATCATCTATCACATTTGGATGACTAGCATAGTTCCATGATTACATCTCAGTGATGATAGGGTATTTTAAGTTTAAAGCAGATAATGCATCAGCAGGTGAACACATATCCTACAAGGGCCTGGCTATATTTTATGGTAATATATATAATAAATTTAAACTTTATATTATAGACATGTGAATGTGTGGATGGGTGTCTTATTTAATATTTAATAATGAAATTTGAATATAGAACAAAAAGAGGATAACAAAAGAAGATAGAAGAAAGGATTTTTTTGTATAGCATTATTAGTAACATTTTTGAAATAGTAGCTAGGAAAAATTCCAGAAATTTTTATAATTTTTTAAGATTGAATAAACAAATAATTTAATAATATTAATAATTAATTAAAGGCTATAATTATCATTAATTAAATTTTGGGGTGGGGGAATCAAAAAACGCGAAAAAGCGGTGCAAATAAAAAGCTAAAAAATGGGAGGGAATTATTTTTTCTCTCTTGGCTTAAGCATTGCCAATAGGGTTGAAATTGCTTTTACAGAGAAAATCAAAAACGAAGAGATATGAACAATGATTTTACAAGATGAAACTCTGACTAGGTTAGTTATCAGATTTAATCAATGTATTTTTTTGTTTATTGTTATGGTGGCTAGATCAATAGTTGAATACTTTCTTATAGATAAAATACTGTTATGATTAAACTGTGTTTTAGATGCTTATAGAATATAAGATTAGTTATTAAAATAATTTGCATTATCAGACAAAAGTGCGAAGATTGTACTTTAAAGTAATTGTGAAGATAATGTAAAAAAAAAAAAAAAAAGTTTTTTTTTACCTTTGATAGAAAAGAGCCTTTGTTATACACAGATAAACTTGGTAAATTATTTTTATAGAAATGAATGACAGTTTTATAATATTTTAATACAAAGATTTAAAAAACAATAACTTATGAATGAATATTTAGTGAATTTATTATCAGCATTTATCCAACTTTGTCTTTGGTTAAATAAAATTATATATATTTTTATACTTGTTAAATTGTGGGGAATCAATAAAATGATTAAAAAAAAGACTTTTTGCTTGAGAGATCATCAGAAGTTCAAGATCAGGAAGTGGATGCTAAAAGTGGAATCAATACTAAGACCTTGCATTTTTCAAAATCTGACACTCAATACTGTACTAAGCCTTGTAGGCAATAGAATGGTTATAAATAATTTTGCAATTTATTAATAATAATGTTTGTCATGCCCATTTCTTGCTGCACAAATATGGTTTATCCTAATCTGTAATTCAGGAAAATTTTAGATTCAAATTATCAGGTAAAGAGTTAAAGATTTTAGCCTACAATTGTGCATTGTCTATACAAGTATTTATGATTATGTAAATAAAGTTTATTATGTGATCTGTGTAATATGTGCAGATAGTATTTTGTATCATTTTCTCCCAAGAAAGTTGAACACTAGAAAACTTTCTTGCTAAAAGAAATTGAATACAAATTAGTGCAACTAATAAAAAGATGAACAGATCTAAATGCAGTGAATTAGTTGAGACCTAGCTAACATTATGCAAATTGAAATGATTGTGTAACTAGCAAGCAATGGAGAAACATCAAATTGAAAATGGCATTTCTCAAAAGGAATAATGACAAGTGCTAAAGTTAAATCAGTATACATAATTGTAATATTGGTGAATAACAAAAAGTTAAGGATACTTATATATAGACCTTAAAATATAAGAGTTAAAGCAACTCTAAATTAATGACCTATATATGTATTCACAGTATGTACAAACAAAATAATTTTTTTTACACTCATCTTATTCCAATTTTTGTCCCAAAGTTGAGAAATAATTCTTGATGTTATATTATTATTTTTTATTGTTTAATTTATTTGCTTATTAACAGTCTTCAGCATAGAGAAATAAACTTTCTGAGAAAAATAAAATTGTCATGTGACTTAGTTTATTTTTAACACTGACATGGCTGGGATTGTAGATTCTCCCTGGGTACACAACAAATTGTTAACAAAAATGATATCTTGTAACTATAGGCAAAGAGAACTTGCTTATAACTGAAAGATTTGAGATTTGTGAGTCTCTGAAAAAATTAAGAATTACAAAATTAGAATTATATTTTTATTTCTTTAAAATGGATATTTGATGTAATGGTAAAATGTTATGATTTCCGGAAGGGATTGTGTATTTATTTTTGTTATTATAAGGTATACATGTATTATTTTGTTTTAATTTATACAACTTTGATATTTAATTCATAGTAGATTATCTTTAAATCATTTCTCAGCATGAATAATTTTTACTTGAAGGTATCCTATTCAAAATTAGCAGCAGTTTTCCAAAATCAGTATATCCTGTGGTGTGTAGTTGCAGTGGTTGAATGTCAGACATTGGCATAGAAAGTTCTGGACTAATATCACTTTCTGATACTTAAATTTCTTATCATTTCTTGAGCCATTCAATATTGTTTTTTATTATTTAATAATGATTTTTAAATCTCAAATTTGTTATAATAATTTTCATTTCTATTTTTGTTTTAGAAATTTATCTCCATAATGTCTCAGAAAATTGACGAAACAGATCCCATTGAAGGTAGGGTAATTAAAAAAAATATAAAATTTCTTATAATTAATTATTAATTGTTTTGATTTTGTTAGTCGATTGTTTATATGGCTTATTAATAAAAATATCGTACTTTATAAATGTATGTTTCTAAAATAATTTTGAGAAAATTTGCTGTTACTATAATTATGATCAATGCCTTTGTCAAATAACTATTTGAAGTCACAATCCAATTTCAGCAATATGTTAGTCAACACTGTACTCAAAATCTAATGGCTTCCAGATTGATTACCAGCTGAGGAATGTGAAAATACATCTATTTGATCAATTTAATGGAATTATTATAAATACTCCGTTTGGTAATCGTGGTCTTACTTAATCCCCTTTGCAGTTGAATATAGAATTGTTTATTTATATACCATATTAAAATTTTTTGATATAGTTACAAAAGACATAAATTTAATCTATGGGAAGAAAAACTGAAAGGAGGACCTGATAATAAACTAATTAACACTAAAGCCGAAATTATTGCATTGAGGTATAATTATGGCTATTTATTTAAAATTATATATTAATGAGGAATTAAGAGTTTGTGCAGAGAACACACATTAGTTGCTAAACTTCAATAGTTTTTTATCATTTGTGAGAATAAAATTTTTCACCTCCTAAATATTTATTTTATAATTTTTTTTCAGTTATGAAAGATTTAAATTTTATAGTATGATATTAAACTTTGGAACTGACAGAGATAATTATATAGATGTTTAATTAGAATTTTAATTGAATTATTTAATGAATTTTCCATTGGTACATGAGATGTCAATATATGTGTGGATAATGTTCTTGTAGCGTTAAAAAGACACTTTTACAATCTTTCAAGTAATAGGTTTTGTGAGTTTAATATTATAGACTAGCAACATTTGGTAAAATATTTACTGACAGACAATATTCTGATTATAAATAAAAAAATAATTTCAATGTTTATTTTGATTAAGTTAAATATTTTTTTTTACTTTTGGAAAATATATATATTCTAGCACGTGTGCGTATATGACGCAATTGTTCCCAAAAGCTATAAAGTGTTAATATAAAATAGATAACTAAAAACAAATGAGCTGAGCGCTTTCAAAGGATCTTGCCTTCATAATCATAGCTTGCTACTACATTTAATGATATGCAAATATGCTAATTCCATTTCTTCGATAAAGCATAGCACGTGTCCTTCCTATTTATGGCATCCCTGTCTCATGAGATGAATAAGGCCTCTTTGATTTTTCTTTTAAGGTCATGTCTCTCTCTACACAAGTCACCATGAGTGCATTCCAGACAATCCCACAATTGTGTGTAGGGAGAGACATGACCTTAAAAGAAAAATCAAAGAGACCTTCTTCATCTCATGAGACAGGGATGCCATAAATAGGAAGGACACGTGCTATGCTTTATTGAAGAAATGGAATTAGCATATTTGCATATCATTAAACTAGTAGCAAGCTATGATTATGAAGGCAAGATCCTTTGAAAGTGCTCAGCTCATTTGTTTTTAGTTATCTATTTTATATTAACACTTCATAGTGAAGCAGTCGGATCTGAGTTCGATCCTAGCTTCATGACATCTAGCCATAAACCCACTTCAAACCCTAGTACTAACCTTAAATTTCTGATGCAATGGGGCTTTATATGTTCAATCCACACTAATTTCCATAAAAAAAAACCTATTACATAAATGTGAGTTAAAATTAATTCGTTTGAGTTTAAATTGATCAATTCTATTAATAAATTCATTATAGAATTATTCATGAATTTATATATATTATAACTGTGTGGATTGTGCGTATATATTTGTAAATATTTAAATATATATAATTGTTCGAAAGTTTCATTGCATCGGGAATGTTTGATTTTATTTTCAAATAATTTGTTAAAATTTTTAGTGATTAAAAGCTATATTCTTTCAATAAGCTTTCAGATTTTCCCTTTCCAAACAATGGGTAAAGTTTTATTAATTAGAAAAAAAAAAGATAAGTATTTAAAATGTAAGGATTTCCTAATTAAAATCATTTTCTGATTTTAAGAATTCATTTTCTAATTAGAAATCATTTTCTGATTTTAAGAATTCATTTTCTAATTAGAAAATGAATTCAAGTTAATGAGTTTGAAAGCCTTATCGAAGGAATGTATCTAACAACAACCAGTAAATTTTATAACATTGATAATGAAAGAAACGCTAGCCCGAAGGCATCAAATACAGTATATATAACTCTGAAAAGTCTGGAGAAGCCATCTTTGTTGCAGAAAAGTGCCAGTAAATTATGTGCTGTTCAAAATCATGAATTCAAAAAGTGTTCCTATCATGGTAAGGGGCTAAAACTTCAGGAATCTGGCTACAGTTCCTGAAATCTTCAATGAAGCTGCTAAATCCTTTCCGGACCAATCATGCTGCCAAAATCAAATAAAATGCTGTTCAAGTAATCAACTAAATATGTGCCTATGTTTTATCAACCCGGATGTGTAAACTAAGGGAACCAGCCCCGGACGAAATGGGTAATCTATTTCCATAATGAACCTTAAACTTTCTGGCCAGTTTTTGAACTTTACTTTACACTCCCCTTAAGAGCTCTTTTCATTCTTTAATGTAATAATCTCTGTGTAACACATTTTATTTATGCTATTTTAAATTAGTAATTCTCTCAATCTCTAGTCTTTAAATTTAACTTTCCTTCATTACTATGGTGGTTCATTTACTATACTATATATATCTTTTGTGAGATTTATTAATGTCGTTTATTTTTAATTATATGCCAATAATCTTTCAACTTGATAAACTCCTTTGTTCTATTTGCCTTACACAGAAAATATAATATTAAATCTGATAATAATTCTCATCCATTAGAACTAGATTTATACAGTTCTATCAATCATCGAGTCGAAAGAAATTATTAAATGTTTGTTATTTTTATAATTGGCTAATAATAACATTTCTAATCTATGCCCCAGCTATTTTCTCATGTTTATCAATATGTATTTATTCATATATATAATGTTAAAATATTTTTGCAAAAGGGCTGATAAAGGAATCAAATATATTCTAATTCAAATTTCATCTACCTGCTATTTAGATTCAGGAAGGGCACGATATTTGGGGCATGATTAATATAATTTTATCATGCATTAAAATAGTTTTAGTTAAAAGCTCATTTGACTTTAATTAATTTGATCAAGTCATCACATAGAGCATTCTATAATTGGGTTTTATTTTCAAATGGTGACTATCAAGTCATCCTCTTCAATGTTACTGGCATAGGGCTATCGTTCATTTCGCAGGCTTGTCGGTGATGATTTTTCTGATATTTTAATTATAGAGGAAGAAAGCACTTTCTCCCCTGCTCATCTTATATTTGGAACACCAAGGGCTCATAGTTATGACTTGGCCTGGCTTACTTATGTTCCACATCTACTTAAAGGGCATATGACTTGTCAAATACAAGCCACCATATTACTTTTAAATCACCTCTCCTTAAAGAGCAGTAAGACTTGTGAAATGCAAGCCGCCATAGGACTTAGATCATCGACCAGCTATTGTCTTTCAATTTCATTTTATAGCTTATAATTCGTCAGCATCGTTGCCTCTCTGTTCCGGTAAAGCCCGCTCTGATGCTCGTAATTCGTGATGAAGTGATTTCAATTAAAGTCGAACAAATTCTCAGTTATCTCAAAGTAAATAAGTTTGCCCTAAAATACACATCTTGCTCTTCATGAATGGATTTGCGAATGTGAAAATAAATCTCACATTCTGAGTAATAATTTCCTTTGCAACTGAATACCTTTATCTGCCTTTATTTTCTTGTTGGGGGCATAGACAGATAGACTTTCAAATATTGCGTAATACTCATTGGCATATAATAAGGACCACCACTTTTATTATAATTATAAACTTTGTTTAAGGACTGGAATTAATTAATATAATCATTATTTAAAATTCAAACAAAACAAACTATTATTATTAAATATTTTCTAAACACACTTGGTTTCTTAGTTCTTAATTCTTTTATTCAATAATCATTTTAAATGTTAATGTCCACGTCTGTGTTGGCAACCTGAACATATACATATGATTCGACTTAAAAGTATCTTAAGTTAATTAATTATCCGATATTAGTGTCAGTTCAGGGTCTCTAATCCTCACCAACCATTGAGCTAGTTTCTGAGCGCATAGCACTGTGCCATTGATTTAGATTTCTTCTAATCTGAGCTGATGAGTTGGGTTTGAATTCAGTTTGGTTCAGCTGAGTTTGGATCCGACTTGCGTTCAGGTAGTGGTGGTTTTTCAACCAGTACAATAGCTTTTGGAAACAGTTGCATCACACACGCACACATGCTAGAATATTCATTTTGGATATGTCAGCATACAAATGGCATAGGATAAAAACACTTCATGTCCCAATAATATGATTTTAAAATTCAAATAAATTTTGCTTGATATTTCTGTTTATTTAACTTGTTTTTTTATTCTACTAATAATATAATATAAATTAAATTCTGTAATTATACTGTAATAATTTTAAATTAAATAATTTAATTTACAAATATCAAATTTTTTGCACTCATAACTTTGACAAAACCATTTTTAGATAAATACATTAGTGATTATTATGTTTTGATAATCTGACATTCTAAATATTAATGTAAAAAATACAAAAACAGCATTTAAATATAAAATTCAGAAAGATTTATTGTACCAAGTGGACTTCCAACACTTTCATGTCATATTCATGGTTGATCTGCTAAGAACATTATTTTTTTTGCTGATTTGAATGCTGTTTGATTTTTGGTTTAGTACATATTCATTTTATGTAATGAACCATGCCTCCTTTATTTTACATTTGTAATTATTTTTTTCTTACACACATAGTTTTGACAATACTTTATTAGACTAGAGGTTATCTCTAGTCCTGGTATAAACTTTAAACTATGTTCAGACCATTACCTTAAATGTAATATTCATGAATCTAAAGATCCAGGTTTGATTCTTATGCTAGTACTGTTACTGGGCAGGCCAGCAATAGCTGCAGAAGTGAGAAGAATAATACCATTTAAAACATTACAATAACCTGTGTACTATTACTAACAATTGAATGTATTTGGAGAGTTTAAGTAAAGTTTGATTTTTTTAATGACATTCAATATTTAACATAAGATGATGGAAATAGTACAATATATAATTCCTACCAAAATGATATCATCACAAATCTTCAGACAAATACTACAAATTATATTATCTGTTTTTATTTTTAATTATATATAAACTATGGAACTGATTTAAGTTTATCTCTCTTTTTTTCATGTGTAAATTTTTAAGAGTATAATTCAAATGTCCATTTCAATACACAGTCTGGAAATGTATTAATAAAGATACTGGGAAAATAAAATTGACCCCCACAATACACATACTTGCTGAATCAGCATTGATCCAGGTCTTGATCTCTCAGATATCTTTTCACCATGTTTTCAACATTTATCGTTATCACATTATCACTATTTAATATACAAGTGTCAAATTGAATGCATTCCCAACTTTAGCATCAATTACTTCAGATAAATACATTAATGTTTATTAGCCATCAATGGGTACAACTGATAGGTGATACTGTAAGAAATTTTCATATGCCTAAATTTTCATCAAATTTTCATAATTAAACAAGTATCTATCTCAGTATCCTCTTAGGTGTATCCATATTTTTGAAAAAAATAAATTAATTTGAAGTTTGTTTACATACTCACCATTTTTGTGAACTATTGGTTTGTTCTTCTATTTTTTATATAAATATTATAATACTTATTATAAATAATGCTTACAATATAATATTTAAATATATGTATATTATCTATACTAAACTATGACAATCATATTGGCATCAACAAGGGCTTTGAGCATTCGATCCTCAGATTTTAAATGAAATGGATGGCTGAAGAGTTGGAGAGTAGAGAAGATTGAAGCTTGTCCATTAAAGTTTAAAGATTTGCTATCTTAATATAAACTGAGCACTGATTATATATACATGTGGGTAATGGTGATCTGGACCAACTGATGAGTGCTGGTTCAGCATAAAATATGTATATTGAAGATTATTTATCTTTTACACATGTACGTGGTCATGTGTATCAATTGTATAAGATAGATTGGATAGATGTAGAGAGCTTGAAAGGTTTAGTTCAAGTCCCTTATAATGCTTGCAATAATGAAAATCAAATTTATTATAATAATTAATCATTCTTTTCTTAAAGGAAAGCAATCAATTGATCATAGTAGAAGTTGTATTGGTACAAAAGTAATTTTATTTTTCTATTTTTTACAACGTATGATAATTAGATATAAGCACTTGGAGGTACGAGTTAAAAAAAGTTTGAAAAGTAATTACTGGAAGTGAGATATACAAGCTTCCTCTGGATGAAATTTTTTAAATGCATTCAATATAATTCGCTAGATATGCTTTCAATATCTTGCAATCAATATCATAATCATAGAGATGCATTATTTTATACAATATTATAATCCTTATAATATAAAAATCAAATGTATTTATTTCTAATAATAAATTGTTCTTTTTCTAAAAGAAAGCGACGACTGATCCCAGATAAAAGTTCCATTTTTTTACGATCTATGGTTATATTTGTTCTTTTTTATATAAATATTATAATATTTTTGGGAAGTAATGTTTGTAATATACAAAAATAAATTTTATTTCATTAAAAAACTGATCACAAGAAAGAAATCCAATTAAAAACTATTCTTTTTATTTCTTTGTGATTTTACGCTTATACCTTTTAAATTTTTTTATACAAATATTATAATATTTATTGTAAATAACCCTTAAATCAAATTTGGGACTATAATTATATCATAAAATAATATACTGGTTGTACCTCCATTCACAAAATCCTGGACAAACTCAGAATCTATCCCGAATTGATGCATCTTTATTGGCACCTTGACAGAAGTTTGAAGTGATAAATGCATTCATTATTTCAAGGTTCTCTTTCCATCTGATGAGTGATATTGTTCTCAAAGATATATTGAAAATATTCAACTACCATATCAGCTGGGTTAGCAAGCAGTGGTTAGATCTTCCTCAGCACATTCTTTATCTTCATGGAGGTGGAATCAACATCCTTTCCTATGTTAGAGTACTGTGAAATTTGTCATGTCACACAGGACATCAAAATATTAACATCAATTTCAATGGAAACAGTGGCAAAGGAGATCTTCCACACTGTTGTTGGCCAAAGGATATAATACCAGTCAGCCTAGTGACATTCACTTGTATCTAAATGGAAGCACAGAGGATGCCTTCCACACTAAAATGTTGGATGTTGTGAATTTTTTGATGAGATTGCATCCAGACACCAAATGATTGAGAAGAAAATTCTACAATGGCTGATGGATGAGAGTGAGATATCAACCTAAAGATTGGAAGTCACAATGTCACCATACAAGTGAGAAGAAAGATGAAAAATGTTAAGGGGCTTCTGTAGACAAATTTCTGTCAAAAGTATGATCAGAGTAAGGTGTTCAGTGTGTTGGGGCAATAGCCTTAATTTACTTTACAAACAAAAGAGCCTATTATCACTTCTCCAAATGGTGATTTATCCACAAAGCCCATCTCATCTGCCTTCCATTTAATGATTGCATAAAACTTATCTTTAGGGACAGATGCTGACACCATTGTGGATTTAAGGTTGAAAACGTTCTCACATTTTTGGGTCATTGAGGCCACATTTGATTATGATCACCCTTACGCATAATGCAATACTGGAAATGATAATTAAACCATCAAAGTCCTAAGAAAAGTAGCATAAGAACTAGTCAGACAATTCCACAATAGGATAACATCCTACATCCTGACTTACTGATCATCAATGATTGAGAAAAAAAGTTAAGTAATCAAAGTGGTCATTCCCTTTGAGAACAGGCTGGATGCATTTGCAAAAATCAGATAAAAGCAAAATACAGGGGTGGAGCAGACTTTTATGAAAAAGGGCTATTCAGTGTATTTGGAGACAGACATGGTGGTGAGCATTGGGCTTGTGAGATTCAGGAAATGATGCAGCTGTCTCCAAACTCCATATAGGTAAAAGATGTTTCAAACTCAAGCATAAATTTATAGTAGTGGATAATGGAAAAATGGAGTAAGAATATCTATATTAAGCATATTACTGAGGTCTGACAATACACATAGTCCTCTCCTATTCCCTTCCCTTTAACCATAACAATTAAAATAAATTTTAATAAATAAAAGCAAGCATAAATATCTAAAAAAATCTGTTAAATAAAAAAAAAACTTTGAAAGATATAAAAAGAAATGATGACAATGTATATCAATAAGAAAGCTTAGCAACAGACAATATCCAAGAATTATTAAAAACATGCATAGAAGTCAGAGTTTACCAAAAATAATACACACAGTACAATTTTGCAAGGTTGGATAGTATATAAGCATTATATCACCCAAGTAGAGATATTATAAGACAATGCACTTTGATAACAGGCAATATAAATAGTCAACAAAATTGATTTAGGCAAATATTTCATTAAATAATAAAATAAATAAATTTATCTGCTTTAATTGAGAATGTAGATAAGCAATATAATATGACCAAAATAGCCTAAAATCAGTAACAATACCCAAATAACAAGTTATCAACAAATATAATATTACCACAATTGCTATACTAATACAATGAATCTTATATTTATTCCAGATGGAGACATTAGGTGAATAAAAATAGTATATATAAAAAGTTTACTTCTTAATTTATTATAAACAGTTTAATACATTGTACAGGCTTAAACCTGCATTTATATATGTAATATAGGTGGTATTTGAACTCAGACTTTCACACGACCCATTATTCTTAGTGCCATCTCTTACAGTTTAATATAACCTAGTTACAAATTAAACATATATCGTTATTAATTTTGTTTAAGAAGTTCAGCAAAACCATAAATCATTGAATCCAAAGACAAAACAAAAATAACTATTATATAAATAAAAAAATAATATTGGGCCAAAATTTCATATCCCTGTAAAATTCCATGATTAACCAATTTAAAATAACTAACAATATTATGAATGGTTGCCTGTTTTCTTTTAGATAACATTTACTATGCAGCAAAATGACTTCAAAACCATATGAATATAATCGATGATGATCAGGTACAAATACTTTAGATAAATCCAAATATACAGCTATAGTTTTAAGATCATTATCCAATAGTAATAATAATAACATAATAAAAGTAATTAAAAATGAAGTGGAATTGTTTTCTTTCTAATCTTTAGTTTCCAATATACTATCTAATTTGATTTCTTGTTATGGTAAAAATTTAAAAGTGTTTCATATTAACATTCATAGTATACAAATTTATTTTGACAATTATATATATATAAAGTGATATTCCATTAGGGTTTTATGCTATTAGTGTTTTGACTGAGGTATGTATCTTTAGCAAAGAACAACATTTATGTAAATAGAATGGTTAGAAGAATGTTCTTGACCATATTCACACCCAGAAGGTCTAATAATTTAAATAAAAACTAGTTTGAATTTAACTCATCATATTTAATTTTCTTAATGGAGGTCTTTCTTTAATTGCAATATAAAGACCACATGCTTGTTCCCTTAAGACTTTTATTAGTGAATTTGATGATATTTTATTATCCTCTATCATAATAATTGGTAATATGAATATTTATTTACTAATTAAGGAATATAATTCTATTTGTAGATATTTATATAGTTACACTTTTAGTTAGGCACATTTTTTATTTATGCATATAATGTCATCTTACATATTTTGCTTGATCATATATTTGTTAGACTTGATCAGCATTTAAATTATAAATATAGTTTATCTGGATCATTCTATAATTCTTTTAAAATTATCTGTGGCTTATAATAGACCAAATATCACATGTTAAATTAAATAATTTATTAACCAATCAGAACTGGGCTTATGCTTTTGGCTTAAATAATATAAACATAGTCAGATATCATATTTTACATTTAGAAAATATTTGCAACTTTGATTATTGAATTACATGTAACTTTATTATTATTATTATTATTATTTTGTTTGTTTGTATTAACTTTTTGTAAATTTATTTACAGTATGTTTCATGCATGATTAATGTAGATATACTCTTTCCGGTTTTTATCATTACAGTTGGATATTGATAGTTCTTATATATAATTTCTCACACAAGTTTCTTCTTTTAATAATAATGATTTTAAATAGTTGCATTAGATAATTTTCCTAAAATTATTTCACATCTGCTGACAGAGGTTTAAGAATCTGTTTTAATTTTATCATAACATTTCCATAATATTGAAGGAGACCTACAAAGTAAGTTGAAGAGATTGTATTACCCATATCAATTTTTACACATTTGATAGAAGTTTTTAAATATAATTGAATATAGTTTTTAAAATCTACATAAATACCAGCTATAGGTTATTAAAATTTTATTTTTGATATACAATTTAAAATTGGATTTCCAAAATTGATCTTTATAATAATCAATATTGCAATCGATTTCCTTATTATTCACATATTTATGTTTGTATTTTTACATTATATTTCTGTTATCTAAGGTGAATTTTTTGTAATTATTCATATTACTTTTAATTTTCATATTTATATTATTGTTATTATTATTATTTAAAGAATTTTGGTCTTTTATTAAAAGTTCTGGCATTACTAAAAAAAAGTCTCAAATATATTTGGAAATTCTCAACTGTCTGGGTTTAAACTCACTAATGAATGTTTTAATGATAGCATTTCTATTGATTGTTTCAACAGTAATGATATCTACTATCAAAGAACTCAAAATATCTTCAAGTATAGATTTTGACAATATAACTTCTTTCATTTATAAAGATTGTGCAGAATATATTACTGCTCCTTTATGTTATATAATTAATTGTTCCATTAAAAATTGTATTTTTCCTAACTCTCTTAAACTTGCCAAAGTTTTACCTATTTTTAAAAATGGTTCAAAAGATAATGTTAATAATTATAGGCCAATTTCCATGCTCATACAGTTGCATGCACATTTAAAAGATGTGTTTATAAAAAAATTGTTAATGACATAAATAAGATTTTGGTTTCTGTGCAAGATGGATTTTTACCTGGAAGATCAACTGAAGCTAATCTTTTAACAATAATTGATCACATTGCTAATGCCTTTGAAAATCAATGTCATTTAGATGTTATTTATTTTGATTTATCCAAGGCATTTGATAATGTGGATCATTCCAAATTGCTCTATAAAATTTACAAATTAGGTTTTTTCTATAATTTGATTATATGGTTTGAATCTTTTATTAGGAAAAGAATGGTTTGTGTTAAATTTAATAATAATTCTTCTAATCCATATGATTGTAATATAGGAGTAAGTACCTCAGGGAAGTATCCTTGTGCCATTATTGTTTAACATTTATATTGATGATTTGGGAAAGAGTTTGGAATTTTTACATATTTTATGCTATGCAGATGACATAAAATTTTTAGAAATTTCAACTCAATTAATTATTGTGTATTATTACAAAAAGATATTAATAATTTTGCGAAATGGTGTAGAGATAATAAAATGGATATTAATATGGATAAATGTTCAACAGTTTCCTATTCCAAAAAAATCTGAAGTGATAATTTGTCCTTATTATATTGAAGATCATAATATAAAATTCATTGATACTGAGAAAGACCTTGATATTACTTTTGCAAGTAATGGATCATTTCATCACCATATTGAAAGTGTTGTAAATAAGGCTTTTAAAATTATGGGTGCAATTTTAAGATATGGTAGACAATTTACTAGTTCTGCAAAATATAAATTATTTCTCTTTGGTTTTGTCTATTTTAGAATATGGATCTGTTGTTTGGAATCCCAGTTCCAAATGAGATATAAAAATTCAATTGGTTTATGATAAATTTTCCAAGTATATTAAGCTAAATGTCCATTATCTATCCCTATCCATTAGAAGAAAAATGAGAGATCTTAAAATTTTATATAACCTTGTCAATTAGAAAATTATATTGACTAACAAAATTTCAAATTTTATTAATAATTGTTTATATAAAACACGTACATTTACTTTATTTAATATTAAGATTTGTTGCTCTAACATATCAAAATTTTCACCTTTGTTTCTTTGCTTAATACCTATAATCATAATTTTACTAATGAAAATATTTTTACTTTAGATTTTAAAAAAATTGTTACTTATCTTATAAAGAAATATGGCATATAATCATATTAATACTTTGTCTTTTATACTTGTTTATGTATATTAGTAAATATTTGTTATGGTGCAATTCTACAATTGGCTTAATGTAGTATTTTGTATGGTAAATAAATTGAATAATAATAATAATAATAATAATAATAATAATAATAATAATATTATTATTATTATTATTATTATCATCATCATCATCATTATTATTATTGTTGTTGTTATTATTACGTTTCAAAAAAGTAATTTATTGACTCATTGAAATTTTACATTGATTATAATTACAGGTATATATTCATTTACATAATAATAGTTGAGTTTTAATAAAAAGGGCTATTACAATGATTGTGATTATGTTTAGATGTTCATTTTCATGTTACTTATTTCACTTTAATAATAGGTTAATATATGAAAGTTCCGGAGTAAGTTCATTGGGAGTTTAAGTTCATTATTATGTTGGGCTCTTATATATGTTCAAATCTTAGTTGGTATTTTAGCTTTAATTGGAATTTTAATTTTATTTGTCCTATGATTTTTATTTGTGATCCAAACGATTCATTATCTATTGATTAAAATCTATATGCTTACATCCATATGATTGTATGTATTGTGTATTTATGCCAATGTTCATCTATTTAATTTACATGGTGTCAATTAAAGTTGTCAAATTGCTATAAAACTATGTACCAGTGGTATAGGGTCGGCATTAATAAGGTAAAGTTTGTTAGTGTGAAAGTTCAAATTCTTTTTTGTGCTTGTAGTTGGGCACATTGTTTTTTCCTTTGAGTATGTTTTTCTTTCCTTTGTTATGGTGCAAGTTTATTTGAGGTTATTTTGATTTTTAAAACTGAGTTTATGCCTCTTATATTAATGGCTCTAATTTTTATTTTCACTAATGATATATTTAGTGGATGTGTTTAGTTTTATTCCTTGATTTTGGTGTTGTCTGTTGTTTTTGTGCATCCTCAGTCTTGGTCTAGTTCTTCATTGGTTATATAATCTATTGTGTATGCTTGTTTGGAGGTCTCAAAGTAGTCTTCTATTCTGACCTTTTTAGCCTGTCTATTTTTTGTGGGTGGTTGCCCTTGGCTTTCTTTTTTGGTTCAGGTATTTGTTGCACTATTTGGGCCAGATATGATCTGATTGCTTGTATTATTTCATCTGTTGTATTATTTCTTATTCTTGCTATTCTTAGTGGTTGGTGTTGGTCAGCTGAGGTATTGGTATTACTGTGTTCATTTACTTTTTCATTTTTCCTTTTATCTTTTTTATCATCATCAGTTTGGGTTCAGTTTTATACTTACTTTGTCATTGTATTTTCTTTTGGTTTGTTATTTGTTCTCCAATTATTTTTTTTGACTGATAGTTCTAATAGTTCTTTTTCATTTGTATTTTCATCTATGTGTTCCTGGAATTGTTTCTTTTTTGATTTTCCTTGATTTTTGTTTTCTACATTCTTATATGTTTCAATTAGTTGATTTGAACCATTTGGTGGTTGTAGATTGTTTTTGCTTGTTTGATTTTGCATGTTCTGTTATGAATCACAATTGATTGCTAGGTGGCCATGTTCTCTGCATGTAAAACACTATGGTTTGATCCCTCTTGTGTAAATTTTTAGAATTGCTTGTTGATCAATGATCTGCATGGGGATATTTTCTGAAACTTTTTTTTTAAACTGAATACCAAGGATTTCATATTTGCTTTTTTTTTCCTGGCAAATTATTTTACCAGCTAGATAAAATTTATCCAGAAGAATCTGGTGGAAATATATGGATTTTAAGATGTTTATTAATACATATCATCATCACCATCAACATTTTAACCAATATCAATCCACTATAGGCTGAAAGTCTGAGTAAAAGTACTTTTCCTGAACATAGCCTTTATTTTCCACACTATTACTAGCAAACCTTTATTCATGAATCCATCTCACAAATAATCTCTTTCTAGGTCTTTTAAATATTTTGGAATCCAATTTAAAGCTTCAACTGTCCATCTATTATTACATCTTCTAGCAATAGGTTTAATCCAGGTTCATTTCTTACTTTTAAATCCTTCATTGATGTCAGCAACATCAGTTTGTTCTATCACCTTTGCATTTTGTTTTCAATCTCACCTTGTAACTCCCAACATACATCTCTCCCTACTTCATTGAATGGTCTGAAGTTTTTTGTAAAGTTCTTATGTTAAGTGTCCAAGTCTCAAATCCATAAAGAATTAATTCATATATAATATAAAACATAAACACTGCTTAACATTGTTTTACATTTATACAATACATAACCTATTCATTCAGTGTACTGAAAGTTTTCTCTGGTAAATAGAGGGATTTGAACTAGAATTTTTATTCTATATTTATCCTTTACTCCATTTCAAACAACTAATACACATGACCACACCCATGTGAAAAGATAATTGATCCCCAATATATGTATTTTGTGCAGAACCAGGACTCATCTGTTGGGCCAGATCATAATCATTAATATAAATGGATACATAATGGTAATGTAATGTCTACGTGGGTATGCCTACAATATCAAATCCAACAAAAGATTTGAATGTTTTATCATTAAATGAAATTAACGATTAAATTGTTGGTAGGATGAGCAGATTGAAGCCTGTCTATTAAAGTATAAGGAATTCCTATCTTAATATAAGTTGAGCAGTGATTGTATAAATGTGCAGGAGATTATGATCCAGCCCAAATGATGAGTGCTGGTTTTGCATGAAATGGAGTGGGGAATGAATATAGATTGAAAATCCTAAATTCAAATCGCTATATTTATACTATACACTATATACATTATATTAAACCATTGTATCAAAGTGATGAGATGTACACCTCCATGTCCACTATTTAAAGTCAGGCTGAATACAAATTGGATTTTTTTAATGTTGTAAATAGTTATAGGATTTTTATTTCAGGTATCCGAAATTGGTCAGTAAATGAATATTTACCTATTCTTAGCTAGAGGGTAAATAAAATGAGGAAACTGTTAATGTTTAAATACATTTTTAATAATTATTGAACATTGTGTTTATAACAGACTTCTCATTGCATTAGCAAGAAATCAAATTCTTATTTGTTGTCTGCAACACCGCCCTCCCAAAGTTATCTAATGTGTGTGCAGTTTTTATTATTTGGAAATTCTGTTTCATTTAATGATTTTGTGTAAACATTTCCCTCCATATTTTTTTTATATGAATCTAAATTTAATTTTATCTTTAATATAAATATTTTATAACATATTGTGGGGTAATTATAAATAAAAGATTAACAAATGGAGCAATTTTTATTTGTTGCAAACTAAATAGAGAATTTTATTATTGTTTAAATTAATTATATAATACTAATATTAAAATAAAATAAACCTCTCGATTAATGGTTAAATGCTACGGCTGAGCCAAATATTTTAATTTTATTCTGAATGGTGCTCAAATATTTATAAACTGTTGACTTTTTAAAACTATTTTCTTTCTAATTGAAGTTTTCTAAAGTCGAATTAATGGTTTCTAGATAGATTTAACCGAAGAATGCGGAAAAGAATTGAAGTCACGTGGTGTTTACGTATAGACGAACAAAACTCTTCTTTATGAATGCTGCACGTTCACATTTATAAATAAGTTCTACGCAAATAAATAAATTGTTAAAACAAAAGAGGCAATTCTATTAAAGTTTTAAAAAAATTTAAATAGAAATAAGTGTCTTTAATTGTTAGTTGTTGCAAATATAAAACGGCCATTAAATAACCACTACAGAAATAAGTTATCGCCATCAATCTAACTAGAATAATAACTGAAAAGGTATTATGTTTAAGGCTGCTATTTGTCAGATGATTAGAGTTGTGCCTTTTTCTATCCTCATTTTATTATTTAGCTAATGATTGAAACCTGAAATTTTTTTTTATGTTTTATTCAGTTGGAACTCCAGATAATCACGACATAGTAATGGATGTATCTTGACTCATATGAGATACTATATTGGAATATTGATACAGGAAATCAAATAGTTTCTCTATTATCGTTTGCATAGTTAGTTTGCATGTCCATCTGTCATTCCCTTAACTTGGGAATTAAGCTTTGGTCAAAAAAAAATTAATGTTTTCCCCAATCACAAGTAACTCGCTTATTTTGAAAACAAATTTTATTACTAAACATTTTTGATATTAATTTTGAGTCTAATAATGTTAAAGTTCACACAACAATAAGATTTTGTTTACTTGATCACCAATAATTTGAATAGAAATGGTGGTCATATGATGTTTTAATGGTTTAATGCCTATAATTTGGATATTGAAAGGTAGATGTATTATCTTTTTTACACATATTAAGTACTTGTACTTGGTACTTAATTTTAATACTCTATTCTAGATAGAATATAGTTTTTGAAAATTTGTGGTCATTGCTTGTTGAAGGATATATCTCATTGGCTGATGTATTAGAAATTTTAAAAATATAGCTTCTAAGGTTTAAATATCTGACTAATTTAACTCATCCTAATATTTTTTAGTGGTTATGGGCTAATTCTAAATTGTCTGTTAATGTTTGCTATATCCTGCATGGTTGCAGTTCAGGGTCTATGGATTGTGCCACTTCCAGAACTCTTGCTTCTTACAAACTGCCATATAATAAACTCTTCAATTATTTTTGTAATATCTGTCATGGTAATATTAGTTAAAGTGTATTTTTTTTATAGATATTAAAATAGATTTAATATCTGAATTGTTATAATCAATTATTTTGAGATATTTAATTGGCTGGGCTTTGCTGTTGTAATTAAAATAAATTCTTAATGTCTTAAAACAGGTGATGTGATGTGATGTATTATGGCTTCTCCTTAAACGAAGTCAAGAATATCTCAGCAATTAAGCCCAGATAAACCTGTTAGCCACTTTCTTTTACATTCCCCACTCTAAATTTACCCATAATCTGCTCTATCCCATTTCCATAACATAATTTTTGTCAACTCTATAACCTTTATATCTAAATCCCCCTTATCTTTTCCCAAACCTAGCATAAAAGCCAATAATTCACTTTCTGTATAATCACTCTTTTCATATTTATTTTTCCACAACTTCATTATATGTACCCTTTCTGTTTTCAAACATTTACATTCAATTAACAAATGCCTAATATTTTCAATTCCTTCCTTACATAATTTACAAAATAAATCACCCATATTTTTCCATTTACATGTATATTCTTTTGTAGCTAAAGATCCTGTTCGAGCCTTAAACAATAAACTACTTTCCTTACTATTATCATATATTAACTCACACCTAATATTCTGTTTATTTCTATATATATTTAAACTCTTTTTACTCTCCATACTATTTCTCCATCTCTCTAACTCCCTAGTCTTTATTAATAAATTTATTCTTTTATCCCATTCCTTACTACTATAACACTCAATAATCCTCTTAACACAATCATCCCATCTTTTGTACAAATATACTGATATAAATTCTTTATCCAAATCTTTTGCATAGCGCATTACCTTTCTCACCCATACAGTAGTGCCACTCAGTGCCAACCAGAGTAATCAATGGATGCCAGAAGGCTTGTACATAAAATCCCTATCTAGTGCCAACTCATCCAATATCCCCAGACTAGTTTCTGGTGTGTGAAGAGTTTTGCCTGTTTTAAGAACAGTAATGTGCTAGAATAAGAAATAGTAACCATGTGATGTTTATTGGTTTAAATTCTTAATGTCCTTTTAAACTGTTTGCTATATTTGCTAATTATAAGAAAATTATTTCTGATAACAGTTTCCTCCATTTTTATAAGCTTCTAATTAAATTTCTTGATTTTCTCATTCACATATTATTCAGTCTTTTATATGCAAACATCCAAAAATAATAACTTGTACAAAATGAAGAATAATAAATTCACTTTCAAATACACATCCTTTCATTCCTGCAGACGTTTAACTTAGCGACATTTTCATCTTCCCTAAAATTATTTTCTATACTCCAGTAATAAAATACACAAATTATTTCATTAAAAAAATCACTATGCATTTATTTGCTTTGGAAGAATAAAACTATATCGATTTCAGAAAAATGCATAAATAACCAAAATTTAATGGCTTATTTTTTACATTTCACTTCTTTATTTCATATCCAAATATGAATTAATGTACAGTTTGCAATGCAAAGTTGTTTTCCTGAAAATCTGATTTTTTTTTAATAGTCTCATCCACATATGGCATATCATCTCCATTTAACAAATTAATTAAAGATATCATTAATTACATAACTAATACATAAAAAAGCATACCAAAATAATTCTCAAACGATCAACTATTAGGATGTATATATATAATGGTATTCGTTCTCTTCAAATTCAGATGTTTTCAACTTAATGCTATCTTTCAATAATTACCTCGTTATTAGAAAGTTTAACCAAAATACTTGAATTTTTAATTAAAGTTAATCTCAATGCTTTTTCTAACTAATATATATATATATATATATTATAATATATATAATCAACTAAGAATGGGGGTCTCTTAATTTGATGTGTGTTCCTTACTGTCAGAGATGAAGAAATAATGAATTAGTGGCAGCCTATGAAATTTTTAAGCAGAGGTGCTTTGTTACAATATCACTACTAAAACGTAAGCAACGAAAGTAAAAAAGCACTTCTAATTTCACAACCACACAACCATTTTATTTTTCCATACCAATCATTATCAAAAGATTTAATATTATTTATTTTTACTAACTACAGTTTGACAAATAATAATATCTGGAGTAGATCGATCTTTACTTTTTATTTCAATTTTTTCATTTAATAACAATTGGAAAAATATAATTTTTTATATGTTCAACACTAACATTCATTGTGATTTATATGTAATATTTCTTGTACTATTTTGTTATATTTTTCTGTAATAAATATTTTATGTTAATTTATAAATGTTAAAAGGAATATTTTATTGCTCATCTTAAATGAAAACAATACAAATTTATTTGATTTGAAGAGAAACCAGAATAGATAAACATATCAATCTCAATTAACCACAGAAATGGCCACAGCAAACAGCTCTACTGGCACTAATGAATTTCATTGGCACTGGATAAAATTCATTGAATAGGATGTTTCTGGCACTTCCATAATTATCATGTTTCGTTGATAAACTTTGATTATAGTAAAATATGTATTAATTAATGAACTGCAAGTGTAAAATGGTTTTTAATACATATTTTTTATGTGCATAGTATATATATAAATTAAGATTGTAGTATAAACAAAAATTAAAGAATGAATCATATAGTTATTAATATTGGTTTGTCTTTTGTTTGTATTTGTAATTCAAATTAGCATATCCTTATTCATTTGCATAACAAAATGGTTTCTTTCTACTTTATAAACTAAAGCTGAGTGCATTTTGGGTAAAGTTCACCATAATCACTGTTCTCTTAAATTAATTATTGTTGCTGCTTTAGAGTGATGATTATGGTCAACTTCACCAAAAGTGCACTAAGTTTTAGGTTATAAAGAATAAAAAAAACTACTTTATTATGGAGATGAAGAAATGTATGCAAATTTGAAGTATTTATTAATAATAAGTTAAGGAAGCCCATTTACATTTATATTTACTGTGTGTGAATTCATTCATTCATATTCATTCAAAAAATTAAAAATAATAAAAAATTTACTCTATTGTATTTTTATTTTTTAAAAATAAAATAAATAGCAAAGTTCCAGATTTTCAATGAGAGTAAATATTCTGAATGATATTTTTTGAAACTTTCTCCATGTAAATGTAATAGCAATCTCATTATGAACAAACTATGACCTTTCTAGTTGTTTTGACATTTTAAAGTTCATATCAACTCCAGAAATTTATAGAGTCTCACTTAAACTCTTCAAACTTTAAGCTTTCTGATGCAGTACAAGAATATTTTCCAATTTTGTAAACCTTTTATCTTTCTGTGAAAACATGTTATTGAAACAATAAAATATCATGTGACTATCATGTCTTGAGCTTCCTTATTGTTGTTTTAGCAGCAAAATTTTTTCTTCACACTTCTATGCCATCTTTTGTAAACCTTAGCAACTAATAGATGCTGCAGGATAAAATTTTTATAAGTTATTAAAAACCTAAGAAGAGCATAATATATAGATACCAAACTGGTTTCAGATCTATAAGATTATACAAGTAAGTTGACTAGATTGAAAACATTCAAATGTTTTTTTAATTTGAGCTGATAACTTGAAAGTTAAAAAGATAGGTAAATGAAGACTGCCAAAAAAGGTGTATTACATCATAAAGATCCAAGTTCACTATTCTAGAATCCAAAGCTCTGCCATAAGCTTGAAAATTTGTCTTGCTTTATTGGATAGGACAGCACTTGAAAACGATTTACTAAATACTATAATGTGAAATCTATTAGTTATTAAAGTTTACAGTAGATGGCATTGAGGTATAAAAGAAAATATAGGTTCACAAAAAATGAATTGAATGAGGTAGGGAAGAGATTGAAAAGTGAAAAGGTGAGAGGTTTAGATGGATGGGCAGCAGAGATGGTAATAAATTTAGGGCATAGAGCAAAAGCAAAGTTATTATCATGTTTTAATAAGATGGCACAGAAGACAGTTTTTCTGGTTAGTTGGAGTAATACAAGAATAAGATTATTATTTAAAGGAAAGGGTAAGGATCATAGAAAGTTAAATAATTATAGACCGATAGCGGTAACATCAGTTTTATATAAAGTTTTCTCATATATGGTAGCTGGAAGAGTTGTAAAATGGATGGAAGAGAATAATGTAGTAGGGGAAATGCAAGGAGGTTTTAGGTCAGATAGGCGTATAGGAGATAGTTTGTTTGTAGTTACTCAAGTTATGGAGATGAGTAGGAATTCAGGTAGATCATTATATATGAGTTTTATAGATATAGGGAAAGCATATGATAGAGTAAATAGAAATAGAGTATGGGTAAGGTTAACCAATTTGGGAATAGATAAAGCTTTAGTAAATATTATTAAGAAATTATATGAAAATAATTATTATACTTACCAGTTAGGGGATATAGAATCAGTTAAAGTTAAAAATGGGGTGGGATTAAGGCAAGGATGCCCTATGTCACCTATTTTGTTTTTGTTGTTTTTGAGTGAAATGGAGAAAGCAATAGAAAGACTAGGAAGAGGGGTAGAGATACTATTAATAGGTGGCAAGGGAGTATATATTTTGTCAGGTCTTTTTTTGCAGATGATATCTTTTTGTGTGCAGAAAGAAGAGAAGATATGGAAATTATGTTGAGGACATGTGCAAGGGTGGGTAAAGAGATGGGGATTAAATTTAGTGAAGAAAAATAAAATATAATGATGGTTAATACTGGGGAAAGAGAAGATGTAGAATTTTTATTGGGGAATATAAAGTTAAGTGTGGTGGATAGATATAGGTATTTGTGAATCATCTTCTGTAATCAGGAAAATTGCTTGGATGAATGGGGAAAAAAAAATGGTAAATGAAGCAAAGAAAAGAAAGGGTTTGGTAAAGAAACTAACAGTATTTTCATATAATAATATGATGTAGCTAGAATAGTATGGAAGGGAGTTGCAGTAGCAGGGTTAACATATGGTAAAGATGCATTATGGGTTAGTAAAAGGGTTTTAGATTATTTAGAGA
Organism: Epiperipatus broadwayi; assembly: GCA_028023455.1. Classification (NCBI taxonomy): domain Eukaryota; kingdom Metazoa; phylum Onychophora; class Udeonychophora; order Euonychophora; family Peripatidae; genus Epiperipatus; species Epiperipatus broadwayi. The sequence continues at coordinate 905,624 of JAQFVV010000186.1, forward strand.
AAGTACAAAGGTAAGTAGGAAGACATGCATTAGATGCAGAGATATGGACAGCAAAGGAGTCAATTCAAGGAGAAATGGGATGGTCAAATTTTTATATGAGAGATACAAAAAGTAAAATGAAAATGTTTGGTAGGTTGAAGTTTATGGATAGTAAAAGAATAGCAAAAATAGTGTTCAATTGGGTTATGAGTAAAGGGCAGGTAACAAGATGGGTGAGAAAGGTAATGCAGTATGCGAACGATTTGGATAAAGAATTTATATCAGTATACTTATTGTGTTAGAAGGATTGTTGAGTGTTATAGTGGTAAGGAATGGGATAAAAGAATAGAAGCATTAATAAAAAAATAGGGAGTTGGAGAGATGGAGAACTAGTATGTAGGTAAGAAGAGTTTAAATATATATAGAAGTAAATGGAATATTGGATGCAAGTTAATTTATGATAATAGTAAGAAAAGTAGTTTATTATTTAAGGCTCGAACGGGATCTTTAGCAACAAGAGAATATATATGTAAATGGAAAACTATGGATAATTTAGTGTGCAAATTGTGTAAGGAAGGTATAGAAAATATTAGGCATCTGTTGATTGAATGTAAATGCTTGAAAGCAGAAAGGGTACAGATAATGAAGTTATGGGAGAATAGACATGAACAAAGTGACTATACAGAAATTGAGTTATTAGTTTTTATATTGGGTTTGCGAAGAGATAAGGGAGATTTAGATATAAAGGCCATAGAGTTGACAAAGATTATGTTGTGGAAATGGGATGGGGCAGAATATGGGAAGACTTAAGAGTGAGGAATGGAGAATAAAATGGCTAACAGGTTTATCTGAGCATAATTACTGAGATATTCTTGACTTCGTTTAAGGAGAAGCCAAATACATCATATCATATCACATCACATCACATGAGAGATTCAAAAAGCAAAATGAAAATGTTCAGTAGATTGCAGTTTATAGATAATAAAAGAATAGCCAAAATAGTATTTGATTGGGTTATGAATAAAGGGCAGGCAACTAGATGGATGTGAAAGTCATGCAATATGCAGAAGATTTAGATAAAGAATTTATGTCAGTATACTTATACAAAAAGTGAGATGATTGTGTTAGGAGAATTGTTGAGTGTTTTAGTGTTAAGGAATGGGATAGAAGAATAGATTCATTAATAAAGAATAGGGAGTTGGAGAGCTAGTATGGAGAGTAAAAAGAGTTTAAATATTTATGGAAGTACACAGAATATTGGGTGTGAGTTAATTTATAATAATAGCAAGAAAAGTAGTTTACTGTTTAAGGCTGAAATGGGATCTTTAGCAACAAGGGAATGTACACATAAATGGAAAAATATGGGTGATTTAGTCTGCAAGTTATGTAAAGAAGGCATAGAAAATATTAGGTATTTGTTAATTGAATGTAAATGTCTGGAAACAGAAAGGGTACAAATAATGAAGTCGTGGAAGAATAAATATGAACAAAGTGATTATACTGAAAGTGGCTTGGTTTGAGAAAAGATAAGGGGTTTTTAGATATAAAGGCCATGGAGTTGACAAAGATTATGTTGTGAAAATGGGATGGAGCAGGATAGAGAAGACTATAGAAAAACTTGGTGTGGGGAATGGAAAGGGAATTAAAAGTAGCTAACAGGTTCCTCTGGGCATAGTTGCTGAGAGATTCCTGACTCTGTATAAGAAGTCACCGTGCATCACATCACATCACATCATGCTACTGAAATATTTTACTGTATGAAATGCTGCTCCATTTCAAAATTAGGAAGGAATGATAAATTTGAAAAATTTGTAACCTGAAAAAATGTTTTGTATGAACATATCTGCTCCCATATGATAAAATGGATTAGAATTTGGTTTTTATTTTTTGTTTATTTACATTTTTTTTTAAAATAGTATATAATTGAAATACTGTATATTTATACTGTGCATATCACAATTTCACTGTCCATATATATATTATCTATAACTATAGTCTTAAAATAGTATATTGGTTAAGGTTATCAAATATAATAGACAAATTTGGGGAGGGGGTGGCGTTGAATCAACTAATAATTTTCCCCCCAGTACGTTATTTTTAAAGTTTAGATTGGGAATATTAGATATGAAGGTAGTTGATATACAAATACTTTGCAAAATTTATACTTGATAACTAAAGCTTCATATATCAAAATTCCGCTTATCATTTTGGTGCTGAATCGTCATATGACGTCCACAGCAATAACAATTCATTTATTAAATTTGTTTTTCCAATCATGTTAAATTTTTTAACTGGTATTATTTTTCTCGCAATCTGATAAAATGCAGATTCGAAGTGAATTTAATTTGAATATTTGCTTTAAAATGAATTTAGTAAAACTAAAATAATATTCAACAGATTTGATATTTGCTAGATTATTATGGTAAAAAAAAAAAAATAATAATTTGCAGAAAGCAATTGTAAAAGTTGTTTGGAGATCTCCCCCTTCCCTTGTGGTAAAATTTTTCTAAGCTGATTGTAGATATTCGCTTATGTTTAGATTTTCGCTTGCTTTTAAATAATCATTTGTGTGCCTGTACTATGTTTATATAAATGAATTAAAAAAAATATGCATTCATAGTAAAGCGTCCTTAAATGGATCTGATGGCTAAAGGAGCAGATGTTTAATTGGCATCTTTAGCTTGTTTACATTTTTTTATTAAGATTGGCTTCCAAACAAGGTTATAGAAATTTAAACCTAAGAGAGTTTTAATTTTTTTTTCGACATTTCTTTATTACATACTTAATGCGCACTTGTTTCGATTTTCCACATCAAACATGTAAAAAAAGATTGCATGGAATTGATAATATCTTCTTAACATTACTTAATAATTAAATAAATGAATAATAATGACCAAAAGTAGGTTACTTTTTATACTGTGGATTGGAATATGAATAACTTCATTTCCTTCTTTTTTTTATTAAAATTCTGGAAACATTACAAGTATACAGTTTCAACACCTAATAAGAGATCTTACGTATGGGTGTGTGTATATATATAATTGACTCAGTAATAAAGAGCTCGCAATTTATTAAGCCTAGAAGGATCATATATATATTAAAATATCTTTTACAAATTTATTTTATATATATTAATTTCATTTATATTTTAAAAACTACCTCATTTCATATTTGCACATACTTGAAATAGATTTTGATTTAAACTATGGACTCAATATCCATTGAAGTGGGTCACCAGGGATGGAGACAGGATTCAAATTTATTAAAGAGGTTTATTCTGGTATAAATAATTAGACATGGGAAAACATTATTAATCAATACTATTTTTTTAAATATATTAATAAATTCCTATTTTATAATTAAAATTAGAATTGTGAAATAAATATAATAAAACCTTGAATTAAAATTACAAAAGATTGTTTCCAGTGTTCACTTAATAAAAGAAAACATACTAAAACTTAGATTAGTTAAAGGTATAAACTTTTTTCATAATATACTCTGTATATGGTAGTAAAATAAAAATTAAATATTACAAGATCCCTAAAAAATGACAATGAAAATCACTGCTCCCATTGGCTGCTGGAGGACATATTGGCATCCTTAGACATTCTACATTATGTACAATATCAGATAGATTTAATAAATTTAAAATGAAGACTGCAAGTTTCAAAAAAAAAAATTGACTTTTTAAATGAAAACTTAGTGTATTTTCATTTAACTTTCCAAAGTTTTTGGTCTTATCAATGGGTTTTTTTCCTTGTCACAATTTATAAATTTTATTTTAATATTCATATTAAAAATCATTGTCTTTGTTACATGTATGTCATAACTATTTAATTCAGAAGTGGGAAACCTTATTTCTTTCCAGGACCACTTGGATATTTATAATATCATTTGCAGTCCATACAAAATAATCAACTTAAAAATTAGCCTGCCATATGTGATCATCCCTAATATTTAAAGGTAGACAACCATTTCAATTGACAGATCAATTTCACCTTTCTCTTTTTTAAACAAGGGCATGTGAATTAAAAATAAAGCAACATTATTATTATTATTATTATTATTATTATTATTATTATTATTATTATTATTATTATTATTATTATTATTATTATTATTATTATTATTATTATTATTATTATTATTATTATTATTATTATTATTATTATTATTATTATTATTATTATTATTATTATTATTATTATTATTTGATGACTGTTTCACATTTAATGTCAATTTTTTTAATTAGCCTTGTAACTATTTTTCATGACACATTTATATTCATAAATGTCTTTTTAGTTAGATTAATTCTAGAGCAACTAGAATGCAGTCTTTTATAAGCTTCCCTTCAGAAAATGGTTTACAATTTCCTACTTTTTTTTTTTTTAAAGTAACTTGCTTTCACAGAATTTTCTGATTTCTTTATACTTTTTATGAAACATATCAGTTACTTAATAAAGCTTATTTCAAGTTTTCTATTTTAAAATTTCCATCTTCCACAACAATTTTGTTGTAATCAGAATGTTTTAATAAATAGAGCATCTTAATATTATGTTCTTTATCAAATGAAATATTTTCCAGACATATTAGTCATAATAATTTAGTATTGTTTTCTATAAAAAAATGTGCATTGGTTCATTTCTTTTGAAGTACATAATTTTCTGTATCAATTTTTCCTATCTTACTCCGTGCAGCCATCTTAATAAGAAAAATAAATAAATGCATCATCATCATCATAATAATAATAATGATGATAATAATAATAATAATAATAATAATAATAATAATAATAATAATAATAATAATAATAATAATAATTCAATTTATTAATATTTCAACAATTAATAAAACCATTTAAAAATATATTACAACTTAAATATTTGATAAAGTAATTGTTGTTTCCTCAACAAATGTCTTTATATCTACTAAAAGTATGTCAATATCAGTCAAGCGTTGTTAGCCAAGAAGTCATCACAGCTGCCTTGCAAACAAGTAGTTGGTTGCAGACAGTTGTTGGTTCACCTCCTGGCTGATGCTATGACATATGAAAGTATATCAATATCATTAAAAAATATATTATAAAAATTTGGTAGACTATATAATGCTGCCAAATATAAAGTTTCACATTTATATTTATCAATGCTAAATAAATTCTTATTCGTTGTAACTACATAAATAAATTTTAAAAATAGTTTTGAAATACAATTATGTAAAAAAAATTTCCATGAATAATTAAATAAAATTTCATAGCATGAATCACTTTTCTATGAAACAAATTTATACCAACATCTTTTGCATTAATTATATTAGTGAATGTATTATATATTGACTGTAATTTATTTACATGAGATAACTTATCTGAGTTCCATATTATTGAACCATACTCCATCATAGGAAGTACAAGTGTTTTAAACAAATCAATTTTAACAAAAATATTAAAATAATGTCCATTATAAAGAATAAGACATTTTATTGGCTTTACATAAAATATTATCCACATGAGTTGTAAAAGATCTATTTTGATTAAACCATACTCCAAGGTCTTTATAATACTTTTTATATTCAATAGTTTCATTATTTATATAATATGAGTCCACATAGTATTTAACTTTTCTTGTATATATAACAGCATAACCTTTCTTTATATTTATGTACACGTTATTCTTTAAACCATTCATAAAAGTTATCTATATAAAATTGAAGCTGTAAATGATCCTTATGACAAGTAATTAATTTAAATATTTTACAATCATCAGAATATGATAATAGACTATCCTTCACTATATATCTATCCAAATCATTTATATATATATATATTACAAATAATAATGGTGCCAATATACTACCTAGTGGAACACCTAATTCATTAACATAAGCATGTGAAACATTATTATTATATTTAATAAAAGATCTATTTTGCAAAAATGACCTAAACCAATTTAACAAATTTAATGAGAAGCCCATATCAGACATTTTATTTAAAAGTTTAGAATGAATAACTCTATCAAAAGCTCTACTTAAATCAAAATAAAGTACATCAAGTTTTTTTTTTTTTCATATGTCAAATGTGCTGACTGGGAAGTGAACCCAAGGCAGCTGCTTGGAAGGCAGCTACAGAATGGGCAATATGATCATGCATAGTTAGTAAATTTGTTTCAATAGATTTACATGGTAAAAATCTATGTTGAAAACTTGAAACCAACAAATTAACTTGACTAATAATACCATTATATATACACTTCTCAAATATTTTTGAAAAAATAGATAAAACTGAGATTGGTCTATAGGTAGAAACTTCTGAATGAGAACTGTTTTTATGTATTGGTATAACCTTAATTATTTTCAAGTAGTAGTAGTAGTAGTAATAGTAGTAGTACTAGTAGTAATAATAACAACAACAATAATAATTCAATTCTAATTTATTACATACATTTGAACATTTTTGCTTTAACAGAAATACACGAGTAAATATTACAAGTCATATGTCACATGACCTAATTTTAAAAGGTTGTATTACAAATGTTATGTAAAGAGTTTGCAAATAAGCTCTTAACAAGCTTTTCAGAATATCCATAACCACATACTGATTTCTGCTACTGGATTCATCAGTGAGGTTCTAGGATATTCAAGCATTAGATTAAAAACACCAGGACAAGCCCAGCACTTTATCTAATAGATAACTATTAAGTAGAAAATCTGAAATTTTCAGACATTCATATGTCTTCCAATACAGCTATCTAACTTAAATAGCCATATGGGACAACCAAGTTCATATACACCATATAATATCGATATGGTACTGGAGCAAGTTCAGATAACCATATTATATGGTATATCTGAACTTAGTTCAATCCCATATGGCTATTTAAGTTAGATAGCTGGGTTGGAAGACATACGAATGTCTGAAAATTTCAGATTTTCTACTTAATAATTATCTATTAAATAAAGTGCTGGGCTTGTCCTGGTATTTTAATCTAATGCTTGAATATCCTAGAACCTCACTGAGGAAGCCAGTAGAGGAAACCGGTCTGGGATTGGGGATATTCTGCAAAGCTTTTTAAGAGCTTATTATAACAAGTAAATATTTATACATTATTAATAATTACAAAGTAAATATACAATAAACAAAACATTATTCAATATATTAACATTTTAACAAAAATATACAATATAGAAAATTATAATTCATAATCAAAATATGAAAATCTACATTATCTACAGTAAATTCAATTTTTTTTATTATTATTTATAAAGTAATCACAAAAAATATCAATGTTATTAAATTTTGATTATATAACTTTTGCAATCTGTTAATGATAGATTTATTTAAAAAAGAATTTTTCCTCTTTTTAATATTAAAAGTGTATACTTCCCTTAACAAATGAGAAGGAACTCTTAATTCAATTTTAGATATACACTCATTAACATCATTTTTTCCATCAATTAACTTTTTTAAGAATACCATATCTTTATTTAGTCTTTTTTCAATTAGAATTGTTTTAAGATTTAAATTTTCTCCCTTTATTAGCTTAATAAATTTTTTCTCTGTACTAGAAATTTTAGATTCAATATAAATCTAATCCAAATTCCATATAAAAGACCCATACTCCTACAAAGGTACAACAAGAGAACAAAATAATATGTGCTTTGTATAAGGATATCTTTGCCAAATCTCAAAATATATCCCATCTGTCTATATGCTTTACTTATATCTTATACGCTTATTAAAAGTAAAATGGTTACACAATATAATTCCTAGAACAGAAACAACTTCTTTGTATATAATAACATCTTCCTCAATCTTATAATGGTAAACAGATCTATCTGTTTTATTGGTGTAAGAGACAATACATATTTTACTTATATTTATTTTTATATTATTAAATTTACACCATTTTTTGAAATAATATCTTTTTGAAGATCAATATGATCATCATATGTGCTAATCTTTTTAAATAATTTACAATCATCTGCATAGGTAAGTATCATTCTTTTTAAAATGTTTTGATCAAGATCACACATGAAAACATTAAAGAGTAAATGTGTTAATATTCCATCCTGAGTAACCCCGATCTTCCTTTTTGAATAGCTTAGAGTTAATTTTATCTATACAAATGTATGAGCAATTATTTTTCAAATAATTAATAAACCATGCAATTAAATGATAACTAATTCCCATTAATTTAAGTTTATATATTAGGTAATTATGTGGTGCATTATCAAATGCTTGTGACATATCAAAATAAATAATATCAAGTTGCATCTGTCAGTAAGAGCATGAGCTATATGATCAGATATTATCATTAAGTTACTATCAACAGACTTTCCAGGTACAAAACCATGTTGATAATTAGGCAAGATCTTAATCATATCTTTCATAAATCTTAGCAAATGAAGACAGTACTGAGATAGGTCTATAATTATCCTAAATCAGACCTATCTCTCTGCTTAGAAATAGGCACAATCTTAGAAATTTTAAATATGTCAAGAACAATGCATTTTTCAATAGACAAATTAATTATAGAATGTAATGGAGTTACCAAACAGTCTGCACAACTCTCAATAACAAAATTAGGAATATTATTATATCCCATAGATGATTTCTATTTAAGTTTGTATACATCAGTAATATTAAGTTGATCTATATCAAAATTCCCATTACTTTCATTATTTGATTCAATATCAGTCATAACACCATCAATAATATTTGAATACATATTTGTGAAATGATTAACTACTTCACTCATAGAAGGCTGTATTAAATTATTTTTGTAACTTTTATTCTCAACAATATTTAAATTTTTAATATAATTCCAAAGCATTTGTGGATTAAGTTTAAAACCTTTTTAATGCTACTTAAATGATTATCATAATCTCTTTTCATTATAATTTTTTTATAAACATGCAATGCATTAAATTTTTTATGCAATTCTTTATCATTGGCTAATTTATATAATCTATGATATTTATGTTTCCTATTTAGTCCCTTACATAATTCTTTAGAAAACCATTTATGATATTTATAACTATTATATTATGAACATCTAATAGGAACATAATGATCCAAACATTTTTGAATTATATCAATAAATTTATTTACAGCTTCATTTGGATCGCTTTCCATAAAAATTACACTCCAATCAGTATTCTCCCCAGCTTTATATAAACCATGATAATTATCATGTCTATAATCTTTGAAAGAACTTTTAACAGACTTTATATGCTCATATGACCCATCTATTACAAATTCCAAAGATGGATGATAAGAATCAGAAGATATGAGAGCCTTTTCTGCCAAATTACATTTTAAAATATTACTGGTACTAAATAATAGATCAAGTATTTTACTCTTAACATTAGTAAACCTATTAAACTGATTTAATTTAATTAATTCAACAAAACTTTTTATTCTAAATAGTTTATTATTTTTACCAACAGCCTTATTATTACATATCAGATAATCTGATTCATTGAAATCACCTACTATAATAATATATTTGTATTTCACTAAAATATATTCAACCTTTGTCAAAAATGTATCTACTTCACTATATAAAAGAATAGGTCTAAAATATACAGTAGCCAATACTACTACTACTATTACTACTACTAATAATAGTAATATAATAACAATAACAACAACAATAATAACAACAACAAAACAAAGTAAAATTCAAGTTTTATTTTTGCTGGTATGAAAATCATTATAAAAACAAGCAAAATGCCTTCCGCAATGTAGAATGAATATAGTCAGTTAAATCTCACAATATAAATAATTTGTTGAAATATTTTATCTCTGATAAAATGAACTAGAACAATTATTAAAGATTGGAAAGAGAAAGTGAAATAATTGAGAAAATAAATATTTTATTTTACTAAATTATTAATTCAATATTTGCATTACTCAAGTGTTTAAATAGAAGTTTAATACAAGGCCATTTTATATATGTTTATAAAAATGTTTGCAGACCAGATTGAAAAATTTTGAAAGCCAAAATTGGCTTATGGGCTGCATGTTTCCCCACCACTGGTTTAATCATTATATGTAGTACATATTCTCATTTATTTTGTAAATGGAATAATAGTTTATTTGAATAGTAAAATAAATTGAAATTATTATTATTAATATACCATTAAAAAAATTATCAGAAAGTATCTAAATAGCATTTCTTTAGTATGGTCAATCATCTATTTGATTTTTTGTATATTTATCAATATAATGGAGTACATTCATCTTTAGTGCTAGTTATATCCATTTTTTTCAACTTCAGTTCTTTTTTGATGAATTAGATAATTTTATAATAAGATCAAAATAAGACAATTTTAACCTGGTCATTTGTACTTTAAATAAAATTGAGAGGTCTAATTTGATCAAATATCATTTCCTTTTTGTTGCCCAAAAAATTTGAAGTCCTCTTTATCATAATCACAGTTCAAAAAATATCAATAGTTTTCTACCATTCTTAAACTGTTCTTAATACATAGCATAATTTTATAAAACATTATAGTATTACATTTTATTACTTTTTGAAATGAAAAGTAATAGAAAATTTTATGTGTATAATATATTTAGGATTAATTTATCTAAAAACATAACACCACACCTATTGGGCTGACAGTTTTTAATAGATACATTGTTTTTGGAGATAGAGATGAGTTTAAAGGCATTAGATATGTATGTATATAAATGTTCATTCTTATTGCTATTAGTAATGATATTTTATTTGATTATCTACACTTATATGCCATTTTTAAGATTGCATGAATTAAAAAAAAACCCCATTATCTAATATTAAATGAGATATCAGTGAACTTTATAAAGTTAGAAGAAAAAGATAAAGAGTTAATTGACCTGAAAAGTGAATATATGAGTACGTATTTTACTTTTAAGACATAAATATTGGAAGCACAAGAGAGGGGGGCAGAATTCATAAAATAACCGCAATGTGCAGATTGATGATATATTAAATAAGAATGGCAAAATTAGTTATTCAAATTAATGATGTTCAAGTTAAAGTAGGTAATTTTAATTTTAGAATAATAAATAGAATACACAAAAAATATATGTACAATCATACTAGAGATGTTTTATGTTGTACACTTAATTAGCAAAGTATACCTATCATGCTTTTGAATCTTTAATCATAAATAGAGGGATTTGAACTCAGGATTTTCAATGTATATTCATCCTTCATTCCATCTCAAACAAGCAATACACATGACCACACACATATGAAAAAAATAAATGATCCCCAATGTAAGTATTTTGTGCTAAACCAGGACTCATCAGTTGGGCCAGATCATAATCTCCTGTACATACAGTCAGTGCAAAGCTTATATTAAGATACCAATTCCTTAAAATTTAATGGGCAGGCATAAATTTTCTCATCCTTCCTGCAATTCAATTATTTATTTCATTGAAAAACTAATGATAGAATGCTGAAAGCCCTTGGTGAATTTGTTAGTGTAGTCACCCCATGTAGACATTACATCAGTCTAACCCTGCATATTATCAGACCATTATGTATCCATTTATATTAATAGAAGAGGGATGGGCTGGATTTATATTACAATGCAATCTATTTCAAAGACAATATGTAATTAACCTATTCATTAAAATTCTGAAAATTCTATGTAGAATTCATTATGCAGACTAAAATGAGAGATGATTTTCATATTGATTAAATTTGCAGAAAGAAACTATATATTCATCCCTATTTTCATCATCATTATCTTTAACAATTATCTTTTTATTGAAGGATTAAGTGCTCACCAAATTTTATGCAGTATCTCTGATTCATTGTATCTTTTTTCTACACCACACCAAGAGACTTATTTTGTCCAGTCATTTTACAGATTAAAAGATTAATAGGAGAGATGTGAAAATAAAAAGCTATGAATCAAAGAAACTGGATTAAACCAAGAGAGATCTTAAGCCTTAATTGAACTGATAATATTAGATTCACATACTGTGACTGTGAAGCATAATTTTTACGAAAGAAAACTTATTGATTTGTGCCCACATAAACATAGTTGCATGTGTTTGAGTAAAAATGTCTGTATTAAATATTTATTATTTATTGATACTAGTATATCTTTGATTGAGAATCAAATTTATATATTAATTTTATAAATTATATCAAATGATATGTTTAAAAAAAAATTTTTTTTTGAAAATGTGAAAAATGTAATGTAACAACAAATTTTTTTTTTAAAAAATAAATATTAAATTTGTAATCTTTTAATTGGATGCTGCTAATTTCGAGAAATATGATGTTTATATATAGTTATCAAGTTGCACCCAAAGTAAAAAGACTGTAGTAGTTGTTAGGATTGTTAATATATCTTAAAAGTAGTTGTTAAGATCGTCTTCGAATTGACCCGATATCAAAAATAGTTGGTTGGATATTGAATAATAATGAATTTGTGAAGAATCATGGGAATGAATTCATTATAGAATTTGAATTACTGGAACTCTTAAGAAAACACTTTAGCAATGTACTGTAGCATAATGTAATGAATTATTTCTCATAGGTTTTAATGTTTGGAAATTCATAAGAAAACTGGAATCGATTTGAGAGCTTTATATCCGAATGTGGCCATTTGCGCTAAACCGAGGAGGACAATACTATTTAGACTAAACAACTGAAAGAAAAAATAGCATAACAATTCTCATTTTTCAAATTATCTAATTCGCAAAGAAATTGTTTATAATAATATCTTTTTAATTTTAATCTTGTTTTAAAATTTTTTAAAAATTTCCATTTAAAAAAAAATAAAATAACTTCTACATTTGCAATAGAAACACGTAAATTATAATCTACAGCAGAATTAATATATATCTCTAAAATTGTAGCAATAGATTAATCATCATCATCATCATTGTCAACCATTATCAATCCGCTGCAGGATGAAGGTCTCTCCAAGTTCAATCCATCTTCTCCGATCTCTAGCTCTGTTCTCCAAATCATTCCTGCACACTTTCTTATTTCATACATCCATCTCACATATGGTCTCTTTCTGGGTCTTTTACAATCTCTTGGAATCCAGTTTAAATCTTCAATTTCCCATCTATTATCATTTCTTTTAGCAATATGTCCAGCCCAATTCCACTTCAGTCTTTTAAGTCTTTCAATGATGTCAATAATACCTGTTTGTTCTCTTACCCATATATTACATTTTCAATCTCTTCTTATTACTCCTAACATGCATCTCTTCATACTTCTTTGAGTAGTCTGAAGTCTCTGTATTGCTCTTCTATTAAGTGTCCAAGTCTCAGATCCATAAATAAAACTGGTGAAACACATTTATTAAAAACCTTCCTTTTCAAACACATAGGCATATTTAACATATTTCCTTTTAATATTAACTTATTTTTATCAAAAGCACTCCAACCAAGTTTAATTCTATGATTAATTTCATCCATTATGTTTCCATTAGTAGTAATAATCAAACCAAGGTATTTGCAGTTGTTAACTTCTTCTAACTCATCATAATCAATCTTTATTTTCATCTTTTGGGAAAATCCATTGAACAATACTTTAGTCTTTTTATCTTTTACCTTTAGTCCTACTTTCTTATTTTCATTTGTAATAAATATAGTTTTAATTCTCAATATTATAGAACAAAAAACACTTATTTATAATTGTTTAATAGAGAAGAAGATATAAATTAATATAAGAGTTTATCAGCTTAACGTTTTCGAGGACCCATGCCTCATATTCATAGTCTTCATAAAATGTATAGTAAAATATATGCAAATATTCAAATAAGCTAGTATTACGTAGCCCATTAACCGATAAATTTAACATAGCATTTAGAACTCCATCTAATTTTAATAAATTGATTAACAACTCTAAAGACCACATTGATCGATCGTTCACCCCACATGTTGTGTACTCCATTGCCTGCCCTCATGCCAGATGCCATGTTATATATTATGGTGAAACATAAGCTACAATCAACACTAGACTGGCTCAACATCTTTACATGTATAACAGAGCTCAGAAGAACAGCAACACAACCTTTGTATTTTTGGAGCATGCTAAACAATCTGGACACAATGTCACACCTGCCAATTCCATAATATTGTTCTCAAAAGCAAAAAATCACAAAAGAAAAATAAAGGAGGCATTTTACATTAATGGAAACATCCATGCTATTAATAGGAAAGACACTTGCTTTGTAATCTTGAAGAAATGGGCTACATAATACTAGCTTATTTAAATATTTGCATATATTTTACTATACATTTTATGAAGGCTATGAATATGAGGCATGGATCCTCAAAAACGTTAAGCCGATAAACCTTTAAATTAATTTATATCTTCTTCTCTATTAAACAATTATAAATAAGTGTTTTTTGTTACTTTCATTTGATAACTCCTGCAACATTTCCTAAAAGTCTAAAGCATTGTTTGCAAAAACAACTACATCATCTGCAAAATCCAAATGACTTAAATAATTTCCATTTACTTTTACTTCTTTAGTTTCCCATTTTAATCCACAAAATACTTCTTGCAACACTGCTGTAAAAAGTTTTGGAGACATGGAGTCACCTTGTCTTACATCCTTCTCAATGTTAACCTTCCTAGTATTATTATATAATCTAATTGTTGCTGTTGCATTTTTATAAATATTCTTCAGAATATGACAATATCTTCAGTATATACCTTGATGATCCAGTGTTTTAATCATTGAAGAAATGTTTATAGAATCAAATGCCTTTCGTAATCTACAAATCCAAAGCATAATGGCAACTCATATTCATTATTCCTTTCTATAACTTCTCTCAATACTTGGATATGATCTACTGTACTAAAACCACTTTTAAATCCAGCTTGTTCTCCTGGTTGGTTGAAATCCAATGTTCTCTGTAGACAAGTTATAATTAACTTGGTAAAAATTTTGTATAAAACTGATAAAAGGTTGATAGGTCGGTAATTTCTAATATCTTCTTCATCACCTTTTTTAAATATCAATATTAATACTGCATTCTTCCAATTATTTGTTATATGTTTGTCATTTAGACATTTGATATATAACTTTGCAAAAATTCTTTCTATTTCTTCATCTGCTTCTTTTAATACATTGATTATAATTCCATCATTACCTGGAGCTTTTCTCTTCTTCATAGATTTAATTGCATGTCTCACTTCTTCATTTAAAGTTCTGGGCAATTCAAAAGATATAATAGATGTAGGATATACTTGATCTTTATTACTATATAATTCTTGATAGAACTCTTCTAACCATATCATGATGTCATCTCTCTTTTTAGTAATAGTTCCATTTTTTTTCTTATTGCAGATATAAGTTTCCTACCTTTTATTCTCTTCTACAGCCTTTCTTGCTAGTTCACAATTATATTTTCTTATATCATTATCAACTCCTTTTTGTACCATTTTACAAAATTTGAGTTATTCAATCCTTTTTAATGCATCGTTTTTATACATCTGCATATTTCTTCTTTTCTTCATTAATTCTCTAGTCTCAGTAAAAATTTTATTGGTCCATTGTGACTTTCTTCTACCAGCTATCTTTGATGCAGTTTTTCAAAATATAGCAGTTATTTTCTTATTAATTTAATCAAATCTGAATCATATTCAAAATCTAATAATATCTGAAACCAATTTGTAAGTTCTAATTTAACTTTATTAGAATGTTTCTGAAGTTTAGGAATATCAATTGTAAATATTGTTTTTCTTAGTAATTTTTGTCACTCTAGTTTTGCATTAACATGTATCTTACATCTTACTAATTAATGATCACTTCCTGTTTTAAATATATTAAGAACATTACAATCTTAAAATATGTATTTTCTTTCAAAATATAATCCAATTCTGCTGTAACATCATTTGGATGCTTCCATGTCCATTTCTTTTTAACATTTTTTTTTCAAAAAAAGAATTCATAATATAAAGTTTTTCTTTTTCTGCAAACTCCACAAGTCTATGTCCTCTCTCATTTCTATTACCATAACCAAAATTACCTACAGCACTTGCATCTTTCATTTGTTTACCAATTATAGCATTAAAGCCCCCCATAACAATTTTAAAATGTTGTTTACTCTGATCAAAAGCACTTTGCACATCCCTATAAAAATCTTCTACTACTTTATCACTATGAGAACTTGTTGGGGCATAAACCTGAATTATCTGCATTTGGTATCTGCTATTAAGTTGTATAAATAATCTTGCTACTCTGTTCGATACACCATCAATCTCCACAATATTGTTCTTCCACTTTTTATTTATAATGAATCCTACTCCACTTGCATTTCCAATATTTGTGCCTTTATAATAGAATACATGTCCACTTTTTAAATCAATTATCTCTTCACCTTTTCTTCTAACTTCACAATATCCAATAATGGCCCATTTAATATAAGTCAGTTCTTCCAATTTCTTGCAATTTTCTTTTGTTTAAAAGTGATCTGCAGTTGTGCATACTTAAATAAAAAAGTCATCAAATGGAATCCTGGGTTAACAATCAGGATATTCTTAGCACCCTCCACCTTTGGCCATCAACCACTGCCTGGTCTGGTGACTTTACAGCCTCTTGATAATAAGGCCATGATTTATTTTTTGTCTGTCATGATTTTATATATCTATTAGAAAAAAAATTTCATTCACATATACATTCATTCTGCCTTATCAGGCAATTGAAAAGAAAGACCATGGTGTTTTTTGATCTTAAACTCAGAGGTAAAACGCAATAAACTCACCATGCTGGCTAATCCATATTGGTTTGTATACTATATGAATAATTGCATAGTAATAACAGCTGCAATGACAAGAACATATAGAGTGGACATTAGAAATTGACCCTACTCAGTTACTTTAAGGTCTCTAAGAGGAATCAAATGGTCTCCTTTCAGTTAATAGTAAAATTCCTATCTGCAGTCATAGATTATTACAAGGATTTAATTACTGAAATAAATAAAAAAGGTGGATTTTTTTTGCTTTTTTCAATATTTGTAACAATACTAAGTAAACAGTCCAATGCATTGAAAAGGTATGTCCACCAGACACCTTCCTCCCCTGATATGGGCAATAAAAGAAAAGCTACTACTCACTAGGTATATGACCAGATAGACTGGATGTGGGCCATAATATTCTAAGTCCATTTGCAACATAAATCAGATTTCAAGTCTTATATCATCCCAGATTCGAATTTTATGTCTTGGCATTGCAGGCAGTTACTTTCCCAATACACTACAAGATGCTTTTAACTTTATTAAATATTTACAATAATAGTTTTTTTAGATGGAATGTAAATGTGACCATTAAAATTAATTGTTATCTTGTACTTTCATCTAATATTTTACTAAACATGAAAACATATCTTTCTATTCTTCTATTTTTGTTCACTCTGATCATCTATCTTACTATAGATAGATACATCTTGATGGCGTTGCATTTTTTTATATATCCATTATTGTATAAGATAAGTCTAATTCGAAAAGCCTGGTGTGTTCCTTCAATAATGTTGTAGATTTGCCACATAATTGTAAAAAATGGATTAACAAATATATGATTAATTTTTTGAATGCACATTTTGATATTATATATATATTTGCAGATGAAGAGTCGCCATTTGAACCTCGAAATGTGGAAATTATGAAAGATAGGAACGTTTCCGATTTATATGACATTTTAGAAGAGTTAGGAAAGTAAGTATTATGTTGATAAAATTAATTGATTTTTTATTTTTACCTTTAAAGTAGTAAAAAAAAAGTGACTAGAAAAAAAAACTTTAGTTTTAACAATAAAAGGATCTTTTTCAATATTTGAACATAATTGTTTTGTTTTATAAGTACCGTATAACCAAATAGGGTTTTTTTTTTAATTTCAAAAATAATTTAAATGTGCTTCTTGAATATGACCTGTAATTATTTTTTTTGTTCTTTATTTATATTTTTAAAAATATTTTAATATACAATTAGAAAGAAATATAATCACTCTACTTAGAGTTTTCACTCTTCTCTGAAGTCATCTACTATACGTTTCTTGTTTTGGTCTTTGCCAATGAAGATTAGTATTTAAATCTGAACTACCGAATTTGCCATTTATAATATACTTTTTATTTTTTTATATTATTCAAACTATTACATTGAAATTGAATAAAACCCTAAGATTTTGAACTCATGCTAATTCACTTATATAGTTATATAGATTTGATACCAAGATAGTTTCTATATATTATAGGAACTTCAGTTTTATTCGGACTGTAGGTTTCATCTACCTTTTGCTACAAGAATATCATATGACTTTTTCATATGCTTTCAAAAATAGATATTATTTCTATTCAAAGTTGAAAGAGACCTACAGTTAGAATAAAGTTGAGTTGTCAAAAATATATAAAAACTGACATGGTGTATACAGGTGAGTTAACTTGTGTTTAAAATCTTAAAGATTTTTTTTTTTTAGTTTCAGACTAATAGTATATTTATAAAATAAAACTTGGCAGATAAATGCATAAATGCATTAGGTACAGCTTCAAATTCTATCATTAACAAAGAAATAGCACTTTCCTATCTGGCATCCACTGAAGACTCAAGTTTACAGTAGATAATTCAAAAACAGGGTGAAGAAATTTGCTTTTATTAGCTTCTGTTTTATCTTTGAAATAAAACTTTATTAAAATAAGAAAATGTTTTAATTAAAAGTTTTTTTAAATTTTTATTTACTTATTTTTCTTCAAACTCTTCTTAAAGGTATTTTTTTTTAAAAATAGATATTATAATTTGCTTTTATATACTTTAAAAATTATAAATTTTGGGGTTATATTATGTTATTCTCCTTTCTACCAGTTTTCAATATTTTGTTTATTAAACAAAGTATCACATAACTTTCTCAGGTTATTTTCAAAATCAAGTTTATGATAGATGGCTCCAAAGTAAAGTGACTTATCTCGGAGAGAAATGGAGAGAGCAATAGAAAAAGCAGGAAGAGGGGTAGAGATACCTTAGTAGATGGCAAGGGAATGTATATAATATCAGCTCTTTTATTTGCTGATATGTTCTTGTGCCCAGAAAATAGGGAAGATATGGAAGTTATGTCAAAGACATGCACAAGGATGGGTAAAGAGATGGGGATTAAATTTTGTGAAGAGAACTCAAAAGTAATGATAATAAATGCCGATGAAAGAGAAGAGAAAGAATTTTTATTGAGGAATATAAAGTTAAAAGTGGTGAATAGACATAACTATTTGGGAATCATCTTAAATAATCAGAGAAATTGCTTGGATGAATCGGAGAAAAAATTGATAAATGAAGCAAAGAAAAGAATGAAACTGGTCAAGAAAGTAACAGTGTTTTACAGTGTTTTCATATAATAAATATGATATAGAAAGAATTATAGGAAAAGGTGTGGCAGTAGCTGGATTAACTTATGGTAATGATGCATTATGTTTACTAAAGGGATATTAAATTACTTAGAAAAAGTACAAAGAGAATAGCCAAAATAGTATTTAATTGTATTATGAGTAAAGGACAGGCACAAGATGGGTGAGAGAGGTAGCATGGTATACAGAAGATTTGGATAAAGACTTTATGCCAGTATATTTATAAAATAGATTAGATGATTGTGTTAGAAGAATTGTTGAATGTTATAGTGGCAAGAAATCGGATAGAAGAATAGATGCATTAATAAAAATAGAGAATCAGAGAGGTGGAAACTAGTATGGAGAGTAAAATGAGTTTATATATATATATATATATATATATATACAAGATATTGTCATATTTTAAAGAATATTTATAAAAATGCAACAGCAACAATTAGATTACATAATGATACTGGAAAAATCAACATTGAGAAAGGTGTAAGACAAGGTGACTCCATATCTCCAAAACTTTTTACAGCAGTGCTGCAAGAAGTATTTTGTGGATTAAAATGGGAAACTAAAGGAGTGAAAGTAAATGGAGAGTATTTAAGTCATTTAGATTTCGCAGATGATGTAGTTGTTTTTGAAAATAATGCTTCAGAGCTGCAGGAAATGTTGCAGGAGTTAGCAGATGAAAGTAGAAAAGTAGGACTAAAGATAAATGTTAAAAAGACTAAAGTAATGTTTAATCGATTTGCTCAAAATATGAAAATGAAGATTGATTATGAAGAATTAGAAGAAGTTAACAGTTACAAATACCTTGGTCAGATTATTAATACATATGGAAACATAATGGAGGAAATTAATCATAGAATTAAACTTGGTTGGAGTGCTTTTGATAGAAATAACTTGATACTAAAAGGAAATATGCCTATGTGTTTGAAAAGAATGGTTTTTAACAAATGTGTTTTACCAGTTCTTACTTATAGATTTGAGACTTGGACACTTAATAGAAGAGCAATACAGAGACTTCAGACCACTCAAAGGAGTATGGATAGATGTATGTTGGGATTAACAAGAAGGAATCGAAAATGCAATGTATGGGTGAGACAACAAACAGGTGTTACTGACCTTATTGAAAAAATTAAAAGATTGAAATGGAGTTGGGCTGGACATATTGCTAGAAGAAATGATAATAGATGGACAATTGAAATTTTAAACTGGATTCCAAGAGATTGTAAAAGACCCAGAAAGAGACCACATGTGAGATGGATGGATGAAATAAGAAAATGTGCAGGGGTGTTGTGGAGAAGAGAAGCTAAAGATCGGAGAAGATGGATTAAACTTGGAGAAATCTTCATGCTGCAGTGGATTGATAATGGTTGATGATGATGATGATGATGATGATATATATATATATATATATATATATATATATATATATATATACAGTAAACTGAATATTGGATGTGAGTTAATTTGTGATAATAGAAAGGAAAATAGTTTACTGTTTAAGGGGTCAAACAGAATCATTAGCAATAAGGGAATATACACATAAATGGAGAAATGTGAATGACTTAATCTGCAAGTTATGTAAGAAAGGCATGGAAAACATTAGGTATCTATTAAATGAATGTAAATTCTTGCAACAGAAAGGGTACAAATAGTGAAGTTGTGGGAGAATAAATACAAACAAAGTAATTATAAAAGAAATAGGTTTTTGGTTTTTTATGCTAGGTTTGGAAAAAGATAAGGGGGAATTTAGATATAAAGGCCATAGAGTGGCCAAAGATAATTTGTGTAAATGGGATGGAGCAGGATAGAGAAGAATATGGGAAAAACTTAGGGTGTGGAATAGAAAGGGAATTGTAGCTGAGAGATTTCTGACTCTGAAAAAGAAGAAGCCACAGTGCATCACATTGCATCACTTGATAAAAAAGTAAACAAATAGCTTTAAAATGCATTTTAATCTAAACAGGTCTTACAACAACCACAGTTCATATAGGTGATTGGTATTTATTCATGTATATAACACAAATTTACATTATAAATCTTATTTATTGAAAAGTAATTATTGTGAAAAGAGTTTGTTAAAAACACTGTATTATAAAGTAAATTTGTGCATTTATATCATTAATAAATACAGTAATAATAAAATATAATCATATTATTAACACTTTTCTTTATTACTTTAGATCAATTATATTATAATAACTAAATAAGCATTGTAAAAAGTAATAAAGAAAAATGTTAATAATAATATTAGTTGAAATTCAATAAAGAGAAAGATTAAATTGTAAGATATGATTTTTAGAGATCTATATTTGGTTTTGTCTAACTGGAGAGACCTGATTGGGAAAAAATGCACTTTAAGAGCTATTAGCATAACTTTTTTTTAATGATTTTCATTGCATATTTAAAATGTAAAAAAACGCATTAGTTTCAATATTTAAACATATGATTATTGTGCATAGGCACAAAGTTGATAGATAAAAGATAAAGATTATTATAAACTTATAGCCACTCAGACATTAGAATCATTTAAGATTAAAAAAATATAACAGCTTATAACGTAATAAAAATGATTTTTGTGAATAAGTATCTGTTTGAAATGGGCTGTTATAAAGTATATATATATGTAATATATATCAATAGATAGAAAAATAAGAGCATGTGGCATTTGAAGACCTATGCATTGCTTGGCTTATTTGAAAAGGACATGATAGAACAGAAAATCATCTTAGAAAACACCAATATTTCCAAACATGCATTTAAATTGTTTGTGCATCAGTTTGAATATATATATAATCAATAGATGGCGTTTTACCAAAACCACCGAAACAAGTGTAAAATTTGTTTACATAAATGACAAAAGAGTCAGAATTAAC
Source organism: Epiperipatus broadwayi (assembly GCA_028023455.1). Taxonomy (NCBI): domain Eukaryota; kingdom Metazoa; phylum Onychophora; class Udeonychophora; order Euonychophora; family Peripatidae; genus Epiperipatus; species Epiperipatus broadwayi. The sequence goes on from JAQFVV010000186.1 coordinate 927,823, forward strand.
TATCTCTTTCATTTGCTCACCATCAGATCAGCTGATTTCAAGCTAATTTGCTGTCATCAGTGAAGGGTAGAGTTAGAAACTAGATCTAAACACTGAATCCAAGTGTTTATGCAAAACGTTTCTATCAGTTTGCAAGCGTGAATTTTTCAGACCGGTAAAGTATATATATATATCAAATAATACTTTTACATAGCAGTTAAATGTAGATAGAAAAAGAGCAGAGCTGGTCAAACTCTATCTATATATATATATGCAAGTTTATTTTTACTCATAATCGGGATTAAGTAACTTTGTACAAAATGAGAAGTTTTAATCCAGCTAATCTAATGTCTTTGGATAAAAAATAACCTAATCATTTGCAATAAATATTATCAATAATGTAAATATTTAAACTTATTTATTTTCGTCTATATATTATCTTATTGTTTATGAGAAACAAAATTGGGATTAAAGCAAGCTCATAAAAAGGTTCATTATAAAAAATATATAAGACTTGTAGAATAAAATATTAAAGAAAAAAGAAGGAAAGCGTAAGATTTAAATGCACAATAAAACATAGTTTAAAAGAGGAAGTATATCAAATCCAGACATAAGTTTAAGTAATATTTACTAAGGCTGTAACCTTTAGAAATAAGCGTCTGAAAAATTCGAAGGTAGGGACCTCTACAGGTCTTAGCCACAAGCTTATGCTAGATAAGTATGATGATATGAAAAATGGCATAACATCTTTATCCTAATTAATGACATAAATTATTTTTAATTTTTAATGCTTGTACTCAAATCTGATTAGTGAAAATCTATATGATATTATTTTTATTGCATTAAGAATATATGCTATAAGCTACTCTGGGTAATGTAAATAAAAAAAGGAATGTAATAAAATTAGCAACTGTAGTTCATGTATATATATATATGAAAGCAGTCGTAATACGAATATTGATGACTGCTTTTGTGTATGTACATTTACAAACCAATCTAGCCTTAAGCATTATTTGCTTTAATATATATATAAACAAATCACTCACCTAACAAACCATGTTTGGTTTATTATTGGCATATTTGATTTATTATATATATATATATTGCATTTAACTTATACAATGGTTAAATCAATTATGTAAAGATATAGTATCTTCTGGTATCCTACTACCCCTATTAGTCTCCCACTGTCCATGATGAAAAAAAGAAAATTTACTTATAATTTCTTTACCCCCCCCCCCCCATTAATAATAAGTTAATATAAAATTATATTTTTGATATATATCGTAATGGTCAAAATATACAGATCACATGAACATCACCCAAGAATAATTTACATACGAGCTGCATCTTGCGATGTCACGTGATCAAATACTTTTTCTTTTTATAACTGCTAAATCAGTTAAATGCAAGAGGCTCTATCATATTTTAATTAACTTATTAATAATGACAAATGCTAAAAATAATGGGATATTACAATTTATTTACGTACATTTCCACAACACAAATGATAACATAATTGACAGCCGTCCACAGGAAATATTAGTCTATTTGTTCTTTTTACCCAGGATTAAATTTAGAATAGTGGCATATTATTTTCTTTACTTGCGTTATTAGTTTGAATATAAATTAAGATTGTTATTGATTTATTGATTTGTATTATTATTTTTATGCACAGACAATATAGAACACAATGCTTCTTAATTGTTTCTGGATAACATGGATTACAACACAGTTTTAAGACTTTACAGATCTGGGATATGCTAGAATCATTCAAATAAACTATATTATTAACAGACTTAGACCAAAGTAAATACTTTCAGGCATGTAACAGGTAAATAACTAAATATTAACTAAGTAGGTATAAGAGGCAGAAAACAGCATCTGCATTACACTCATTTATGAAGCAAGGCTATATAAAAATGAAGGATATGATATATAATAGGAATGTACATCTACTGCATACTACTGCTCAAACTATGGCTACTATCTGGAAATGACTGTCAGAAGCAAATGGTACCACACAAAGAAAATATATACAAACAAACATTATACATAGGCAAAACAGCCAGAAATAACAGTATATCCATTCAAATCTACTACACCCAATTATCCTTTGCATGCTTGTTTATTCGCACACCTGAAGGGTATTCTGTTTAAAATTGTAAATCTTTATAACTATCAGAACAAACAATCTTACATAATTTATTTAACGTATCTATGCAGCTGTTTTATACTATCCAAAAGTGATTAATCAGTATTATTCATATTAATGATTAAACTTATTTTTACAATTTATGGCTAGTAAAAATGACAACCATTTGTTCTGGTTTTAAAATACTAACTATGTTTTTAAGAGGATGGAAAGGGCTTGCAATAATAAGCTAATTACTTTATAAAAATATTTTTCTATATAGATTTACACCAAATAAACTATGGCATGATTAATAAAAGTAGCAATCAATTGCCACCCTAATTTATAAACAGATCTATTTCTATATAAAATTAATCATAATTATTTATAAAATATTTTCAGTATATATGAAATATAAAAGATAAAATACCTAATATTAGTAATAGACAGTGATAACAATATATTCAAAGTTCAGACACATTACTCTTTTCATCACTAAGAGTTCAAGTTCTGAATTCAGGTATTGGAAGACTTTTGTCTTATTCTGTACTAACATAGCTATGTCTGATGGTCTTTTGCAAAGCCTCTATCATATTGGTCTTGATTAATTCAGTGGTCTTCATTGATATATATATTTACCTTTTTATTTAATGGAAAGCACCAAATGGTTTCCTTGATGATTCTGCTGGCTTCTCTCCAAAACAATAGATTCTGATGAAGTTTAAATTACTTATAGTTCACATATAAACTGGACACAATGCTTCTTAAGATGGTTCTGCATTATTTGACAGCTCCTTCTCAGCATCTCCCAATAGACTTATGACCTGCACCCAGCTGGATTGGTCAGAATGGAACAGATGATGACTTCTCTACTCTTCCATGATATTCTAACACAAAGCACACTAATAAATCAAAGTAGAATCAGTACAAAACAAAGCATAATAATCACAATGAATTATAATCTCTATTTATAGTTCACTGAGTTGTCTTATCATCAAAATCACATCAATGGGGCATTTCTATCTATGTATCTATTGATGGTAGATAACTCCTAAACTTCATTATAGTCTGTGGCTTATTTGTCTAATTACAGCATTTATAAAATTTTAGTTTTGAAAGGGATTATATCAAAATAACAGACAATGTTTTGAGTAAATTACATGAGATATTTATCTCCTTAATTAGTCAATCTATTTATAAGAATTTAATAACATTTATAAAATAATGTCATTTCCACCCACCTAGTTATAAAACACCTTTATAAATGTTAATAAAATAAATATTTTGTTGTAAATTACTTTTAAAATAAATTTAAAATTAATGTCATGTACATATATCTGTACACATACTTATATATATATATATAATTTCTACTTATTAAAAATTATTGAAATTTTTTTATCTAAAAATGCCTTCAAATTTTTCAACTTATATACATGAAGGCTATATAAATATCTCTTCAACATATATATATATATTAAAATTTAAAATATACCAATAAAGATAATGCTTACTTTGTGAGAAACATTAATTCTATTATTTAAAACTATTAATATATAATGAATTATCAGACATATATTTAAAGAAAATCAATAAAGTTCTTTATTGATCTATAATATTGAATTGCATTTTTCAAAGGTCTGAAATAATAAATGTCATTAGCTTAGATATTTGAAATAATAATAATGTGAATTCCCATCTTTTTTTTAAAAAAAAAAAGGATGGATAAATAATTACCTTAAACAGTAACTCAGTCAAATGTTCATTTTCTTAGTTCCAGATTTGCAGTAAAATATATTAATATTGTTGGTTATTTTTTTTATTTTGTAAATATTTAACTTAGTATTTTCCTGAAGGTTTGTGATGATGGTGTTCTAGTTGTATTTTTATATTGGACTATTTCCATCATCTAACATACCTATTGAATGTCTTTAAAAATTTAACTTTATTTAAATATTCCAAATACATTCAACTGTTTAACAGTTAAATATATTTGAAATATTTAAATAAAGTTAAATTTTTAAAGACATTTAATACATATATTAGATGATGGAAATAGTCCAATATAAAAATACAAATTTAACTTAGTAGTTTTATTTTTTTAGATCACTTTGTTATTCATCGATAATCACTGAAAGTGTTTAGAAAATAAAAAACTTAGAAAAGACTAGTCTTTGACATTTATTCAATTATATAATTGGAGTTCTTGAACATTTCTTCATTAATATGCCATTTGGATCAAGGGGATTGGCTCAGTGATATCAGGTGCTGTTTCTTCCTTGGATTCAGTTTTGAAGAATGCATCTTACTGAGTGATAATAACAAATAAATTTCCATTTATATTTATTTCTTTTATAGAAACGTTTGGCACACCTTATCAGATCTTCTGTTTATGCAAATATCCCAGTGATGGTTTTAGTAATTAGTAAATGGAAAAAAATGTTAAAACATTTTTTCTGAGGATTAGAATTATATACATGGAAGATTTATAATAAAGAATAGAAATGAGGAAATTATATTCAAGTAAACAGAGATAAATTTTAGCCTTTGATGTGACCAAGAAATTATCAGTTACTATTAATTGACAATGCTTGAAGATAATGAAGTTTTCTCATTAACCATATGACTGTGCACACTGAAAATTTTCATGTACAGTTTTAATTTGCTCTAAAACTGCTAATTTTTACATTATCATAGTGAATTAATGGTCATTTTAAAGGTAAAAATGTACCATATCTATGCTGCCATCTCTAGAATTATTTTGCAAGTAAAAATCAATAATTTTAAATTTAAAGCTATAACAATGAGAAAAGGCAGACTTTACAAAGCTCTGATTGGTTGTTTCTCATTTTCAACAAAAGAGAGCACTTGTCAACAATTTTGACAGGTCTAAGTTCTTTGTTTTGATTTTCAAAACAAAAATGTATATTTTAAAATAATTTTTTAATATTTTTTACATATTATAAATAATTTTCATAAAATATACTGAAAATATAATTATTTTAGAAGAACAGTTAAGATTTTAGTAAAAATTATTTACTTTTACACAAAAGTAAATTGAGAAAGAAATCACTGTTGTAGGCTGCATTTTCTAATAGGTTACAAAATTTTCATTTTATGTTTTCCACTATAGATTATTTTTATCAATTATAAATAGAAATGTATTTTTAAAAAAACTTTCATTTAATTTAATCATCTAATAAATTATTAATTAGTTTTTTACAAACTAAACTAAAATGAATATAATATTAAAAGACAAATATATTTTTACTGCTGATTCAGTAATTGACCACCCAAAAGTTAGAACTTTAATTCACTCAGCCAATAAAATGTTTTCCAGTTAAGAGTAGGGAAAGGGTTATAGTTCTTTGGTTGAACTTTTTTGTTAAAAATTTGTGTAGCCTTAATGATTGTCAGTTAGTAGTAATTGATTAAAAGTTATCTCTGTTTATATGGATATAACCTCATTTATATTCTTTATTATAATGAGATATTATTTTATATAGCACTATGTTTTAATACTGTAATAGTGATATTAGCGATTAAGCCAAAGCACATGCACTTTAAAGATAAACTATAAATGAATACTCTCACTTTTTCCAGACACAAGATATAGTATTTTAGAAAGAATGGAATGACTCACCCATTTTTTCGACCCAAACATTTATATATGGGAAAATCTTAAGCATATGGAAATGAGAGTGTGAAGGTGTTAAGCAATCACTTTAAATTACATTTGTTATAATAATAATAATCCATAAAGATATTTAATTTAACATATACAATCATATGGAAGATTTAATATATTGTACCACTAGGCTAGTGCTGCATGTAATAATTTCATCTAAAATTATTAAAATAAAAAACTTCATAGATAATGTAAAAGTTTTAAAGTTAATTTAAAAAAATAAAATCATTGCAGGATTACTTACAAGTAAATGACTAAATAAGTTTTATCAAAGGAAATAAAGGTTGAATAAAAGAAAATGCAGTTCACTCAAGGGAATCTGAATGCTGCATCATTTGTAAAGTTTTACAAATTAATTAAAGAGTAATTCGAGGGGAGAGAGAATTTAACCTAGCAAAAATTAAAGCTAAAAAAGGGGGAAATTAAAAATCTCTTTTAATTTATTTTAAAAATAAGGGAAACATGAATAGAGATTGTTTTTAAACATAAAGAAATAATAAAATGTGTGCGTGTTAAATAAATATGAAAATTAAATATTAAAATAAAGGAAAACTCAATTAAATTTTAAAACTCAAAGATTGCTTAATAGATAAGCTGCATTGGAATGGGATTAGCAATGGCTACTAATTAATTAAAATCCATAAACAACAGGACTAATTAAAATGCATCTTATCCAAAATTTGATCAACATAATCAGTGGATGGATTTTGAACAAAGAAAATAATTAACAGATTTAAAATTAATTAAAAGATAACAAGATGGCATCACATAAATAGAACTGCAAATTTCATCATTCAGTCATTAATGTATCTATATTCAATCACCTATTAGATTTATTTTTCAATACATACAATGCCATGCTAAGCAGAAGTTGAAGCATGCAACCAAGCTCCAGCATTCATCCACAAGAACATCGGCAGTCTTCCCAATAAAAGGCATTCCTGTCTAATAATTTGAAGCTGCCAAGAATGTTTAACTGCCTGAAATAGAAGTAGCCCAGAACTGCATCATCAGGACCACACCATTAGCAAGTTAAATTCAACTGGTTGTTAGACAAAATACAACAACAAAGAGCAAGAAGTCATATCATCTGAGAGGAATGTTTAAAATCCTATAGGTAATAACATTTTCTTATTCCCATTCCTGATATTAATTTAAGTAGCCATTATGATCTTTGAGTATCTCCAGAGTCAGTATAATAAATGAACTCTATAGCCATCATATAATGAACTATAGTATGTGTTGGTTCACATGTTTCCTAATGTAACAAATAAATAGTTACAGAGCTTTCAGGTCATGAAATAATTAGTTTATAAATCCAAGTTGTGTGTGTTCCATATACATGGTGTTTATATTATATTATGATTGTATATATTTTTTATAATTAAGAGTGTGTTCTCATCATATAAGTAATAATTGTTTATTTAATTGAAATGTATAAAATCATTCTATAAGTTTTAGTAATAAGTCTGTTTAAAATATTTATAATAAAGTACTTGTCTGTTAATTATTATCAATCAATTCTTTAATTATACCACTAAGGACAACTTAGCAGAGAAGTTATTGAATTATATTTCCATTCAGCTAGTTAGGATTTCTTAGGAGCTGGCACCTGAAGTTTACTTCAAAACAAATAAAGTGCTTCGAATCTCAGGGATTGATTTCAGCAGTCAAGAAAATCTGTGGCCTGGAAAGGTGGTTGTGGTTATATATCTTATATAGCTTTGGCCTGGTCATAGGTGCCTTTTGGGTGTTAAGCTTCTTCACCTAAGGGGATGGTGGATGCAATACTAAATTTCTGAAAGAGGGGATCAAATTTATAATAAATAATTTTATAATATTGTCATTTTTCTATAAAAGAAGTCAACAATTTGTTTTACAATTTTTTATTAAAGAGTAAAATTTTTATTCTATATATTTATTTTTATTCGATCATCTCCCAGACGGTTCAATATATATTATTTTTAAAAAATGTCTTTAATTAATTAAGGAAGTATACAAAAATAGGAAAAACAATGTTTTTGAAGTTATATTCAGTAATTAAAATTCTTATAACATCATTTATTTTATTTTAAAAATATAACCATTTCGTTAATTTAAAAATAATTTTGACATTTTGTTTTTAAAACTTTCACTTTTTAAAAAAAGCCATTCACACTAATACATACAATTATATATTGTATCTAAATATGTATACAGAATGTGTCATAATAAAACAGCAAGTGACAGGTTCTTTCTCCAAAACTTTATGTAGTAAGATAGCGTAGGTAGTCACCATATAAATTTTAAGAGACTTGTCTGAATCATGAGTTCACCATAAAATATGATAGTGTTTTGTACTTTAATCTATGATTGAATAATATGCCAAAATTAAGTTTTTTTCAAATTGGATAAAGTGCTACTAAAGCATTAGAAGTGATTCAAATTATATGCAGCAATGAAGCCAAGAACCATAAGAATTTTTCAAATGATTTGTAAGATTTCAAAACATTAAGGAGATACTGAAGTCAGTCAATGAAAATACAAAACAACTGTTATATTTTATGTTATAACTCACATCCAAACATGCTAGTGACATAAAATTTTTGTGGTGAACAACTAAACTATGTATTTATTGATTCAAAGGACACTTCAGGCAGTTAAGAGAGAGAACTAACCACCCTTTTACTAATGCAAGTAGTTTGTATTTAATCCAAAAATGTAGAAGTTATATATATATAAATGAAAGGTGTGAATTAAAGAAGATTAACAACATTTGGAAGAAGCTATTGGAAGAGAAAATAAATTTTAAAACTTCTCAACCAATAGAATTTAAATATGAGGAGAAAGAAAACGATAAAAACGTTTTTAAATCTCACATGCATTCTTATGATTTGAGAAAGAGGACGCTCTGAGGAAGGTACTTGATATTGTACTGAAATGTCAGCATTTAGCTTTTTCACTACACGGAATATCCCACAAATAGTAATAATAATATGACATCTTTTATCCGTGAAAATATTAGAATTAATATATATATATATTGCAAATAGAAAGAAAAGATATGCATGCAAGTTTATATATATATTTCTATTAATATACTGAAGTATCAAAACCAATATTTATTTTTAATATGTATATTATTTTACTTCTAGAGGCAAATTTGGAACAGTAAATAAGTGCAAAGAGAAAAAATCTGGGAGGATATTAGCAGCCAAATTCATTACAACAAGCAAACAGTCAGAAAGGGAGGAGGTAGAAAATGAAGTGGAGATTATGAAATTTTTGCAGCACCCTCGATTATTACAGCTTTATGATGCCTTTGATGGCGGAAAAACAATGGTTTTAGTTATGGAATTGTAAGTGTGTGCGTGTATATATATTCAAACTACTATTTAATAAAATTAAAATCAATGCATTGCATATATACTTGGGTCTCGTTTTATGTGATAGATAGGTTCCTCAGAAAACACGTGCAAAAATAGACGTAACTTACATTGAAAAAGGGGGAATGCAGTCTGTGATTTTTCAAAATTCGTGTAAAAGCAAAGCACCAATGTAAAACTATTTCAAAATTCGCGCAAAAAAAAAAAAAAAAATAAGGAAATAAAATATGACCAATAAAAAATTTCAAATTTGAAAAAAATTGATACAAGACAAACTTTTTTTAACTATAATATTTAATTTTATTCAAAATAATATATTTTTATGCATAATTTACAGTACAGTAATTTACATTTTTTATACATGTTTTAATTATTATAGCTATTTGCCAAAAAAACACGTTCATTTGCAAACAACTAGCACCAACTTCACACTCATGTTGTGTCAATGGTTTTCTGGTGACAACATAATTAGTAATTAATCTTTGAGATGATGATTTTATTAATTGTTTATGAAACTAACAACTAAAAATTAAATTGTTATTTTTGTCTTTAATTTTCAATTCTGTTTAAAAATCAAATTTCACATCACATTAATTTCAAGTCATCGTAAGTTATTTTTAAATTGTTAATTACAATTAAAAATCAGATTTTAATTTTTAATTGTCAAATTTAATTGTGCCCACTGCTATTACTGACCTTTTAAAAATAAACTTAAGGACATTAAATGATTAATAATTGATTACATTCTTTTTTAAAAAGCAAAAATAGAATGTGATTTAAAATGCAAAATTAACATGCACAATGTTTGAACAAATTTACATTATAATGTTGTAAAATTTAATGTGTGTATACATAAAATGTGAAAATCATGATTTTAATTTCATTATTGCATAAAATCTTACTATTATAAAGCACTGAAAATATTCAAATCACTAAGATGAAAGTCGAATTCCAATAATGTGCTATTACTTTCAATATAATGTAAGTGCACGAAATTTATTATTTAAAGTAATAGTGCATTATCAGAATTCGACTTCCGGTGAAACACGAATTGCGTAACTTCAAAATCGTGTTAAATAAGTCCGCGTAAAAAAAGACCCAGGTGTATATATATAATTTAAAATAAGACTAAATTAAACTCTGTATTTAATATGCAAGTAATAACATACTCATATGCTATAAAATTATATTTTATACAATTAATATTAACTGTAAAATGTTTTTAGGAAAAGTCAAACTTATGTAAACATGTCAAATACATTAAACTGTTAGTTTTTTTGAAAGCCATATGAATATGTGTGTGAAAGAACTTTTTTATAGATATATACAATATGACAGACAAAGGCTTAATGTTATCAGACAAGTCAGTGGTTAGCAGTGAAAGACAAAGGGTGCTAAGAATTCCCTGCTTGTGAACTCAGGCTGTCATTCAATAATGACCTTTTATTTAGATATTTACAACCACAAATCATTTTCAGTTGAAGGAAGATTGCACCAATTGGAAAACTTATCTAATATTAATTAGGACATTGTTGGACTTAATGAAGTTAGAAAAAAAAGTAAAAAGAATTAATTTAAAAAATGGACATGTATTATACTACAAAGGCACAAATATTGGAAGCATAAGTGGAGGAACAACAATATTTTAAAGATTGATGGTATATGAGACAAAGTAACAAGATTATTTATTCATATTAATGAAAGATACCAAATGGATATAAATATTCCAACAAGATCTCACTGTAATAATGAAATACAGGATTTTTATATGGATATTAAAAATGCTTTTGATTAGATCAAATAACTTTTTAAAATTATCATAGGAGACTTTAATGCTAGAAATGTGAATGAATTTGGTTATAGTGATAGAAATGAAAGAAAAATGCTAAATGGAAATAGATATGGGAGCATTCAAATGAAGATGTTGATGAATTGAATTTTGACTATCAGAAAATATGTATTTTAGGATTTTAATGTTTTTAATAGATTCAACACAAGAAGAAATTACAGATTAGTGAAATATAATGTTATCTATTAATATATAGGGTATATGAGTGGAGACTTTCACATGACCCACCACTCACCACTTTATCTCTTATCACTGATACACTTGAACACATATATGTCAAAAAGATAAATAATCACCAATATACATATTTCATGCTAAACCAGCAATCATCAGTTGGTCCAGATTATTGTCTCAAGTGTTCAGATATATATTAAGATAGCCGATCTTTATACTTTAATGGACAGGTTTCAATACACTTCGCACTCCAACTCTTCAACCATTCCATACAATTGAAAATCTGATGATATAATGCTCAAAGGCAACCGTGAAGCTGAGATTCTTGTCACACCCATGTTTATCTAAAGTCAATGTTGCCCCTCATGTACAGACATAACTCATTTAATACATATACAAGGCATGGGCAGACATGCAAAATTAGAAAGATGAAAGTTACCAAGAAAAACAGACTTAACAGTTGATATTCATATCCTTCATAAACACTCCAATAAACTTAATATAGAACTTACACATTGATTTAAAATGTTAACAGATCTTGACATTAATTCAAACTAGAATGAGACCAATGAGAAGATAACTGATATATTAAGAACTGCTGCAAAAATAATTGGTACTAAACGCAGTATTTTACCAGTAAATGTTCTAATGATGCAAAACATTATTAAGAAAAAAATGAGTATGAATATTTTTAAAAATGTTCCATTAAAATGAATTGAATATTTAGAGACTTGTAAAATGGTATAAAACATTTATTGTGAATGGTAAAGGAAAGTTAAAAAAGAGAAGTCTCAAAAGTGTAAGAGAACATCTTGGTATTGGAAAGTTTTTGTTTCTGCAATTAGAAGAAAAATATAGAACTATTATTAAAAAGAGAGATAGCATCCTGAAATATAAGAAACAATTCTATAAAAAAATATATAGTAATAAAAAAACAAAATATCTCTTACAACTACTATATTTTTTATATTGTCAAGTATTTTATAAATGAAGAGGAGAAATATGCAATAAGAAAGTAAAAGTTTCAAAAAATGTTTAAATTATCATTGATATTTTAAAAGAAGTAGATGAAGAAATAGAATGATAAAGCTATACACCAAATGTCTAAATTATAAAGATGTACAGATGATTGGAAGAATGCACTTGTCATGGCAATATTTAAACAAAGTGATCAAGAAGATATCAGTTTTTTATCAGTTCTATACAAAATCTTTTATTAAGATAATTACAATTCATCTATAATGAATTTTGGATTCTAACCAACCAAAAGAATAAAATCGATTTAAAAGTAATTTTAGAATAATGGATTATATCCGAGTATTGAGAAGATTTTAGAAAGGACCACTGAATGTGAGTTGCCATTACATTTCAAATTTGTAGATTATGAGAAGATGTTTGATCCTATAAGCAATTCTACAATAATTAAAGCATTGAATCATCAAAATATAGACCTGACATACTGTCTTATTCTGAACATTATCAACATATAACAGCAATGATTAGATTACATGATGATACTAAGAAGTTTCATATTGAGAAGGGTGTATGATAAATGATTTCATATTTTCAAAATGTTTTACACTCATTTTACAAAAAAGGTTTTGTGTATTAAAGTGGAAAGCTAAGGGAGAAAAAGTAAACAGAGATTTTTAAAGTCATTTAGAATTTTCATGAGGTTGTTTTTGCATATAATGTTTCAGAGCTTCAGCAAATGAAAGTAAGAAAATAGAAATTAAATAAGACAATAAAGCCAATTACTCAAGGCTTTAATAGATTAATAAACATAAATGCTAACAATCAACCCTTAAGCTAGCAACAATCTCAACCTATAGTCAAGGCAACCTCCTTAAACAAAAGTAGTACTACCTTTATCTATAGACTCATATATTTATATAGACTCCTTAAAGATTTAAACTTGACCAAAGAATATGAGATTAATAAAATAAAGAAATTTAAACAAACTTTATTATTCAGGAAAATATAACCTGTTCTGAAAGCAGTCTAATAAGTAGCCAATTACACCTTCCAAATTTCATATAAAGTATATATTTACTACCATCTACATTTATAAACCTATTAAAGCCTTGAGTAAATAGCTTTATTATCTTAGTAAATATATACTTTATATGGAATTTGAAAGTTAAAAATGACTATTTATTAGTCTGCTTTCAAAACAGGTTATATTTGGCTGGTGATATCACCTTTATTGTTAAAGGAGATTGCCTTGACTACAAGTTTTATTGATAGTTTAAGGATTGATTGTTATTATTATTTAGAAGTGTTGGATTATTTCCATCAAACTTTATATTTAAACTTTCCAAATAGATGTCAAGTAGTTGGTTGCAGACAGTTGTGGGTTCACCTCCCAGCCAATGCTATGACATATATATATATATATATATATATATATATATATATATATATATATATATATATATATATATATATAGGTAAATTTTTATTAGTTTATATTAAATATTTTATTTTTATATATATATATATATATAAACTTTCCAAATATATTCAACAGTTAGTAATAGCAACAGAGGTTAGGATTTTTTATATTTTTTTCTAAAGCAATTCAATATTTAATATTAGACGATGGAAGTAGTCCAACATATAACTGCCATTAAAACACCATCATCACAAATCTTCAGAGAAGCATTAAAAAAACTAAAGATAAATGCTAAAAAACTAAGATAATGTTCAATAGATTTTTGTCAGAAGAAGAAAGTAAAGATTGATAATTATGATTTAGAAGAAGTTAGTAATTAACATTTTTGCCAAATTATAATATAGATGAATATATAATGGATAAAATTGATCATAAAATAAAAGGAAATTGGTCTTTGTGTTTGAAAAAAAGAACATTTTTAATGTTACAAGTGACAAGTAGAAAATAAAATAAATGAATGAAAGAACAAACAGTTGTCATTGACATCATTAAAAAAATTATGAAAGTAAAATAATGTTGGGATAGACATGATAATAGGTGGGGAGTTGAAACCATTAACTGAATCCTAACAGATTATAAAAGACCTAGAATAATATTAGTTATGAGATAGGTGAAATAAAGAAGTTTTGGATGTGCTGTGACAAAAACAAACTACTCAGTAAAATAACTGGAATAAACTTAGAGAAACCATCATCCTGCCGTAAATCAATAATAATTGAGATTATGCTGATCAAGAGAGGCATCTTTTTGATACTGTTCATTAGGTTCATGACATTCATCTGTCTAAAAGCAAAACATATAATAATGATTGACTTCAGAACATAGTTACTAAATCTCTAGTTAAAATATCAGAATCAATAATATATAAACTTCTTTATTCTTTTTTACCACTTCATTCATTATATAACTCAATGCTAATTTTTTGAGGTTGAAAGTTATGTCTATAATTATATTTAAGATTACATTTTTATATTGGCAAATATGCTGCCTAAAATGAGTAAACATATCTTTCTATATATTTCAAATTTATATAAATGGAAATTACGATATATAAAAAAACATTTAAATCCTGAAAGGAAATTACGATATATAAAAAAACATTTAAATCCTGAAAGGTTATATTTTTAAAAAATGTGTATTTTAGGATATTTACATCTCTTTACAATCAGAAGCTTTATAATGTGTTCAAGAAGTATAATAACTACTCTTTCTTATAGCATTGCCAAATGTATACCATATAATACTAAATCATTATTGCACTTTATTACTGTTACACAATGCTTTATTTACTACCCTCTTTTACAGTTTTGATTGCCCTAGCAATATTCTTCGGAACTTTTAGGAGATATAAAAGTTCTGAAGAAGATTGCTGGTGCAATCAAAACTGTAAACTGTAAAAGAGGGTCATAAATAAAGCATTGTGTAACAGTAGTAAAGTCAGTAGATATAAAAGTTCTGAAGAAGATTTCTGGGGCAATCGAAACTGTAAAAGAGGGTGGTAAATAAATCATTGTGTAACAGTAGTAAAGTGCATGGATGATTTAGTATTATATGGTAGGTTTTATAGATAAATTATTTTTATACACAGTTAAATATTTTAAACACTGGAGTTTATCTTTTTGTTCTTAAACAGTTTTAATTAAAAACTTCGGAATCAAGTCAATACTATATCTTTATGTTGGTTTCATGATATCAGTTCTAATCCATTTAATTGCTGGATTTATCTCCAGATTAGAATTTGGCATGCACATAT
Organism: Epiperipatus broadwayi; assembly: GCA_028023455.1. Classification (NCBI taxonomy): domain Eukaryota; kingdom Metazoa; phylum Onychophora; class Udeonychophora; order Euonychophora; family Peripatidae; genus Epiperipatus; species Epiperipatus broadwayi. Next base: position 943,220 of record JAQFVV010000186.1, read on the forward strand.
GCTGCTAATACTTGACATACATTACAATTTATCAGTTTTTTTTTATTATAAATACAATGACAAACAATAATAATGTAGTTAATCAATTTAGAAATATTAATTTTTAAATAGGCTTTAACTTACCTTTCTTTAATAAAAATTATGCGGAAATTACTGGAAACCCCTAACGAGCTATATGTAAACTAATTACAACTCCTTCTATAAACGAAAAAGTATAAATGAGCCAGCCCACTTCTACTTTAGCTTGATTGGTATATAAGTATTCAGTTTATTGGCGCTAACAGAACCGTAAGCTACTGTAAAATCACTATAAGCAATCAGAGAAAACAGCTGTGCTAAATGAAACCCCAATTAATAGATGTAAATATTAATTATGATGACTCTATTGTAGATCACATTTATGCAGAAGTTACTGTAACCTTCCAGCAAGCGATATGTAACTAAATATGATTGTTTTTTAAAGTGTAGAAATTCAAGTTTACAAGTCGAAATAATTTTTTGATTTATTAACTGACTTATTTAAAAGTAAATGAAAAAGAATTACTTATTTTTTATTTTTTTCTTCATTTACAAATTGACAAACATTAAAGATAACACTGTTATCATTATCATCATCATTTTCAACCATCATCGATACACTGCAGGATGAAGGTCTTTCCAAATTCAATCCTTGTCTCCTATCTCTAGACTCTCTTTTCCATATCACCTCAGCACAATTCCTTACTTCATCAATTCAGCTCACATGTGGTCTCTTTCTAGGTCTAACATTATTGTAATTTAAACCACTAAACATCACATGACCACCATTTCTTATGTTTACACAAGCTGTTTATAAATAGGCTAAACTCTCCATACAGTAACATAATCAGTGCAAGCCAGAATAATCAACAGATGCAAGAAGATTTGTGTATAAATCCCTATCTAGTGCCTACGCATCCAATATCCCCAGACTAGTTTCCTAAGATCTAGATGCAGTATTCTCAGGTCCCAGGCTCCTCACTGATGAAAGCCACAAGCTGGAAACTAGTCTGGGGATATTGGATGAGTAGGCACTAGATAGGGATTTTATGCACAAATCTTCTTGCATCCATTGATTATTCTGGCTTGCACTGGTGGCGCTACTGTTTGGAGAGTTTAGCCTCTGTATAATTATTGTAATTTCAAATAAATAGTAAATAATTCCAATAATAATAAAATACTGAATTTCGATTATTTTAGAAGAGCTATTATTATTAATGAAAGTAATTGAAAATAAGCACTAACATGGAAATAGTGCACTTTGCCAATTAATGGAAAAGAAAAATGTTATGCATAATATTTTATATGGTTGTACTGAGTTTTTTCATTTCCCATCTCTGGCCAGAAACTTGCTGGGGATAACATACAAGAGTAGCATATTTTCATTATAATTAGCATATTGCTAATCAATCCTAGAGAAAGAGTTAGAATCATATTTAAATGTATATATAAATCGGTTTACATTTTCTTTTTTAGGATCTCAGGGGGAGAGTTATTTGAAAGAGTTATTGACGATGCATTTGTCTTAACCGAAAAAGTATGTGTTATTTTTATGAGACAAATTTGTGAAGGCGTTCAATTTATGCATTCAAACAACATATTACATTTAGACATGAAGGTAAGTTATATCTCGTAATTTTTGAAGTACACATTCATTTTAATAAAATTATATTGAAATTATTATATTGTAATTAAAAGTCTTCAATCCAGTAAGACCTTTCACATTTTGATGTTATCCGATAGATGGGAATTTTTTAGATCGTAATATATTGATTAATGTATGTACATCAGTATCCAGAAATTATTATATTTGAATTTTAGAGTTATATACTAATTTTAATAGTCGTAATTCTATAAAATGATCTTATTATGCACAAACTCAAACTTTTATTTAAAAAAAAAACAGTTCATTAATTTTAATAAATAAATAAATATTTCACACACATATGTATCTCCTTCTTTATAAGACTTGATTTATTATATGAACTATTATTCCATAACATAATAGAATATAGTCGAAACATTGGTGGAATATTTTATGTTATGGAATAAATCAAGCTTTATAAAGAAGATATATATTTGTGTGAATTATTTATTTATTTTTAGAAGTAATTTTCTAGTCTCTCGGAAAAAAACAACAACAAACTTTAATAACTGTAACTATATAAAAAGGTGTTCCAAAAGATTAAAAAAAAACTTTGTTAAGCATTGGTGGTCGAGTGGTCAGCACAGCTGCCTTACAAGTAGTTGTTCCAGGTTTGCGGGTTCGCTTCCCGGCCGATGCTTTGATACATGAAAAAAAAAAACTTTCACTTTAACGGTTCTATAAATTATTAATGAGTTTCATGTTATTTTTGAAAACTGATAGCGATTATTTTTCTTATAAAAACTGTGATAATGAGACAGAGTTTTATTTTCAACAAATGAAATGCAATGAACAAATGTTTATGTTTTAAGTGTTCATAAAAAGTTCAAGGAAGAGGTAGACATCCATGATCCATGGAACTTGTGTTCCAGCAACTTCTGATGTATCACTGCATCAAATCATGCATAATTGAAGTGTGTATTGTTTGTGGATGACTCTACCTTAGCTGGAATTAATCAGAAAGCTGTGATTACTAAAATCCATTTATAAATGAAGGAAGAGCAATTCTTTATGCTACTACTACCTATAAAAAGCTTCTAGCAATCAATGATTTCTAAATTGTAATATATTTCAATTCCCATCACTTGAGATTCAAAGCTGGTTGTAATGTAATTGTACAAATAGGAAGCACTTTTAACTTACATTTTAGTATTCAAACAAATACATGAAATCCAAACACTCTAAGGTTTTGACCATAGGCCAATCTGTTTAAATAATTATATAGATATGACTCTGAGTCAGTAACTATATATTCTAGTATGTCAGTTCTTTAATAGTGGCACTTTTTTTTTTCTGATTTGGTATGAACTTAATTTTTTAGTTTACCCCATATATAATAAACAAAAACTCTCTATTTAAAGCCATTCCTAATAAGTAGGGATACTCAGTTATCAGCTGATAACACTTTTAAATTTTTATCCCCAGCCTGGTTTTGGCTTCTGGCCAGTAAAAAAAGTGCTTAAAGTTAATAAAAACTAATGATACTAAAATGTCTAATTTCTAACTCGGAATCAGATCATTATAACTATTCAAGTAGGTTGGCATGAGTTCAAACTTTTGAATTTAGCTTTTAGTTTGACTAGTAAAATAGAAATAAAGATGGTTCCTAGATGCATAATTGCACCACTTCCAGATTTGAATCCCAAGTCCCATTGATAAAAGAAAAAGCCTGAAACTAGTCTGTGAATAGTGTTTTAAATGCTCTGTCATCTGGAATCTCTAATTATTTAAGCTTACTGCAGATGGCACTGAAGTAAACAGGTGCAGTTGCTTTAGTATATATTGTATAAACAAATAATTACATGGTTTGTTATTATTTTCATTGTTAGCCAGAAAAACAAGTTATCCTAAAAGTTAATAAAGAATCAAAAGTACTAAAATATATGGTTCCATATGCAAAGTCAGGTAAATATAATGGACTAAGCTTGATGATTTAGGTTCAAAATCTTCAGCTTTATTATTTCCAGATTTGAGTCCTAAGTCCTCATTAATAAAAGAATAGGCTAGAATTTGTTCTGGTAATTGAGATACCATCTGATATCGTTCAGTTATTAATTTAACAGAGATGGCGCTAGAGAGCGGCTCTAATTTTATCACATATCAACTTCTTAGAAAAACTATTTTATTATTTAATGATTTTATATTATTTTTTATATGGAGTTTATGAACTATGATGAGAATATGCTTTTTAGTCTATTTGAAATCAAATTTTCTCACTCAATATACATATTTAGTTAATTAATTGAATTTTTTTCAAATGCATTCAATCAATTTTATATAAACAAAAAATCAAATAAGACTTTATTTCACCATACTTTACACACATTGTCATTTATAGGTTTATTTTTAGTTTTTAATCTGATCTGATTTATTTTAATATGATATATATATATATTGCAATTATATACATAAAAATAGCTTTGTGGTTATTTTCTATTTCTTAGCAAATCTCTCTATTTTAATTGGTCATTAAATTACAAGCAAATTATCTTTGGTCATCTATATCTAAATGGTCTTGATTCTATGATTTGCAATGTCAATTGCATAGCATAAAAGTTGTCTAAAATCACAACAACCACATTAATCCAGATTATTTTTATTATTATAGAGATATTAGAAAACTAATTCATAATGAATTCATTTTGTAAAGCAGTATTTTGTTATCCTCAATATTTATATACCTAATACCTACCATTTGAAATTTTAAATTCAATTTTAAAGTATATCATTCAAAACACAATCTTACTTCTAGTAGATTAATAGAACTAATATGTCACCTATGAAATGGAAAACATTAGACATTACATCATTAATGTTATAATTTCCTCAGCATTACTTTTGAGTTACAATTATTAAATTAAAAAGGACTATTTGTGAAAGACTATACCATTCTTTCTTGCAAGTCATAAATACCTTGGGACATAATCTACTTAGCCCTTAGGGTCAAATAAATTATGGATTTATGAGACAAAATATTTCAGATCTCTCTAATAATGATGCCATGAAAATTAAAACATAATCTGGGATTAATAATGCAAAAAAATCACAACATGGAAGGGTCTGTTTTTTGTACCTTATACAGAAAGATAAAACATTACCATTATATTTAAATAGCAGTAAGGTTGTTGATATGGAAAAACTTCCCCATGTTTATCACATAAGTGATATCTTCTTTCAATTAATCATTTTTTTATAAAATTCAAAAAGCATTATCATTGGCAACAATTCTATGTAATCTTAATTAGGACATTTTTGATGAAGAATTCCAAATACACATACTCTAAACTTTTCTTAAGGAAAGTTTAGATGTAATACGTAAAAAATGACTTTTTTTGTAATAATATTCATGTGATGTTTGATGTAACAATATCCATATACATTCTCTGTTAATTGCTCTATAGTTATTTGGTCAGAATGATAATGAAGGTGATTCCCTATTTAATCATAGATATTGATTTCTCAAGGTCAGACATATGATTGTAAAAATTAGAAATTTCTAGACATAATTTAAGTAATCATAGATATTCAAAAGTGCTTTTATCAAACATATTAGGCTAAAATTTGTGGTTCATCATTCTAAATCTATTTGATTTTATATATTATTGCAACAATAAGTTAGGTCAAACCCCATAGATTAAAAAATCCATGTGTGTTAAGAGCTGTTATTGTCAAATTTATCAAACATATGTTAAGCTAAAATTTGTGGTTCATTATCAAATTTAATGAACTATACAAAGAACTATAAAACACTATTTTTTTTTTTTTAAAAAAAAGATTATTATTTTCATTGCTGTCTGTAAATAGTTTTTGTATTTGGTGACAATTTTTATTTCACCCTTAATCTAAGGTTTAAACATTCAAAATTCTTAGAAAATTTTTAATAAAGATAGATAATATCAGTTTGTGAAGTTTATAGCACAAGAGAGTAAGAAATTGTTGAAAATTTCATGATTGAATGAGAAGATTTGTATCCTCTCTTGTAATAACGAAGGCATCATCAATGGAAAACTGAGATAATTTTATCTAATTATAGTAATTCATTAAATGTTATGTGTGGAGTGTATTAATATATGGTTATGAGACATGGACATTGAGTAATAGAATTAAGAAATGATTGAAAGCCTTTGAGATGTAAACATGGAAAAAAATGGGAAAAATCAGTTGGATGAGTGAAATAATAAATGAAGTTTTGAAAAGAGTAAATGAGGAAAGAAGCTTGATTGAGAATATCAGAGAAAGAAAGAGAAAGTTTAATGAAAAATGTTTTGGAGGGAATGGTGAGTGGAAATAAAAATAAAGGATAGAAGAGAGTGACATTATTGAATGATATAAGAGATGGGAAGACTTATGTGGAATTGAAGAAATGGGCAAGGAAGAGAATGGAATGGAGTAATGGATGAATTGATGTTGTGACTATTCTCTGGACCTATCTATTGGACATAATACTATTGATTGATTGAATAATAAATCATAGATTTATGCTTTACATTTGTCAGTTATAATAATAATAATAAAGTTGTGCTCACACACATATAACATAAAGTTGTATAAATTAACAAATTAATTGTAATCAACAAATTAAAATGGCTAAGTGCTTTTGAGAAAGTGTATTTCTCATGAACATAGCCTGTTATGATTCTCTCATTGGAATCATTATATATGTACAATATGCAAACTTTATGCAAATGAGTCAATTAGCCCTTCTTTTGGATATAGCAAAACATGATTCTTTGCCATTAATGGTGAAGGAGTCTTCTGCTATGAGGTAAGCTTCCTTTACATTTATGTTTAATATTATGCCTCTCAGTACAAATCAATTTTACAGAGGCGGGTTTGAACTCGTGTCCAGATACTTTTTGATATTGTGCAAAAACTGAAGTCCATTCTAGGTTAGTATGTAATTTTATACCTATACGTATGCTGCGACAACCTAGTAGCTATGGAAGCTCTGGTATCACTGTAGTATGAGGCTTTGCATCCATTGTGAGGGCATGCAATGATATACATAGCCTGTGGGTTTTGCTCAGGAGCTATAATTGATTGAATTATAAAATAAAATTGATATGATGATCAAGAATTTATCAAAAAATAATTTTTTTTATATAGAAATCAATGGTAAAAATAGTAAAAATTCCCAAATATATGTCTCTGATCTTTGTAACTTGTAATCTAGAACATAAATGATAGCTAAAAAAATTCTTTGTAAAATGGTCATAAAACATTTACAAAATCTATGATATTTTAATATATCTGTACTGCAACCAGTGTCAGCATATGCTCCTTATTAGTACAGTGTTTTTATCTATCACTAGAAGATATGCAACCACATTGATCACAAGCTGTTCATTAGAATATTATGTTATTTCTACTAAGATAAAAATGCAACTACACTAATCATACATCATTCATTAACAGAGTATGGTATTTTTATCACTATACGTTTGCAGGCTACAACTTTTTCCAGTAGAAAAAAATAAACTTTGGAGAAATTTTGTTTCAAAATGGGATGTAAATTTTTGAACATGATTTTGTCAGTAGTCTTTATTTTTGTACCCTTAATAATTGTGATTTCACAACTAATCCTTGTTGTTATTTAATTCAAAATTAATTCATTTATTCAGTTGTGGTATACTATACATATTTTTAAAATATAGTACGGGTATATAAACAACTTCAGATAATTTCATATACTTTTTTTTTCACAATGTGTTGCATTGATGTAAATATGTTCGTGCAGATTTATATGTTTCTATCAATTATACATAGCTATCAAACAATTCATTTAAAAATGTTAATTAAAATAAACCTGGCATATATATTGTCTTAAAGTTAGAGCTGTATTATAAAGTAATGAATTTAATGCGTTGAAACTATGCTTTTTTAAAGACTTTTATAAATAATTCCCTACACAGCTGTAGTTTTTTTTAAATATATATAAAAGAATAAGATTACCAATTAAATATACACATACACAAATATATGTATATGTTATTTGTAAATACATAAGCATAATACGCATATATATATAATTTTTTTTTTAAGCCTGAAAATATTTTATGTGTAACAAGATTTGGAAACAGAATCAAATTAATTGATTTTGGCTTAGCAAGAAAGTATGATCCCGATGCAGCTGCTAAAGTCATGTTTGGAACACCCGAATTCGTGGCTCCTGAAGTTGTTAACTATGAAAAAATTAGTCATGCTACAGACATGTGGAGTGTTGGAGTCATCTGTTATATTTTGTAAGTTGATTTCATGTAATATATATATGCATGTAAAAAAATACAAAAATTACTTCAATAATTAAATAAAAAAGGGACCTTTATAATTATTTCCCATTCCTCTACCACTAACAAAGTGTAAATAAAGACGCTATTTATTAAGCTTACTAACTACTAGATTTAATTTTTTATAATTCCTCTGGACCAACTTCCTGAAAAAAATCTAAGATTCATTAAAATCCGAAAAAATTTAAATTTTACCGGTGGATTTTAAATCCAGGTGATGGATATGGACAGTTGGATGAGCAAAGAATATTCTGATTTTTTTTTACACTATATATATATAGTATTTATATATGAGACTTTTTTATTTTTAAAAGAAAATTATATTAAAAAAAACAATAAACAAACAAAAAAAAATTATTATAGCTTAGAATGTTAACATAGTCAAACATATATTTATTTCTGATATATATGTAGACAAATTGAAAAATTAAAATAATAAAACGTTAAAATTAAGAGTTTGCTCTATTTTATCATCATTATTAAATGAATGAAAAAATAAGTAAATAATTAAAAAGAAAGAAACATATATAATAACTAAATAAGGAGCATACAATAGTTCTAACAAGCTTTATCGATAAATGCTGCAAGAGAAAGCCGTACTTATAATGTAATCGGGCTTGGCCACTTGATGGCGTTCTGGCTCACCAAAACACCTAAAAAATGCCGTTTACAAGGCCTGACTTATGGCTATAGAAAACATCTATGTTTGTCTTAGCCATTAGAAGGCTGTTTATGATGCGTAACACAGAAATAATACGGCCTATTTCTGCTTCACGACAGTTATTGTGAATCCACACACTTATCTTTCATTTACAGTTTGATATATATGTGTGTTTAGTTGGATTAGTCAAATTTTTACAATATACATTACACAATATTTGTATTTATAATTTATTTAATAAACATGAATTTATAGTAATTTTCTAAATGGCCACACCCTTGTTTTGAGAATGTGTAAGGTGTAAAAGCTTGTTGAGGGTAGGTAAAAAAGAATTAGGCTGCTATCGCATGCGAAATCTCGTTTTCACGTGAAATACCACGTAGTTGATAAAATGGATGGCAATCAACTTTTTCCGCAGTTGCCGACAACAGAAGCCGAGTATTTCTGCTTTCCAATAAAAATATACACAATTTTTGTAAATTTCATAGAAAGCACATATTATAAACATGTTTAATAAGTAAATAAGACATTTATTTGTGTTTGTTGTTGTTTAAAAAAATTTAAGTTTCTTTCTTTTGTCTGACTACGGTTATGATTTTGATATCTTTTATTTTAGCATTACAAACAACAGAACACTAACCCTAAAACTAACCCTAAACCTAACCCTAAACTAACCCTAACTAACCCTAAACCTAACCCTAAACTAACCCTAAACCTAACCCTACACAGTTGTTTTGTTATGTAGAAAGCAATAATTAAGCGAAAGACATCGCTAAATAGACATTGCAGAGTAGCAGCTTTGTCCAAAAACAGCGATTTAAAAATTAAAAAAAAGGTTGTCATTTACCAATAATTAAGCGAAAGACATCGCTAAATAGACATCACAGAGTAGCAGCTCTGTCCAAAAACAGCGATTTAAAAATAAAAAAAAGGTTGTCATTTACTAAATACAAAATTAAAATTAAACAACTTTTTTAATAAAAAGGCATGAAAAAAAAGTTATAGCAATCAATAAATTAATAACCAAAAAAGAAAAATAACAGCGATTTGATTTAAAAATATAACATGGCCCCGAACATTGTATTGTATTGTTTTTGACTGCCAATAACGCCATTAAGTGGCCAAGCTCGATTACGTTATAATTACCGAGAAAGCATTTAAAAATCTCTATCTAAAAATTATCCATATCCTCAGACCAGTTTCATGCTATTGACAATCCTCAGTGAGGTGAGAGGATATTTCAGACACCAGATCCAAAATATCAACCCAAAGTCAGCATTTATCTGATAGTTGACTTTTAAGCAGACAATCTGAAATTTTCAGACACCTATATGTCTTCAAATTCAGCTATCTAACTTAAATAGCTATATGGGGCTGAGAATTCTTCAGCCATACCATATATTAATAATTTTAGCAATATAATATCGCTAAGACTTAAAAGCAAAAAATATAATAGTAGTTAAAAATAACTAAATATATGATTCTTTGTAATTTTTAATGAAAAATATTAAGTAATAAATAAACTGCAAAAACAGTTTCAATTATTAAAATGGGATCTTTTTCAACTGCTTTTACTTATAAAATTAGAACTTATAATGCACTGTTTCATGTTATTTCACAAGCTTTGGGAATTTTAGTATTAACACTTTATCTATTAAGAAAGTTACTTTCTTTGTTAATAAAGATGACCTCAAGGTACTAATGGAAAAATTCATGAAGTTTTGGGAAACAAATAGCACATTATGAGTATTAATTTTAGTAGTAAAAAGGATTACATTTGAAGTAACTGAAAGCACTTCTACAGTTTATTTATTATTTAATGTTTTAAATTAAAAGTTACTGTGATCATATTTAGTTTTTACATTATATTGGAGGTAGTTTATATTAATTTTATATATAATAATAGAAATAAAAAAATATATATTAAATGTTTTTATTGACTGTGAATTGAAAAAAAGTAAAATGATTGTTATCAAGTATTGGTGGTCTAGCAGTTGCCACATTTTACAAAAAATGTGCTACATCTGGTCACAATTTCACACAATGGCATCAATTGGCAAATTGATGCAAAGGGGTTCCTGCAAGAGGTATCTAGATGCAGAAGCATAGATTACAATGGATGTTACCAGAAAACAATTCCAGTTATGTTTGGGTACTCCCTCATATATCATTTATTAAATTGCACATACATTTCTATGTGTATAGTATGCATATACAAATTAAGATTATTGTATAATTTTTTTAAATGAAGAGAACACATTTATATATATATAGTGTATATGTGATAATTCACTTGCATTCACTCAAGCAATAAAAATAATAACTGTATCATACCTTTACTTTTTAAAAAATAAAATATGACTTTCATTGCAATTAAATATGCTCTGGGTAATGACATACTTTAATAACTTTTTTTTTTCACTAACAAAATAAAATAGTAGTCTTGTTATGACCTCTCTAGTTGTTTTGATGTTTTTAGTGTATATCAGCTTAGGAGTCTATACAATTTCCTTTATTGCTATTTCTGATACAGTATAAAAATGATTCATAGTTATTTTTCTGCCATCATTAAAGCAATAACTTTTATTTTATCATTTAAAAAGGATACTTTGTGAGTTTTATTTAATCTTTGTAAAAAATGTAGATTTGTACTTAAAAAACTAGGCATTGAAATACTGTACCACATAGAAGTAAAGAAAAAAATATTTGTGCTGTCAACATAACTTAAAGAAACATTATTACTAAATGTGATTGTATGTGGCATTCCAAGATGGAGAAATGACCATAGTGCTATATTGAAAAATTGAATAAATTTATGAATTTTAATATTTTTACTTTTTGTTTATTTACATATTTTTTGTTTATTTTCATTTTTTTGGATAGTAGTTTACAGTTGAAGTAGTGTATGTTGATGTATATCATAGCTTCGCTGTATTTATAGATCTCTTTATAAAAATCTAATGTAATCCTGTATGAGTATAGAGTAATAAACACAGAGGATAATAGTAACAAACATCTCAAGCTTAAAATTTTTAGACTGATTTTAGAACAGAAAAAACAGTAAAAATATTATTATTATTATTATTTGATATGAATATAATAATAATATGAGTTGGATTATTATGAGAGTGGCAATATAAAGAGCATTGGGTGTTTTTTCAATTATATTATCTATGAATTCAAGTTCATCACTGTATTATATTTGTATCAAAAATTCAATAAAAAGGGCTTTCCAAAATTCTTAATAAAAGTTAACAAAATTTAATATACAAAACTGATACTGAATGTTAAAATACCAAAGTAATGATTGGAGGTTAAAGAAAATTAATTGATTTGAAAAAAAAATATAAGTGTAATTCAACTTTATATCATACACTGTTAAATTTTAATTCAATGTAATCTACTTGAAAATTGATTCATGTCCATAATATACAAAAAATGACATATTTGGTCAAAGACTTATTAATAATTATTAAGTAACTTAGAACTATATGATATATTTCATGCTGTCAATTTTATATTATTCATAAATTAGCAGAAAATGCCAAATATGTAAAGGAATCAAGCATGTTCATTGATGCTGTCATGCATGAAATATCTATTATTTGGTTACATTTGATATGAATAAATGAAAAACCATTCCACAAGGGGTATACAATTCAAAAGACCTTCATTATCAGCTATCTTGGAATGATAACAATAATATGTCAAATATTACAACCTTTCAATTTATATTAACACTGATAAATCAGTCAACTTGATATTAAAGCATGAATATTCATCATACTGGTCTTTTCTATAAATCAGCTTATTCCAATATGGCTGAATTTAATGAAGGTAGAATCAAAAACTCATTTTAATAATGAATTTCAATCAAAAAGCCTTATATCGAAATAAGTACTTAGAAAATATGTAAACAAATTTGAAAAATGACTTGTCTGTTCTTTCCCATGATATTAAAAGTGAATAATGAATATTTTATCCACCATGATTGCAGGTGGTATCTCTTTAGATTTGTTTACATATTTTAAAAATGTGTTAATCTATTAATTACATCCACTCATGCAAGGATTTTGATCAAGATTTTTTAATAAATAAGTATCTAAATCTGCTTTGTGATTAATATTTAGTCACAATGTTAATCAAATGATTCATAACAAAAACAATTTTTCTTTCACATCACTAAAAGTAAAAAACGTATTAAAAAGCAAAAATAAAATTCGTTTGTTTTCACAAATAAGGCATGGGATGATCATGGTTAGAAACTTACTTGTCAGATTTTCAATGAATCATATCAATTTATTTTATACCAATGGAAACTGAAGAAAATTCTTTTTTTTTTTTTTACTTTTTAGTGCACTCTTCTTTTAGTTTTATATAATTTTAGAAATTGTGAATGTAGAAAATTCAGAAACAATTTAATAAAACTACATATCAGTAGGATAAAATGTATAACATTCATATTAGATATAATAGCTAATCTTTTTTATTGCATTGCCAAATGTATATTATATAATACTAAATCATCCATGCACTTTACTACTGTCACACAATTCTTTATCTACCACCCTCTTTTACAGTTTCGATTGCCCCAGCAATCTTCTTCAGAAGTTAGGAGATATAAAAGTTCTGATGACGATTGCTGGGGCAATCAAAACTGTAAAAAAGGGTGGTAAATAAAGCATTGTGTAACAGTAGTAAAGTGCATGGATGATTTAGTATTATATGCCATATTAGATATACATATATATGCAGAGTTTCAACTAGATTTGAACTTTGATGAGTGAAAATTGAGTTAAAAGATTTTATACAGATAGAAAAAAAAGCAGAATAGTTAAATAAAAGTGTATAAAGATCAATGCTGGATATTCATGCTTTAATATCAGGTCACTTAATTTACCAATAATAAGGATTTGCTTTATTTGTATGAATGGTTGATATCAATTCAAAATAACTGATGATGGAGGTTTCATGAAATGTATACAAACTGCAGGATGATTTGTTGATTTTATTCATATGATATACAACTAAGTAACAGATGTTTTATGCCTGATGATTGGAGAGATATTTGTTTGTTTATTATTTGTGGAGCCATTTATGTAAGTTCAAAGTGATATATTTAATAAATCTTTTTTTTAATATGAGATATTCACATTTTTCTTTATTCATTTTTATATTTATTTTACTATATATTTTTACTTATTTAAATTCATTCATTTATTTATTTTTATATTTAATATCATAATCTCTCTTTTATTCTGAAACACCACAATGCCTACACAAAATTTACACCATTAACTCTACACACTATCATTATATTTTATTATTATTATTATTATTTTTAATTTTTATAATTAACTTATAAGTTAATAACTAAAACACACAGGCTTAATATATAGCTGAGCACTTATAGCATATTTGTGTAGAGATGGTAATCTGGACCAACTGATGATTGCTGGTTTAGCATGAAATACTTATATTGGTGATTATTTATCTTTTCATCATATATGTGTTCAAGTGTATCAGTGTTATGAAATATGTGGAGAGTGGTGGATCGTGTGAAAGTCTGTGCTCATATACTCTATATATTATAAGTTAATAGTAAATAAATAGTTTTTGTAGAGGACATGAAGTCTTTTGTATTCTTTTAAACAAAATAAACATTTCCAAAGTATATAATAATCACGTAAAATAAATAACTATATTTTTGAGACAGGATTTCAATTTGGAAGTTAAAGATAAAGTAAAATAAACAGAAAATTTCAAAATATTAAGAATTAATATAAAGGCAATTAGATATGGAGGTCAGTAAAAAGCTTTTAATAAATTATATCATAGGAGATCGCTCCACATATTATTTTTTAACATTTATTTCGTAAATTATGGAAAAGGCACACAATATATTTTACTGCTGAAAAATATATAAAATTTTATGTTTTCTTCATAATCTTAATTTTATTATGTTATTAGAGAACAGTTTTGACGCTATAGATTGTAAAGAAAATTTGTTTTCTTGAAAAAATCATTTACAGATGTTGAACACATATAGTGACCTTGATCCAAACTGTTTTTTTTATTTTAAAACTCAATTCTATTAATAGAAATTACTCCTTTTAGAAAATTATTTTAGCACACATCAATTTAAATAAGAATTACATATATATAATTGGCATCTTTCCTATTTTTTATTGTTTCTTTTAACTATAAAACTATTTATAACTGATTTTTAAAACTTTTAAAGACAAACCCGAAGATATCAAATATAAGAATGAAAATTAAATTTTTTTTTTTTTTTTTACTGCTCAAGTTATTGAAGAACGTTTAAAATCAAAGTAAAGCCAATTTAGGTGAAACGATGTTCTGTATAGAAGTATCTATTTTTTTGTAAAATATTTTATTATGTATTACTAAAAAATTATTTAACTATCAAACAATGACAAACAAATTATGACAACAGTAAAAATGAATTTCATAGTTCATATATTTATTTTCAACATATATAAATCGTTTAATTTTTTTAATAATAATCATCATCATTTTCAATGATTATCGATCCACTACAGGGTGAAGACCTTTTAAAATGTAATCCAGTTTTTCTGATTTCTAGTCTCTCTTTTCCATATCATACCAGCAAACTTCATTATTTCATCCATCTATGTTACATGTATGTGATCTCTTTCTAGGTCTTTTACAATTTCTTGGAATCCAGTATAAGATTTTAATTGCTCATCTATTATTATCTCTTCTAGCATTATGTCCATATCATCTTCTTTTAATGATATTATTAATACCTTTTTGTTCTAACCCATATATTTTGTTTTTGATCTCTTCTTGTTACTTCTAATATCTATCTATCCATATTTTGTTGAGTGGTCTTTGTATTGGTCTTCTGTTAAGTGTTCATTTATAACCACTTATAAATGAACATGACCTTTCTAGTTAACTGCAGATAAAAAGAAAAAGAAAGAAAAATAAAGACAAAGGATTAAAAATTAGTTTTTGCAATGAATATGTAAACCAATCTATAAATGACAAATATCCAAATATATTACAAGTTAGTCTTTTGGTTTGTTTATATATGTCAAATGATATTTTTTATTTCTTCTATAGCAAAATTTTCTTTCTGACAGACTTCAACACTTTACCAAATTGTACCTATTGTACTTCAATGAGAAGCTGTAGCATTCATTTTGATTTTAAGATGTTCAAGTTAAAAACTTTGCCATATTTTGACATAAAAAACAATATTGAAAAAATCTTGTTTAAGCAAAGCTTATTATTGTACTATGGTTGAAAGCACATATTTGAATGTTATCTACCAAATATGAACCACAACACTTGTTTAAATTTGCATATAAAATAATATAACAAAAAATTGTGAAGTTTATATATCAACTACATATGCAATTAGCTTACTTAGCATATATACTATATCACAGAGAAAACTGACAGATTCTCTCTCCAACTGCATACAATATCATAATTTAGCTATTTATCACAAAAATGTTAAAAAGCTATTATGTTTCGATCATGAGTTACTAACATAAAATGTGGCAGCATATTTCATAAACTCATAGATTATCTCTCTCTCTCTGCCATCCTGAAATCTTGAAGACACTTGAAAACTTGCTGCCATATACACCTTGGGTCATTTCAAACATTTCAGTAACAGTTTTTTCCAATTTAAAATCAATTTAATGTTAGCATGTTATTTCTTTGTGAGAAAGACTCTTCATATTTCATGTCATAATTAGTGATCCAGATCTGATAGTATCTTAAATTTTTTATAACAAATAGTTCAAGTATGTTGCTACATAAGGCAGGCATAATTCACAGATAGTGTAGCATAAAGAGGAATCTGCTACATAGATATATTTAATGAATATAGAAAACTAATTTGTAATCTAATTAGCTTAATTATTATATTATTAATGATTGCTATGTGTGAGGTAATTAATATTAGTTAGTTAACAAAAGAAGATAACACCATTTTCTACTCAACTAAAATTATTATAAATTATATAGAAGTTTAAAGATTGATAATAATACTTAACAATGATTATAAGAATTTTATCCACTCATAAAAAAAAAATACTATTTTGTTTTAAACCTTCACTATTTAGCAGATAATACTTTTGGTCTAAACGGTTCATGACCGACTAGGCTGAAATCATGCTCATTTAAATATTGAAAGTTTAAAACAAAATAATCTTTTCTTTCTAAATGGGTAAAATGCTTATGATAGAATTACAATTTATAGAAGAAAAGTATATAATTGTAGAATTAACAATGATTAGTGGATTTAAATTAAAAGGATTAAAATGGCATCTTAATTCTACAAAATCAGTTGATATATATATATAATGAAATAGTAATTCTTCTATCTCAATACATAATTTATTTTATAAATGTGTACTAGTTAGCAAAGTATATGTCAAATTCAGCTTTCATTAATTTTTTTCTTATATATGGGTTGGTATTATAAATACACATACACATTAATAAAAGTCTGTGTTTATAATTAATTTTAGTCAATGCTACTTTAGTTTTAAAAAAAAAAAGATAAAGAAACTCTTTCATTGTAACTAAATTTATTTTAATAAATCTGTTTTAGAATTCTGTAAAACTTTTTTCAATTCTTATATATATATTTTGCATCAAATAAAATTCTCGAATCTTCTTCCTGGTTCTGAAAATGTTGGATTTCAATTAATAATGTTTTAAATATTATCTATAAAGAAGCAGATTTATGTGATTAAAAAAATTTGTAAACAGAATGAATGAATATAAATACTGGCTTATTTAATTAGAGATTTGTGTAAATAAGTAATTACTGACTTTGTTAATTTAAAAAAAAAAGGTAAACAAATGGCTTTCTTAATTTAAAAAAATGTCAAATTTGAGTGGGCTTGTTAATTAAAAAAATGAATGATATACAAAGTCTGCTTCTATTTGCTTTTGATCCTTCTTCTTGTGATCACTGCTTTAGCTATCACAAATCTTTACCAGTAGTCAAGTTAATAACCATGATGACTAGGCGCCAAAAAATAAACTTCATTTCTTCAGTATGCTCATTTAATGTTCAATTTCACCATTTGAGCCAACAATGTGCTAACTACCATCAAATATGTGACAATGGATACATTTTTTAACCTTAAAGGGAAAATTTCATTAAAAACCGGTAAATGAAGTCTTCACATGAAAACTAGTAAGGAGCTCCATTTGCACATGTAGCACATATATATATAAAATTCAAATTCCCTGTACAATTTTTCCGTTGGCATTACTAACAAGCCAGTGATAAGACAGTTATAATTTAAATTATATAATTCAATGTATTTGTCTGTTATATAAAACATTTTTTAATGTTTATATGTTATAACATATTTAACTTCATGTATCTGATATAGCATGGTAGCTTTTTAGTTTAGACAGAAAAAACATTAAAAGTTTAATTTTCTTTTCCCCTCATAAAGTTTTGATTTAAAAAAAAAAGAAAATCTCTTCTATGATTGTTATTAATTACAATGTAGTTTTAGATCAATGTTGATTTTAAAAAAAAGTTTTAAACACACACACAAAAAAGTTTTTTTAAAAAATATATTTTAAATTTATATTTAATTTCATATCTCTCAGAAGATTTTTTAAAATTAGTACATATGTATTTAATCTGATGTGCATGCAACTATAAATCATTGATAAGCTGATTAAATTTTTTAAAGTTTTGTTTTTTATTCGTTTGTGTCACACATATCTGAAATTAAAAGAATGGGTATATGTGTGCATTATATATAGCAATCCTGGGTATTTATTTACCACATATGAATTTATTATGTTTTCTTATCTTCTCATCAGTAGTTGACAGTTCTCTCCATAAATTATATTTTGCTATATAATATGATGATTAAGAGGCCTATTTATTGTCATTCTATTTTTTTTTTAGCAAGCTTAATTTTATAATGGGCTGCCTGCGTGAACATTTTTAATTGATTAAGATTGTTTTCTCATTGTTTGTTTTATGCAAAACTGAAATATAATCAAGTGTTGGTTGCCTAGCAGTTTTAACGCATTTGACACATAAAAAAAAAAAAATTTGAAATATATACGAGCGCACATCTTAATAGAACATGAAGTAATTATCAAACGTCATAGATAATCCAATATCATAAGTAAATGTTTGTGAAATGTAATATTTAAAGTTATCAGGTCTCAAATGCACTCCATGCTAACATGAAGAGTTCATTACCATTTGAATGCATTTGTATTTGAACTATGATATATACTTAAACTCTGTTGTATTTAAAACCTTATATATCTGAATTTTTGTATATGAATTCTGGTATATTTGAGATATTGTATTTGAACTGTATTATATTGTAAATAAACATTGTTTTGTTGATTGTTAGATTTGTTTCAAGGTTTTGTTTACTGTTGTCTGCTCTGCCAATTGATATTTGCTAAGAATCTCTACATCTAGAGACAATTTTAAATGTCTGAGTGATGATAAAGATGTGGTAGCATTTATACTTGATATCCTCACCAGTAAACTCTCATATTCTAGGCTATAGGTTTAGTGGATCTTTCTGGTGATGAATGTTAGTGTGCTTGTTGTTTATTACAATGTAAATGATTTTATGTGAACAGGTGAGAAGAGTATTTTGATCATTTAATGCATAATGTTACAAAACTTAGATAGCTTTTATTTTATTGCTCAATGAAAATAAAATTTTTTTTGGTATCTTGATAATCAAAAAGATGATTTGATAGAATATTAGAAGTTTTGAACAAGAGGTTGAGATATTAAACTCGTAATTATTAAAAGTTTCAGAAATATATAATTTCATGAAATTGTGTTACTTGATCTTAGTTATGCTTCTATTTTTGTCAAACTATAAAAATAAAATAAAAAGATAAAAAGGATAGCAATAATTATCATGAAATACAATATATTCAAGAATCTTACTGAACTGGTTGAATTCGGTCACTCAAGACTGCTTTAATCAATGGAAAAATATTAAGGGTATAATACTTTTGTCAGGAAATCACTAAAATGTAATGAGCAATTGAGATGAAACCAGTCCCATGTCTTTAATTAACTAATATTATTATATTTAAGAAAAATTAATAACATAAGTGATCAATAAACAAACTGTTGGTAAAATAATGTTGTTACAACTAGATTAATAGAATAATTTCTATACTATGACTTTATAGACAGTTATTATTTTGTGTATTTTGTAATTTATTTTTTTAAAATATTAATAAATATTCAGTTGGAAAATAAAGTAAAAATTAACTTTCTATCCATCTCTAAAAATAAAGAGGACTGAGAGTAGAAAAAAAAGATTAACAAGAAAGAGGTGTTCATAAGTTATTTAAATTTCTGTAATAATTTTGTTGGCTGCAGAACAGAAATATGATCACTTTGATTTCTCTTTGAAGACTTAAGGGAACTGAGTAGGGCAAATTCCTAATGTCCATTTCATGTACTTTTATCATTGCAACTATTATTACTCTGTAATTATTCATATGGTAAGCGTATATATATATATGGGATGCTTACTATTCTGAATCACCAATATAGTGAGTTTATTGGCTTTCATCTCCGAGTTTAAAACCAAAAAGCATTATGGTTTGTTTTCTCACTTGTTTGATAGTTATTGCACTTCAATTTAGTGTGGTCTTGTCTTACGTTTGACTCAATTGGTCACTTTCTAGATCACTTTCAAAATCAATATAGCTGACCAATAGAGTGATAATAATGGCAACAAATTGTTAATGACACAAACATCATATAATGATGCCAGTACATTTGGTTAAGGTAGACCTGGATATATAACTGAGATTCATTAAGTATTTCATGGTTGAGAATTAGTTTAATAATAAGACCCATCTATTATTTTCTAGATTATAGTATGGTTCTCTCAAGTTTGGGGGAAGAAACTGCTAGTGGCATGTCTCAATATACTTAATCATATCATGTTTTCATGACATTTGATTCAATTAATTAAAAAACTTTGTTTGTTTGATAAACACTAGTTGTTGATGGCCATTTTTTTTCATATTAAAAAACTTCTAACCTTTGTTGATTCTCAACCTTTATAATAAAAATTGTTGATAAATAGAAGAATTTGTTATCTCAAACATTATTGTATAATTTTATGACAAAAGTCTTTGGAATCTTAGTGAAATTCAACAATCAGGCATTAAGATGTATCATAAGCTTGATGGGAGCATTTTTAATCTGAACTGATTAGAAACGAAAATAATAACTTCAGTTTCTTGACTTTACAGTATACAATAACTGTGATTTTTTTTTCAGGCTAAAGAATGATCTACAGAATATATTTAACACATTGACTGCTATGTATAAGAACTTTGATTTGATAATAAATATTCAAAAATTAATATACTTTATTTTCCAGTAATGCAAAAACCATCTACAGAAAATATTGGCTTCCTATCAACTTGAAAATGTAGTTTAACTATATAAAAGTTTGTACTTAAATTGAACTACATTTTCAAGCTGATATTGTGGTGAAACATAAATTCTATGTTGGCACTGCTTAATTTAGCAAATTTAAAAACAAGAACTTAATTTTCTTGTAATTTACAGTATGCTGATAATTGTGCTGTTTTTTTCCCAATTCAAAAGACAATATATATAATGTACTCAATGACTCAAATGCTACCTATAAAACCTTTAGCTTATTAATGAATATTAAAAACATTCAAATTCTTTATCAGCTAGTGATGATAGAAAAATTCTCATCAATTTTTCCCTTGGATGTTTATCAACTTGAGAATGTAAAGCAAATTAAATATCTAGATAGCTCTATAAATAGAAAGGCACTGATGCCTTTAATAAATTGAAAGTTGGTTATTTCATCTTAGGGAAATAACTATAGCATCTAAATTATCTGTGTATAGATCCTGTTATTTTACCTAATTTATTGTGTAGAAATAATAGGTGGACATCCTATACATACAATACAAAGGTATTACAAAAGTTCCATTTAGTAATATTCCACAAAATTTAAAAACTATGATGGCAAGATCGTAAAACCAATATATTCTTCACCTTTCTGGATTTGAGAGTCCACTATCACATACAACAAGCTGAATAATATATTGATTGTTTTTATGATCTTGCTATTAGATTTTTAAAATTTTGTGGAGCATCCTTAAATGAAACTTTTCTAATGTCTTTATATTGCACCAAGAATGTCCAAGTTTCACATCCATACAATAACTTAGGACAAATATAATTTCTATATACAGAACATTTAGTTGCAGTAGTTATTTCCTTGTAATGAAATAGGCTATCTTTTAATTTGTTAAACATATATACAAAACTTCCTAAAATGGTGTTATATGGTAAACTTGAGAAGCTGTTTATATTATAAGAATTATATCAAAGATATTCTAAAGAGATGCAATGTTGATTGTTTCCATTGGCAAGATAAAACAGAGAATAGATTGAAGAACTACAATTTATTTCAGCAAAAAAAAAAAAGGAAGAATCTAAAAGCCAGCATTCCAAAATATCAAATAAACAAAAGAATAGATCAGAAAGATCTATATGAGAGTATATTTTTAATTTACAGTTTGAATTATATATCTTTGGAAAACTCAGCTCAAGAATAGTTTTTTAAATCTTCTTTTACAGTTGGAATGGCCTTTTTATATGTGGCTACTGCTGGTGTTGATTATAATTTTATAATTCCTTCAATAACATTCACTGTTATTCTGTCAAATTTACTATACTCTGTAAGTAAAAAATCATACTCCCTATCAATATATCTTAGATAATGGAAAATATTTTCTTAAGGCTGCCCCATAATTTTTTGAATTTATGATGAGATTTTTTATTCCTTAGAGAATCAGTCATTACTCACTTATAAAGGTTGTATAAAAGATGTTTAAAAGATGCTCAACCCGAGACTTGCAATGAGGTAGTGTTGGATTGATGATAGATTAACATACCAAAATATATTACTAAAATATAACATACCAAGCACAGACACCCACACAAATATATATAATCACCAGTTAAAATGTATTGCATATAATTATTTTTAAAATTGTAAGAATGTTAAAAACAAAACAAAAACAAAGATGACTCCTTCACTAAAAAACTAAAGATAATAATAATAAACAGAGCAAAACTCTCCATACAGTATGCGATCATGTGATGCTTAATAATAATAATACTGTTTAATACATGGAGAAAATATAGAAAACGTTAAATATAATATTGCATTTACTGCAGTCTTTTTCAAGAACACTCAGCATGAAATGCATTCAGATTATATGTATGGTTTTTAATATTTTGTCTGTATACGAAATAGTATTAATATTATATTTAATTGATTGTAATAGTAGTCCAAATAAGAAATAATACATAACTTCATGTAGAAATATTTCTGATTATTTAGGTAAGTTGTATTCACTCTCAACTGAATTTCTATAGATAAAAAACATTTCTTGTCTCTATAAGTTCAGTTTATAATGATTATGACTAACTTTTCTTTTATTATAATGTTAACATCATTCTCTAGCAGATCCTAAATCATTTTGCTTTATTACCAACAATCATTTAGATTAGTATAGGGCCTTACCATTATGAATCTCTCAAGCCAATGATCATCTTTCTCCATTAAATATAACTATAGAATTGATGTTCATACAATTACATTCCATTTTTTAATGCCATATACAACACTTCTTGCTCCCAATGTTTAGCAGAACCTACTTCTCTTTGCTCATTTGTCTTCTTTCACTTAGATTTGTGTACTGCCTAGCCATTATGAGTCTCTCAAACCAGTGATAATAGTAAAAAAAAATCCAAATCATACATCACATGACTTAATTTAATACGCTTGTATTACAAATGTAATATCGGAAAAGCTTGTTTAGAGCTATTAGCATGGTCATTATATTACATTTGTAATACAAGCTTATTAAATTAAATTGCATGTTGCATGATTTGATTTTTTTTACTATTATAGTTTGACTTCTGAGGCTTTGGGCAATGTTATATTGCTAAGGCTATAAGTATGTGATGCAGCTGAAGTTTGTTCAGGCCCATATACTTATTTAAGTTAGCTAGCTGCATTTGAAGACATATAGATATCTGAAACTTTCAGATTTTCTACTTAATAGTTGAATATTAGATAAATTTTGAGCTTGAGCTGCTATTTTGTATCTAGTGTCTGAATATATTAGTGCCTCACTGAGGATAGCCAATAGCTCAAAACCAGTTTGGGGATAGGGATAATTCAAGATAGAGATTTTTAAGTGCTTTCTCTTGTGACATTTATCAGAAAACTTGTTTAGAGTTATCAGCATGCTCATTATATTACCAGTGATAATCTTTCTATGATAAATATAAAAATGGAAATGATGTTTATACAAACACTTCCTAGGTTTCTAATGCCATGTACAGCAATTCTTACTCTAAACTTTATTTAGCAGATCCAAATTATCTTAGCTTTATTGCCAGAAGGTCTTTCAAACCATTGATCATCTTTCTGCACTAAATATAACAACAGAAATGCCTGTTTACAAAATCCCATTTCACTTTTTAATGTCATATACAATTTTTATTCCAAACTTAAAATTTTTGTTTATTGTTTTATCTTTCTTTGGCTGATGATGAAATCTTTAAGGATAAAAAATTTTTTGTAGAAGAAATTAATGGACAAGATGTCAAAATTAATAATTAAAAGAATCAGTCTTTGATATGTGTGACATTTTTTTATGGCATCAAATTTTATCACAAAACACCATTAATATTTTTTTTCCTCATTCTTCTTTCTCTTTATTTTTTCTTCTGGAGTTATATTAATGAATGATTAAATAAATAAATATTGTTTTCTGTTCAAATACAGATAGATTGATTACTGTGAACGAGTTATATGTTGTACTATTTTTTTATTAATTTATTTTAGCCGCTCATAAATATATTTAATCGAGCTTTGACATTTACGGAGTTAATACTAGATTTGTTACATATGTATATACACAGTGTCAAATCACCATCCCCACTTCCAGCATTATTTATTTTCCAGCAATGCTCTCTTACTGAAGAAACATATGTTGGGGGGTGGGAGGTGGAAGGGGAGTGATCTTATATTTTATATTTGAATTTTCATCTAGCAATGTGCATTAGGTTTATTTTTATATACAGCAGGGGTTCCCAACCCTATGCCCGCGGGCACCATGGTGCCCACAGACTATTTTACGTGTACCCACTGCTATCTGAACACAATAAAAAATTATTTTTCTGATACAAATAAATTTAATTTTTTTAATTTCTTATAAATTATTGTATTACATTGTAATCAAATTTTAGGGCATACTATACTTTTACAGCGTAAAAATATAAACATTAATTACATGTTAAAATTTTATTTTTGAAATAAATATTTTTTTGTACATTATGTGTATTATTAACAATATCTAACTATAAATTTACATTGAAAAAATAAATGGTGCCCGCCACCTGGCCGGTATTATAGAATATGCTCTTAAGTGCAAAAAGGTTGGGGACCCCTGATATACTGTATATTGTGCCAAAATATATAGATATGTAGAGTATATGCATTTGCATTTTTCAATTATGAATAAATTTTTACTTACAAATTTCATACTATAAATCTAATTTGATTCAAGATTTTAATCTCAAAACTTTTATATTTCTAGATTATCAGGTTTATCACCATTCATGGGCGATAATGACGCTGAAACTTTAAATAATGTCACTCAAGCAGAATGGGATTTTGAGGATGAATCATTTGATGAAATATCTGCAGAAGCAAAAGACTTCATCTCTAAATTATTAATTAAAGAACAAAGGTAAATTATTATAAATTTATATATATAAATGTATGTATAAATATAGATTTGAAGGACCTTATGATGCTATAATGGCACATCTGCCCAATATGGCAATGATCTCAGTTTAATTCCTGGTTGAGTAAACTCAGATATGTTTCTTCAATAGATTAAAAATCTTTCTTTTATGTTGTCTGAGTAACTAATTATCAAAAAGTGTTCAGTAAATGAAATATCACCTGACTTAGGCAAAGAGTAAAACATCAGGCTGAAAATGGCAAATAGAAAGCTTGTGGAGAGATATTTACTCTGTAGTAGCTAACTTAAATACTCTTTGATCTTTTTCAGATATATTCAAATAATGGAGTCTTTGATAAAATAAGTTTAAGAGATATATTAAGCACTTGGCGATCAATATATGAAGAGCTTAACAGTTTAAAGTGTTTAATCTGATCTGCTTTCAATATCTTTGTATTGATATCGTAATCATAGCAATGAATGAGCAAAATTGTGGGTGAAGGGTATGATATAAATATCATGTAAATTATATTCAAATAGCATCTAAAATACATATTGTTAAAAATTCCAAGATTATAATTGGTGTTTATATTTTATTAGTCAATGCTATATTATATTAAATCCAATAAATGTTTGTTAGAGTGATTGGAATAAGAAAAATATAATAATATAAAATAATAATACATACAGAGGTAAAGTCAGTAATGGTAAAAAGAAAATGTAAAAAAAATATTTATATTATTAACAAGATGGATTGGAATACCAAACTTTCCATACAGTAGTTCCACCAAGTTCAACTTTTTGTAATCAATGGATGCAAGAAGACTGTACATAAAATCCCAGTGGCTACACATCCAACATTCCAGATTAGTTTCTAGCTTGTGACTTTCATCAGTGAGGAGTCTTGGATTTGAGAGCACTGCACCTAGATCTTAGGATCTAATGCAACTTTCCAGCAGCCATCTTTTATCTTTTTGGCTAAGTAAAATGCTAGAAGCCCCAGATGAAAACAACATAATGTTTCCAACTCAAGTTCATTTGCTTGTATAGTTATATAGATCTGAATTTAGTTCAGCATCTATACATTTTGATGTCTTTGGTTTTTCAAAAACCACCATCACCATTATTCTATGGACATTAGATTCTAAGATCTAATTGCAGTGATCTCAAATCCAAGGCTCCTCAGTGATAAAATCCACAAGTTAGAAACTAATTTAGGGATGTTGGGTGAGTAGACACTAGATAGGGGATTTTATGTACAAGTCTTTCTGCATCCATTGATTTTGTGACACTACTGTATGGAGAGTTTGGTATTCATTAACAGCATGAGTAAGAATATGAAACAGTGTTCATGTGAAATGAATTGGGTTTGATGTTTAGAAGTAATGTTTGCTTCAAAGTTACTTAGTATTATTCATAAAGCTGCGCATTCTGGTATATTTAATATACTTCTATTATATACTAATATACTATTTAGTAGTTAAAATTGGCCTCCACTAAGACACAATATAGATTCGAGTTTAGTTTTAATTCTGGGCATTTTTGCTATAAAATTTTGAATTCCAAAATTTTGCATATCCATTTATTTTAAACAACACCTTTAATTTGAGATCTCCACCTTCAATTATTTTTTGTTATAAAGAAACATCTACTCTGATTCTGACACATTTAAATGGCTTAACAATCCGTGATGGTACCTCCAAGTTTTCGGAATATTTAAAGCAAATATTTATACCTTTTTCATTTTTTAAAAAAATAATCGATAATAATTGCATAGTATCAGCAGAAATCTTATCTTTTTCGAGAATAGACATCTTAAATTTCAAAATAATGAAAATTAGTGTGGAAGTAAAATGGTCAATTTAAAAGCTAAATCTAAGAATAATTGTCTGTGCTTGAATAAGATTAATATCTTTTTGAGGTAATTTATTTCGAAAATTAGGAAAACACATCTGCTAAAATATATGCATTTTTAAATCTAATAATTGCATGTCCATAAGTATAACAATTTGAAGAACATACAACTATATTAAAAATTTTAATTAATCTCTGTAAACAGTCGCCTTTGGACTATGGCACACATCTGTATGAAACAGCAAATTATTATATACTTCATCACTGCTATCACACAACTGCGTAAAAAATCATTTAAATATTTTGATTTTATAATATAACTTTTATGCACAAATCTAGAATGTCAAAAAGGTTTTCATCAAGTTGTTTTTTTGCTAGAAAACTATAACATGTAATGTTCAAATGTCCTGGACTTTTTCTTTCAGATAAGCTAGAAACTTTTACATTTTCAATTATCAACGCCATCACAATTAAATTAGAAATCGATATTTGTCTAATAATTATTCAAAATAATCAAAAAAATTTCACCTGCCATGCAAGTCTTTGTGTCTGACTGATTAACAATAAGAAAGTTTCCTGTGATTTTTTTGGGCTCTAAAGGCAAACAAATACTATCAATATTCTTATTCTCCTGAAAGTTGCTTTGACTAAGTGAATGGTAAATTTATTTGATTGCAGGTCAAATAATAAAGATTTTTTAATGACCTTAATCATTTTATCAATGTGATATTGTATTATGGTATTATTCAGAGGAACACTTTTTAATACTAGATTTGAATCAACTTTCATTATAATATGTATTACTTTTCTTATTACGAAGAAAATTAAATTTTCACAAACTATATAAAGACATTGTAATAATATGTTGGACTATTTCCTTTATTTGTTATTAAATGTTGAATGTATAGAAAATTTTAAACTTTATTTTAAACACAAACATCTTGTTAGTTATAACACACAAATAGACAACACAGGTTAGTAATTACATAATGTTTCCAGTAGTATTATTCTCCATTCTTTTTCAAATAATACTTTTAGATTCTTGAATATCGAATTTTAAGGCAATGTTCTAACCAACTGAGCTATTCTGTCAAAGAGTAATATTGTCACTGGTCAGGCCAGCAATACTTGAAGAAGAGTAGAAAATATTACTATTTGAAATATTGTGTAATTACTAAACTGGGTTGTCTATGTGTGTGTTCTATTACTAACAAGTTGTTTGTATTCGAAAAGTTTAAATAAAGTTTAAAACTTTTTTATACATTCAACATTTAATGATTGATGAGTGAAATAGTCCAACATATTATCACATCTAATATACTATCATCACAAACCTTTGTCCAAATGTATAAAGACATTATCTTTTTGCAATTAAAAGAGTTATGCTGTAAAATGTTTTAATTCTACCTTCAACCGTTTTTAAAAGTCAATAAGTTACAAAATAATTGAAGTTCCATTTTTGAATGTAAAATGTTTTTATTTTTAAAATACTCAAAATTATTATCATTTTTATTAACATGCATTCTTTTAACACCTTCTCTCATTTTTGTTGGCTTTATTGAATTATTGGTAAATGTTTTTTCTCACATTTGACATAGAAATAAAACCTAAGCTTAAATATTCTTGGAAGTACAATTTCTTTTTGGTATTGACATATTTATTAAATTCCTTTAAAACTATATATGTCTGACAAATAATTAGTATGTAAATATACAAAGCATATATATATATTGTAACGGGCACATACGTACGTTACATTGGTTTTTTTTTATTAGTAAACATAAAAAGAATAAAAGTTCGCAAATAAAACTTCCTTTTTAAGAATTAAAAATTGAAAATTAAAATTCTATACTAAACTCATATATATAAAATCGCACAGATGAAAAAAATTATTAAAATAAAACTTTATTAAAAATAGAAAAGGTATTTTAAAAACAAAAACTTAAAAAGATTTGGAGATAAAAATATATCTTTAAGTTTGAAAACAAATTAATTGGTGTTATTGAAAAATGGAAATGATTGTTTTAATTAGTTAAATGTAAACTAGCCTTGGGCATTTAAATGTATAAGCAATGGTCAGACAGGAGAGAAAAACAATGGAATCGGACCTCATCACATCGATGACGTAATGTCAATTGAATCCTTAAAATTAATATAAAAGGAAAAGTTTGGAAATTATTAGATAGTTATTATGAGAGGACAGATATGTGTTAGTGCGGAGTTGGAGGGGATTGAAGAGACGCACTCTTCAATTCCTTCAGTTTTGTTAAAAAAAAAGAAATGACATCGTTTTTTTCTACATTAAGGACCAGCTAAACTAAAAGACTTCCGGATAAATAAAAAACAATGGCTAACTGGATACCAATATCTTCAGGATGGCATAGGAATTCCCTTTTCAAAATTACAAACAACTACAAAGTATTGATATTTCAAAACCGTAAGAACTTTAGATAATTCATGAACATTAAATTAAAAACTTTCCGTATTTAAAATAATTGAAATAGATTCCTATCTGACCAAACTAAATTATTTATTAATTAGTTATAATTTTATTTGATGTATTTCTTTTTTGTAAAATCATTTCCATTTTTTTTTTTTTGTTCTTTAAGTTTTATTTATGATTTTTGTTTTGCTATAAATTAAATTATATAAATGTTAAACTTAAGTCGGGCGTGAATGGCTATATAGATTTATAAAGTTATATTAGGGGAGGGTAATCTTAGGTTATTTGTTTCATAGTTGAATTGGGTCAATGGATTGGATATATTGGTGTAAGTAGTAGATGTAGTATGAGATTCACTATGGGCAGAATCGCTTTTCATGCCGCACACTTTATTTTTGCCTATGGAATGTGATCGTAAGTCGGCAAAATGACCGCAGTCTTTTCCTAAGGAGTTTTTTTTTATTGCTCTTATCGTCTGATAGATGTAGTATTTCTATCTGATGAAAGGCAATTTCTTCTCTTAACCTATTTGTGCTGTCGTAGTCATATTACATTGAATACATCGATATATCAGATGGATTGAAGTTGGTTTGACTGTGAACTTTTGACCTAAGGTTAAACAAGGATAGAATATTTTCTTTTCAAATGCAATCTATGTAGTCTATTCATACTCGACACTCTAAATAAAAATGCATTAAATTTAAGTTGGGTATAGACACTTGCATGGGTTCGTTACCGGTTAATTATGTTTCTGGTTTTCGTATTTGATCAAAATGTATAGACATTTGGTAAATACTGATACCTTACGGTGAGTATCTAAGATGTATTTATGTCAGATGTCTTTTAAGTAAATTGGTGTCTTGTGGCATCTTATGATGAATGCCATTGGGTTTCTTATAAATTCCCCTCTGCATTTCCATCAATGACTTTATATTTTGATCGTTTATGTTTATTTTGAAATGTTTTTGACCATGTAATCTATGTAACCGATCTATACTCAATATTAAAAACACATTTTATAAATCCATCTGTGCGAACTTATAAAATTTAAAATGTAAACTTATAAAAATTAAAATGTAAAATAAAATTCTAAAATCAAGTTAAAATTATAAAATAAAAATAATGTTAAATGTTAAAGTAAACATGCTAAAATAATAATGTTAAGTTTTATATATATATGTGCGTAAATAAATGTTTGTATGTTAATTACTGGCAGTGGTTTATTTTATTCTTTTTTATATATTCTTAGATAAGAATTTATTATAAATATAAATCTCTGTTATTCTAATGAGCTAGTGACAATGGGCTAATGACCGGATATCAAAATATATAAAATAAAAATTTTTTTTTTGACTTACGTATCTACCTACTTTATAAATTTTCTAGATTCAAATGCCTAGATGGCGCCCTGTAGTGTAATTACGTTAAGTTTTAATCTCCGGATCATTATAATATATATATAATGCTCAAGGCTAAATGGATTTATAAGTAACCATTAGAAACCACTCAGCACTTAGACAATCCCAATACAGATAACAATAATTTCAAACTGTTGTCAAGGCAACCTCCTTTTAGCAATAGAGGTGGAATACCACCTCTATTAATAGTCTCATATATTTATATAGACACTAAACATTGCAACTTGACCACAGAGATTGAAATTATTGATATAAAAAAGTTTAAATAAATCTCCTTAAACAGGTAAACCTGAATGCAGGCTAATAAATAGTCAATTCTAAGATTACACATTGCAATTATAATTTTCAAATTGCATCCAAAATATTACTTAAATAATAATGTAATAATGCTCAAGTATAAGTATTACTTATTATTTAAGTAATACTTTTAATGCAATTCGAAAATTATAATTGCAATTTGTAATGTTATAATTGACTATTTATTAGTCTGCATTCAGAACAGGTTAAGTTTACCTGTTTAAGAAAGTTTATTTAACTTCTTTCCATCAATAATTTCAATCTTTGTGGTCAAGTTGCAATTTATTAGTGCCTATATAAATATATGGGATCATTAATAGAGGTGGGATTCCACCTCTATTGCTAAGAGGAGGTTGTCTTGACAACAGTTTGAAATTCTTGATTGTTATCTGTATTGGGATTGTCTAAGTGTTGATTGGTTTCTAATGGCTATATATATACAATTTTTCCAAAAATTTAATAACAATATTTTATGTTAGTCTTTATAAATTACTATATTGTCTATTGAATCTGTTGTTATATTCATGACTATTATTTATATTTATTTATTTTCAGTGACAGATTGACAGCTAAACAATGTTTAGATCACAACTGGCTAAAGGTATGGTTTTAAAACATATTTAAAAGTAATTTGATTTGCAAGTTATGTTTTTTTTTGTTATTAATAATTTTAAGCTTTAATTAAATAGGTATCTGTCTATAATTATTATTTCTAAATAATATTTTAATTTGCGAAGTGCCGATAATTGAAAATTGAAATAAATTGAGATACTGCAATCTCTAGCAGCTCGCTACAATACTTAAACAACAGCCAATCAAATGGCACGGATAGCTGTCAAAAATGACATCCAAATCTAAACACACAACAAAGATTTTACAAGAAAAGGGCAGCCACTCTTTTTTCTACTTTCCTTTCTATATATCTAAGCCAGTCGTAAGCATTTAGGTTTGAAAGCTTGAAGCTTTAAATATCTTCACAATTAATCCACCGAGTCTAAATCACAAACGTACAATGCGAAATCCTACGATTTACCATGAAGTAGTTTTTAGAATACACAACAAGCAGTAAAGAATGTAAATAATATTTTAATTTGCAAAGCACTGATAGTCGAAAATTGAAATAAATCAAGATACTGCAAAGGGTGGCCACCCTTTTCTTGTAAAATCTTTGTTGTGTGTTTAGGTTTGGATGTCATTTCCAGCAGCTATCCATGCCATCTGATTGGCTGTCATTTAAGTATTGTAGTCAGCGCTAGAGATTTGAAGAATCTCAATTTATTTCAATTATTATTTCTGTTTTTCTCTATATTAAAACTGTATATTTAGTACTGCCTAACACTATACTAGTAATTATAAATAGAACAGAAATTTATACATTATAATACTAGCCAAAAAAAAAAAAATTACTAAAATTCTTCCCAACCATGGTTTCATCTATTAATAAATAGACCTTTTCAAATGAAATTCAACTAAGCATACAGCACATATATACAAAACAATATAGCTTTCCCATCATTCACTTCAACAACCAACTTCCTTTAACATCAAAGGAATATCTTGATGACGTCTGATTCAAAATATTTTAACATCAAAGTTTTTTTTATTATTTTCAATTCATATTTTTCGTAAAAGATAACCTCTGCATGGCACAAATATTTTATGACCTGTATTCATGAATATACAAAGTGAGTTACGATATCTATTTTTAACTTTAATTCTTTTATTAAGTCTTAATTTACTCTGACCTAAATAAATTTTATGATAACTGCTAGGAATCTCACAAACTACTTCAGGAATAGATTTGCAATCAATTGACTGTTTTGAACTATTTAAGTAATGAATTTAAATTCCGGCCTTTCTTCCAGTCCACGCTCATATCACCCAATAAAAAACTATTCTTATAAATCAATTTACTAATTGATGTCTTATTGGTTAAAGAAATAAATTCTTTATTCTCATTAACAATTAAATCTTTATTATTAACAGATTTATAGATATTTTTATTAAATATATTTAATATTCCTAATAAAGTCACGATTATATCTTAACTCAATATAAACACAAGAAAATTGACTTTTTTGAATATAATTAATATTTTCAAAATTATTAAGCCTATTCCTATAACAAAAATTCAATAAAGAAAGTTTCTTATGAGCAAAAGATTGACAACCGTCTGGCCATATCATATTTCTTAATTTTTTTTGCTTTAATGAAATGACTACAAAATAAAACATTATCAACACTTAAATCTAAAAAAATTAACTTAACAAATTCAAATGTACCCCCCCCCCCCATATTAAATTTAATATTAGAATCAAGAGCATTCAATCTTTCAAAAAAATCCTACAATTTATCTTCCTATATAATAAACAATCATCAATATATTTAACAAATAATTTTTAAAAAAGAAAAATTATTAATAACATTAGTCTCTAAAAATCAATATAGACAGAGCGCATTAAAAAAGAAATAACATAACTAAGAACCCATCTCTCTTTAATTTTTTAAAACACATCATTACATATAAAATACATAGAATCCTCTAATAACACTAGCAAATCATAAATAATCTTATCTGCAGAAACTATTCAAATGTTTTTAAAACTTCAAAGAAACACATTAATGCCTTTTGTCCTATCAACTGATTGATACATGTTTTCAATATCTAAACTCCAAGAACACAATCATTTTCTAAAACAAATCCATCAATTTTATCATATGCTTGAAAAGAAGAAGATAGACAAAATTGATCTAAATTTATATAATTCTTAAAAAAAAAAAACATATAAATTTTTTATCAACAATCGCCCCATGTAAAATCAAAAGTACATCTTAAAGAAAAATTATCTTTCAAATTAAAAAAAAAAACCTTAGGATAACAATTTAAATAAGTAGATCTATCTAAAATTTTTATTTACTATAATTTTCACAATTTCAATTAACTTTATTTTATTTTCTTACCAGGATCAGAATTTAAAATAAAATACTTCCCATTATTTCATTCTAAAAAAACATTATTTTTAAAATCATTATTATTTAACAATGTCAAATGGCCACCTTTAGCCTTCTTTATTGAATGTTTGTTATAGGAATAGAAGACTTAATAATTATGAAAATAATATTCAGAAGAATCAATTTTCTTCTGACTATATTGAATTTGAATATAATCATGAATTTATTAGGAATGCTATATTTAATAAAAATATGTTAATAATAAAGGTTTAATAAAGAGTTTATTTCTTTGCCATGTAAGTCACCAATTAGTAAATTGATTTATAAGAATAGTTTTTTATTGGGTAGTATATAAGTGGCCTGAAAAAAAGTCCTGAATTTAAATTCATTACTAAATAGTTCTAAACAGTCAATTGATTACAAATCTATTCTAGGGTTAGTTTATAAGATTCCTTACAGTTGTCATAAAATTTATAGAGATCAGAGTAAATTAAGTCTTAATGAAAGAGTTAAAGTCCATAAGAGTAGCGTTAAAAAATAGATATCATAACTCAGCTTTGTATAATTAAGAACTAAATACAGATCATAAAATATTTGATAATGCAGGGGTTATCTTTTATGCAAAAAGTGAATTGAAAAGAAGAGTAAAAGAAACTTTAATGATAAAATTTTTTTGAATCTGAGGCTATCAATCTTATAAAGACACCCTTTGATATTAAAGGAAGTTGGTAGTTGATGTGAATAATGAGTAGGCTATTTTGTTTTGTGTGTGTATATATATATATGTTGTATGTTTAGTTAACTTTCTTTTGAAATGTCTATTTGTTAATAGACGAAACAATGATTGTGGAGAATTTTAGTAAAATTTAGTTTTTTTGGCAAGTATTGTAATATCATATGAATTTCTATTTTAAATTATATATTATATGTCATAAAAAAGAATAAATACTTTTTTAAAGAAAATTCAGCACATTAGTTTACGGAAATGCTCCAAGTGCTAATCAAACAATTATCTATTCATCTACTTATAGTTATCTACCTATTTATCCATTTGCTTATTTATTTATTAAAAATATAAAACTCATTTTAGAAGAATCTTATTTGAGAGTGAAAATATGTAGTAATTTGTTATGCTTGCTTTTTTCGTAGTATTATACGATCTGATTCTTATGTAAACTTGCATAATAAATTAAAATCATTTCACTTTTGACTTTCCACTGGTAAATGATATAATTACAGCTTGCAATATCTACTTTTAATTGGGCCTTTATTTTATTATGTAATATTTGTAAAATGTTTATAAAAATATATAGAGAATTTCCACTAAATTTCTGACATTTAAGTGTATAAACGTGGCATAAATGTATAATGTCAAAAGTGGATTATTATCTAATAACATCATTGTGAGAATGCATCAAAATAAGAAAATTTCCTTTAATAAGACTCTCGATATTCCTCACATACTCAATTTGGTATGTGGGGTGCAAAAAAATCTACACACAGCCCCATCCAGATGAAGACCTATTCTTTATCCAATCACTTCAAAAAATTACGAAAAGAGATAAAATCCTATCATCCAAATTTATCTAAGATGAGACCTGGAAGCTATTTCAAATCCCCAAGAACTATAAGTAACACGAGATCTACAACAACAATCAAACTTTATCTATATGGACTAAATCAATTTTTTTTTCTATCTAAAAAAAATAAATAAAAAATAATCACTTGCAACCACATAATAACTCTAATTAAAAATATTCTTCTCCTTAATCAATTCAGTTCGCATATTAGAATCAAAGCTTTATATACTATTAATGACAAGGAAAAAAAAATAAAGTGAAAAAACATCATTTGTTACCTTATATTAAAAGTGTTACTATTAAGATCAAATAGTTGATTTAGTTTCCATATTAAAACTTCCTTTCCTCTAGCAAACATCGTGGTGATTGTTTTTTTTTATAAATCTAAAGATCAAGAAATTTTAGAATATCAAAGTACGTATGAAATTCCATATTTGGGTTGACCAAGAAATTAAATGAATTAACTTAAAATGTTTTTAGTCAGAAGTTAATTACATGAATTTTTACATTGCATTTTTTTTAGATATGGCCTTTGATAACACTAAAGTACCAATTAGGTTGAAAAAAATATGGTTTATGAACTCTGAATGAGTCTGCTGAAGTTCAGATTAAGCAGGGGTAAGGAAAGTCATTGCACACCTGAGGTCTATTATTTTACCTCTTTTTTCTGTATCAATATTTTTAAAAAGTCTATACTTTAAAATAAAAGAAACTTTTCTAAACCTTTCTCCGATTATGATGAACAACCATTAAAAAATAAAATCTAATGAAAAGACTTTAATTCACAATCAGACTCATTATTATTTGAGACGTAATAATTCTCTGTGACAACATAACCTTGACAGAGATGAATAAGATTTCCTAAAAAATGTTGGTAATCTATATCTGCACAAAAGATGTTTGTGTCTGTGGATCTTTTTTAAAGATTTTAGACAGGATTCTTAAGCTTCTAATCAGAATTTTTCAATGTGGAAAATTAATATATTCTATGACCCAAAAACTTCATTAATTTCAAATTTTAATTGATTGTATAGATATTTAAGATAAAATATTTTGATGAGATTTTAAATATAATTTTTACTTATGGTATAAAACAAAGTACGAATTAAAAATAGGGTATTGCAAACTGAAATTACACCATTTATCAATAATATTTGTTTGAACTATTTTAAACTAAAAATAAAGTTGTTTTTAGTCTATTACCCAAAGTAAATTGTCACTAAAAATATTTGGAAAATTCCATTGAAATATTAACATGAAAATCTATAACTTTTTGAGAGATTCTTATTTGATTGTGAAAATATGTGGGAAAGTATATTTTCAATTTTTAAACATATAATGCAGTAATATCTGAAATATGATCTTTATATAATCTTGGATTACATTATATACTTTTATAGAGAGATGGAGTTAAGAAAGCAGACCATACTATTAACAAAACAAAGTTGAAGAAGTACGTCATCAGAAGAAGATGGCTGGTAAGATTTCACAATCTTTCTATTTTTAAATTAAAGCTTAGTTTAATGTAAAATAATTAAATCCTGTAATAATTTGTGTGTTTTTTTTATTTCAGAAAGTGGTTAATATCATTCTTGCTCTTAAACGGATGGGTGCGACTATTTAAATATTGCCAAGGTAAAAAAATGTTTGTATATACAAAAGTACACAACGCACACTAATATATATCATATATGATCAGTTTTGGGGGCACTTGACTCAAAGTTATTTGTTTTACCACCAGTCTCAATTTCTAGAATTAGAAATAACTTTTTCAAAAAGTATTAATTTTTAAGTCAAAATAAATAATAACATTTAACATTTTGACTGATTTACAATCTAGAATATCCCAAATTATATATTTCTTGTATGCATTTGCATTATATGTGTAAATAGTTAATGCATATTTAAATTATTGCAAACAAAAATTTTCTATTAACTGAAAGATTCTTCAATTCCTTTAAAAAATTGAGCAGGATAAATTCCTAGCCCTGTGTGTTCGAATATAAGGGTAATTGGTTCTCTCCAAGTTTCCCCTGCCAATCAAAATGTGATATGTAGTGACAGTTTAGTTATTCACCAAAAAAATTTAAGGCACTAGTTTCTCTGAGTTATAAGTCAGATCATGAAATACATCTGTATTTAGTACTTGAACCCTTGATAGGACAATGTGTTAATATTAAATTTTATTGTAAAATTGGGCAAAACTACTATTGAAATATTTGAAATGATTTAGAGCCACAAGGTGTACAGATATTTTTAAGTGGTTTGTAAGATTTAGTTATGGCAAAGAGAATGTTGAAAAAAATCTATGAAGGTATGAAACTCCATATTTCATATTGCAACTCATGATTTAGACATACCAATGCCTTAAAATTTTTGGGGTGAGTAGAGCAATTATATCACTACACAATACATGTTGTTTCAGAGCTGGTGGAACAAGAAGTCAACTTTCACTGGGGATACACAGTGTTCACATCATATATGCTCATCATACAAATAATGATAAATGTGAATAGGCTGTAGCCAATGCACATCACCTAATATGGGGAATTTATTAACTTTACCATCTGAATTTAAGATCAAAAACACCACCATCTTCATTTCTCAGATAATTGACGATTCTTAAGCTAAAGCATCATTTGGGTTTTCTTAAAAATAGATGAATGTGCATTAATTTTCATTATCTTACATTTTTTTACTCATCACTGTTAAAAATAAATTGAAACCCTGATACAAAGCAAAACTTTCTATACAGTAGTGCCACCCTGTGCCAAACAGAGTAATCAATGAGATGGTGATCATGTGGTGTTTAGTAGTTTAAACCATGATACAAGAAAAACAGCAGTATGGTTCCAGAACCTTTTTTTTGGAAGTACTCAATCTTTCTTCAGTGCAAATCCAAACTCCACTAAAAATGTAAATAAATATTAGCTTTACTATCTATAAATTTGCATACTTGTGAATATTTTCTGCATCCTGATTATTTAGTTAATAACAATTTAGTAATTTTAAATGATATTTAATTCTCTTTTCTTTGATTATAGTAATTATTATAAACTTGTTATAATTGAGAATTAAGAAAAGATAATAGTTAATATTCAAAAACATTTACATTGTGCTAAGCTTGCTTTTGGGAGACCACTGACAGAATTGCAGTGCTGTTTTCTTTAGTTGAAAATTATGCCTATATATGGACATGATTTATTATGTAAATCAGGCATTTAAATATTTCATTTTTTTTTATAAAAAGGCATGGGCAATTGTAAAGTATTTAAATGCAATTAATAGAAAGGAGTCATGCGTTACATTATCAAAAAAATGTAATATTTAAATGCATCATTTACACAATAAATCAAATGCATATATAGTAATAATTTTCAATTACTAAATAAAACAGCACTCTGACTCTGACAATCATGCTTAGTGCAATGTAAAAAGTTTGAATATTAACTAATACTCAATTATAATGAGTTTATAATAATTAATACTAATTTAAAACCTTTAAAATACAATATATGCTTATTTTTATATAGGTACAATTTTTTCATGGCAGTAATTAAAACAATCAAAACAATAATTTACATTTTCTGATTTGAAATAATCTTACTCCAATTAGTCTTACTGATTTATAAGTATTTATTGAACTTTTTTAAAAAAAAAACTTTTGGTTATAAATTTGTATATAATTAATTAATATTAATAGGGGTGTAAGAAAGAATGATTCCATATCTCTAAAACTATTTACAGCGGTTTCAACGGTAGCATTTTAAAGATTAAAATAAAAAACTATAGCAATAAAAATAAATAGAGATTATTTAAGTCTTTTAAATTATATAAATGATATAGTTGTTTTTACAAATTAGAGATAAGAGAAACTGGATTAAATGTGAAGATCCTGCAGTAGATTGAATAATGGTTGAAAAGGATGCAGTTAAACATAAAATTAGCAAAACCTAAAATATATGTAAGTAAAGGGAGCAAACCACTTTTTCTCAAGCCACGTATTAAGGATATTCTGTATGTTTATCAAAGATCAATCAATGCAACAGATTGGTTAAACTTGTGATGTTTATTATCATTGCTAGAATTGGTGGAAATTCAGAGTGAATTTAATATGTAAGCTAATGATTGAAAGGTTCTCATAAGTGAGATTCTGTCTCTGTTCTTGTATAATTGATCACTAATTTAATAATTATTAATGCCATATTTTTACCTGGATGGTGTATTATTTACTCTAAATTTCCATCATTGTTGGAAAGGGTCAAAAGCTTAAATAGGTGGAACCAATTCTAATTTTAATCTTTCCTAAACATATTTACTCACAGCCTGAAAGATAGCAGTTTGGGTTCATCGATTAATATGTATATATATCATACATAGTAATTTAGTAAATAATTTTTATTTATTGTAATATAATTTGTAATAAATTATTTAACAAATTCAATTTAACCTACCCGTTTACTTACATATGGGTGGATGTATATTAGTACCAGGATCTAAAACTTTTTATTCAACTTATATTCAAATCATGGACACTTGTTAATGAAAAAGAATATATTTTTTAATTCAATTTTTGGTTTAGAAAGTCTCATGAAGAGTTGATCAGAACTGTTGATTGGAAGAATATAATTATTATAAATATAATTGCATTTGATGATCAAAAATATGGTAAACCAAAATTATTGTTTTCCATCATAATTTGTAGCCACAGTTCTTATTTATTTGTAAGATTGCCTATTGGCATTGACACAATTAGGAAATTATTTTGCTCTTTGTTGTTATGTGAAACCACATTTTATAATAGCTGTTTCAATGTCTTAAAGATTATCTATGCATTAGAAACATAAGACCCTTCAGTTTAGACAAATCGTTTTAGTACTAACCAGATAAAAGTACTGACATTTAATAGTCATCTAAGTTACAAACATGATCAATATATCACAGTATACTAATATTATCAATAATATATACTTGAAGATGTTATAAATAATATTTAAGATCAAGGGGCATTTAATCTCAATCTTTCTTTTTACAATACTTTATTACTTGAGACTCCAGGATTACTTATATCTCATACAATTCTAAAATCCACTTTCAAGAAATCTGATGTTGTTTAGATAAAAACTTGGTAGGATTCAATTAACTCATAGCTTAACATATATCCTTTATTTTGATTTCTGGGTATTCTATTCTACCAACAAGATTCTTTAATTTTATTTATAGTCAATTTTCATTATTAATTCTATTGCAAGAACATAACTCATTTAGTAAGTTTATCTATTACAGTTTTACATAGTTTATACATCTTTAGTAATAAAATTAAATGCCCTAATTTCATATTATTTTTTAAATTGAACAGATGTTCCTTTCAGTATTTTACTGTGTGTCTATTTTTCAAAAATCAAATTTAGTTTAAATTTAGTTCATGTAGTTTTAACTTTATACCCCCCCCTTTCTATTTTAGTCGTTTCTCATACAATTTGTAATGTACACTAGACCATACATTTTTTTCAAAAGACAGCTACTTTTAAAAAAATATATAATTGAACATGTTAAAACTAATGGTAACAATAAGTAGCAAATTTATTTCATTAAAATCACTAAAGAAATCAACTAATTATAACAAGCTGTCAACTAAATCCAGTTAAACAAAAGTAATTTTATTTCATTTGTTGGTTATATTTTGAATTTTTTTATATAATTTAATATTTATTGTAAATAATACTTATAAATATCAAATTTGAAGTGATAATTATATAAAATAAATGCATATTTTAGGAGCAGTATGACATACTACTTGTAGCCTGAATGTTTCTAAGGCATGTTGTAGTCATTAGAGGTTAATTATTTCAACCTATACTATTTTTCAAGTCTATATATATACACTTATATACCCAATATCTTGTATCCCTATTTCAAAGAATCATGTTTTTATGGAAGATAGTCTTTAAAGAATATGGTTTCCTACAATATCTACATTAATGTATGATTTCTTATTGGGAGCTAGTATTTTTTCTCTTGTTTATTATTCTCAAACATATCTATTACTTTTTATTCTTAATGTGGATTAATATTATTCTCCATCTCACATTTGCTTTATTTGATCTGATATTGTGATTCGACATATTCATCACCTCTTTCAGTATAAGTTTATCCATTACTATAAAAATTTTCATATTCACTGAGAAAAATGTCTGTGAGAAATGTACTACTTTTTCTATTCAAATAAACAGTATTTGCTTTCAATTACTCTGTCTAGTCACAACAAGAATCTGTTTTCTATTTAAGCTAATTTAATCCAGACAAGTTCTTCTACAAACTTTTTATATTCTTTTTTCTCATATTACTTTCTTCTAATTTTGACTTTAAATTCCTATCCCATCATTATTTCTGCTATTGCTTTTCCAACTTCTGTTATGGTTGCTCAGTATTGTGAAGTAGAAAACTGAAAATTACTTTTTGAATTATTCATGTTTCCATTGTACATATTAAGTTGATGGTTTGTTTTTTTGACAAGTCCATTAAAGTGGAAAAT
Source organism: Epiperipatus broadwayi (assembly GCA_028023455.1). Lineage (NCBI taxonomy): Eukaryota > Metazoa > Onychophora > Udeonychophora > Euonychophora > Peripatidae > Epiperipatus > Epiperipatus broadwayi. Next base: position 985,767 of record JAQFVV010000186.1, read on the forward strand.
GATATGTTAGTATATCAATAATTATAATATCCCTCTATAAAACATGAAAATTAAAGTTTAAAACTCAAATCATTATTAGACAATAGGGTCTCTAGCAGTCTGAGATAAGAAAATATTTCCATCAGTTTGTTAATAGTTTTATTGTTTTGGGCATAGGTATCAACCCCACAAAAAAAGCAAATCTCTTTAAATATTTAAAGTGGTCAATATAAATGCGCTGCCATGATTTTATATTTAGTCATGTCACTACACAGCTTTTAGTATTATGCTTATCCCTGTCATAAAATAAGACCTTGACCATTATTATTGTAAATTGTCTTTATGTAATATGACTATTGTCTATCTATTTATGGTCATACCTCAATATACATTTTTACATACCATGAGATGCTCTTCTGCATTATGACATGCTATTGTTACACTAGAAAATTATTTTTTGGTTAGCTATTACTAATTCAGTTGGTAACCTTCATTTTGTTTGATCCACAATGTTACGGTTGGTGCAATCTCATTGTTTTAAGAGAATTGAAATAATATTAATTTCTACATCAAAAATTCACTTTGATCGGAACAATGAGACAATGCATCAGCATGCTTGATGCTTTCCTGATCTGTAAGGTCAACTGATAGTTATATGCTGACGGTATATATCCAGTACAAAATGCATGGTTTCAACTGTTTAGAAATAAGTCTGTCAGTCCTTAGGATCCCTAATAATAATATGGTTGTCACAATCTTAAAGCTAGTGCACACCATACCAAATACTGTAATCTTTATTTATATGTCTGTTAAATTCTGGCTTAAATAATGTATGAAAAGTGTTGATTATTATCCTTTCACCAATAACTGATGAATGACAGATATAGTGCAATACATGGATTGTCAAAATTAGGTTACTGTTGTAATAGATCAATCATTTGTTTAACATTCACCATGCTTTTATCTGCTTAGGAGCATGGTATTTGAGATGACTCCAATTACTGTTTTGATTTTTCATAAAATATATACTGGTATTGTGATACACATCTTATTCTTTAAAGAAATTTCAAAATAATTAATCAGATATTAATAAGTCTCTAACTCTATAATATTTTTAAGTTTTGAAGCATCCACAACAATAGATGAAAATATATCAAGACAATAATGATTATTAAACTAATAATCAATTATACAAAGATTAAAGACAGAATCTCTCTTTCAATAATCTTATATTAATAATCAACAGAAGTTAATAATTGTAAACATAAATTAGCATGCTTTTCTAAATTATTCATAATCTCATGATGATTGGTTTGTTTCTCTTAATTATATATTCATCTAGGTAATGTAATTTCATGTTTATAATTATTAATGTCTGTTTGATTACTAGAACAATGTTATTATTTTCATTCTTTTTCTAACTAATTATTAATTTAACAATTATTAATACCATATTTTCATCTGGCTGGGATATTAAATCATTCTGAATTCACTGCAGCACTGGCAAGGATAAGATTATAAATATTAAAAACTTATATAGGTGAAGTGTATTCTATTTTTGATCTTTGTTAAACAAAGGGGGATCTTTATTCATAGCTTGATGGAGAATTGTTTGTCTCATTAATTACATATACCATCTTTCTCAAAAATAAGACCGAGTCTTATATTGATTTTTGCTCCAAAAGATGCATTAGGGCTTATTTTCTGGGTATATCTTATTTTTTCATGCATAATCTATATTTATTTATATATTCATGTACAAGAATCTACATTTATTCAAATATTAATGCATAAAATTTTTCATTTATTCACATAAGTGTATTATGGTAAGTAGGTCATTACAACACATGATGTATATAATAATAATGTAACTCCAAAATGTGAGCACTTCTGTTTGACTTCTGTTTTAAAAGAAAAAAAGATATTTAATGATTCGACAATAAATATCATTTTCCCATCACCAGAAGTTCATATGTGTGTTGTGTCTGCACTTCGATTGGTCATTTGGTAATAAGTCTGATGTCTTTCTTATGATTGGACAATATTAGAGTTCTTTTACATTAGCAGACAGCATCGCTATGATTTTCAGAAAATGGATTTGTGAGACAGAGAAAGAAGTCAGACCTGTTTTCTTTTTCTTTGTAACAGGAGCTTATTTTTGGGGTATATTATGAACATTCTAAAACATCATGCTAGTGCTTATTTTTCAATTAGATCTTATTTTCAGGGAAACATTATATTAAAACATGCTAATTTCACATTTATGATAGAAATACGCATAGCCCAGTCATAAAATTATCCTTATATATGGACATACCTTTTATTAAGAAAATATAAAATTCATAATAATCAATAAAAATTATAAATTTTAAATAAATGTTTTTATTTACATAATATGCACTAAAAAGTAAAAAAATATTTTTTTTTCAGCTTTCACAAATAAAAGTATGCGATGATGGTGCTTAGAAATTGTATCAATCTAATATATACATCAGACCACTTGCAACTAATGTTTACATATGGCATTGATACAAGAAAGAATTAGTTGCCAGTGATCTGATGAATGACTGGCATCGATCCATTAAAAATCTCATGCTTTTGCTGAGAAAAATTTATTTTTTAAGTGTATTTATTTAAATAAAAATGTTTCTTTGAATTTTTTAAATATTTTAACCTTTTTAATTTTATATAGTTGCAGAAATTAAAATGAATAAAGCTTGGATACAATTTAATATAAATGGCAGCACCATTAAGGGTACTGAATCCCATACAAAATGTAAATTTATACTTTTTTTGTGTTCAAATTGTAGCAAACTTTAAAAAAGTATTATCATCATAAATACTTATGTATTCAAGATTTCAATTAGATGAGAAATTGGAAAATAGGTAAAAATTGAGTTTCAAAATTTTCACATAGAAGAAAAAAATAGAGTAAATTAAATAAAAGCTCAAAAAAGAAAACTTTAAAAAATGATTTATAACAAAAAAAGAATAGTATTTATTTAATTTTTATGCAATATTAAATTTCATACCTTTTACATATTTCAGCAATATGAAGTTTAAATACTTTATTTGAAATCATGTTTTTTTTTTTTTTAAAATCCATTCTTTGCTGTTTATAGTGACAAATAATTATTTAAAACATCAAACATAATTCCCTACACTTATACAAGCTATTACATAATGGAAGCAAACCTCTCCACATAGATGTGCCACCCAGAATAATTGATAATAATTATTAATAATTATTTCTAATATAATAATTTTAACCAGTGTTCAAAATATCTAATAATAATAATTGAAAATAATAATTATTAAACTTAATTATTATTTAAACAAATGTACTATCTGCTTTAATAAGTAAAAAACATCTGACTTTAAAATATTAGGATTTAATTCTTAAATTTAAACATAAGACAAAATAGAACATATTTGTAAAAAAAGCAAAAACAAACTTTAAACTGAATGAAAGTGACATAAATGACCTCTATGTTACAACTCATTTGAGCATTATCCCCAGTTTTATTAGTCTAGTAATCTTTCATAATCCTTGTAATAAGCTTACAGAGACTATGGTTATGAACAAGGTATGTGGACTTTATTGCAAAATAAAAAACATAAATTCTATTAAAATGTTCATGTTTTTTTTTTTTGATTTAGAGATTAAATTTAAAAAAGTAGTTGTTTCTAAGTCAAGTTTTAAAAAAGACATTTATAGAATGCATAAATAAACACACACACACACACACATATATATATAATACTGATATTCTTTAGATTTTTTGGCAATAGAAATTTATGTTGCTTTGCAAATAAAATTTTCTTACATTAGTGAAAATACTCTTATAATTGTGCACTACTATATAGCCTACTATTTGCTTAAAATTCCATAATGGTCGTAAATTATTTTTTCATATTGGTACAAACCCATAATATTTTACAAAAATTACTTTCTTGGATGATTACTAAAATCTAAGTAATTAAATAAGATTTTCTTAACTTTGTTTTATAGCAATGAATGATAATTCATTCATTGCTATATTTTATGGTTAAGCCACAGTGAATGTTTCTAGTCATTACTGCAGGTTGTGATTGAGTATATAAATACAAAGAGAGGGTCAGTAATAGCTTATCACTATATGTCAAAATTTAACTCAATACATATAATAAAAATGTTTGTTTAATTAAAAAAAGTTATTTCTTGTTTTCTTTTTTTGTTTGATTAAATATTTATACAGTTTCACTTAATACTATTACATTTTCTAAAATGAAAAATATGATAACCTTGTTTTAAAATGTTTCACATGCATTATATTTACTAATATCATAATCTACTCATTCAAAAAGTTTACTTGAGAACTAATCACCTATAAGAAGAGATGTCTGTTTAATATGGGATAACAATTCTGTAGTGGATGCCTACCAAAAAAAAAGGAATCTATGTAGAAGCAAGAAGGCAATAAGAAAACCATTAAGACATTATTTTCATTTCAAAGTTTTTTAAAAAAGTGTTAATAGATGATTTTGATCATACTGCACATGAAGTATGCTAGAATATATATATAACGTGACTTGAATATTCAGCTTTCTTCCATTGAAAGCATGTTAATGCATGAAACATCTTGAAGCGAACGGCTTATAGCATAGTAGTTATATTAGCATAAAACAGTATCCAAATGATATTTAATCACTTTCATAACACAATATTAAAATCACTCTTATAATAAATTCTTTTGTTCATAGCTTCATGCATGACAAAACATTCCATGAGAAAAATCTTTGCACCTAAAACAGCATGCTTCCGAAAATCCTTCATTATGGAAGAGATGCAAAAACTTCCCAATGAAGAACAGAACCAAAAAAATATTGTAATAGTGTACTTATATAGCACTTGATTATATATATAAATAGAAAAGGGAATAAACCTTCAATCATGCACTTTTACAAATTTATGCATATTCATCCATGAAAAACAAAACCATCTACTTTAGAATTTTTTCACGGTGCTAAAATAAGGGTTTTAACCTATTGCGGTTTTTAATTGCTTATGCATGAGTGACATAAATTCATAAAAGTGCATGACCAAAATACTATTTCCTTATCTATTTAAAAAAAAAAATTATTATAAAAAGGTCTGATTCTTTGAACATAAATGATGAACTAAAAACTAATTTTTGTTATTAAACAAAGAATATGAAGTGTGCCTTAGTGAAAAGATGACTGAGTCTCTGTCCAAACTACATGCAATATCATCATCATGAGCTACAACATGAAATGGAACAATGTTTTGTATGTTAGCCCATGATGTGTTAATGTGCTAACATTAAATTTTGTTTTAAATTAAACTGCTACCAAATTATTTAAAATGGTTCATACTTTTTATAGATCATAATTTGTAATGATAATATATTAAATCTATGAAATTACTTTATATAATAATTAACCAACAAATGGTTTTCAAAAACCTGTTTACAATTAACTATGGAGGTAGAAAAAACAAACAAATGCAATAAATATTAACAGTATTAGAAACCACATAAGTTTTTCAACTGTTGAGAGTCATTAAATAAATCATAAGTTTGTTTGGAAAAAAATAGAGTCAAAATAGAACGATTGTCATTTTAATTTTTTACAATTTTTTTTTTTTTTTGTATCATAATTGTTTCTTGAGAGATCATGTGATATTTGAGCATTAGTTGCAGATAACAAATAGTAAATCAACATACAGTATCTAATAATCAAGTCATGTTGTCAGATATCATAAACTAGATATGTTTTAAAGTATCTGTTTTAAATCTCGATCTGTGATTATTTCATTGATCAGTCATTTTCTAAAATAAAATATTTTTTTTTTGGTACATATATCTAGCTTAAAAAAGATAGTCTATAGATTAAATTAATGACCGTAAAAATTTTCATTTTTCATTGTAGAATATACCAAATGAGTTATGAAAACCTGTAGAAAAAAATACTGTTTCAAAGTAAACAACTTGCAAATTATGATTTATTAATATCTGCCATCAACTACTTTTAGATAATTCTATTCTAACTATAGAATGGTCAATTCGATGAATCACCATATTAAAATTTAAATTAAACATTATGACAAGATGTATTAGACAATTGCACATTTTAAGTGGTATGCAATAATTCATAATTTAATTTCACAAAGAATACAATTATTAGAATCAATCTATAAGTTCTTTGTATCAAAGGAATTGGGACAAAAATATGGATAAATCTCATGTTCAAGCAACATTTGTTAAAGCATATTATGGTATAGATTCAGAATAAACATCTGATACATAGTGGATATTTAAAGCACACAACACTCTCCATACAATAGTGCCACTCAGTGCAAGCAAGAGTAAGTAATAGATGCCAGAAGGCTTGTGCAAAAAATCCCTATTTAATCCCTACTCACTTAATATTCCCAGACTAGTTTCTAGTTCGAGTCTTTTATCAGTGAGGAGCCTTAAGTCTGAGAGCACTGCACCTAGATCTTAGGATCTAATCCATTGATTACTCTGGCTTGTACTGAGTGGCATTACTGTATGGAGAGTTCTTCCTGTTTTAATAACAGTTATGAGCAAGCATAAAAAATGGTGATCATGTGATGTATAGTGGACATTTACAAAGAATTCTAGATGTGATACTTGCATAATTTCAAAACATAATCATATGAGAAGGCATTTAAGATCTCTGGTGCTGCTGTGACCAAAAAATGCCCAAAGTTGTTCTATATTTTTACCTTTAGCAATATAAGCTGAAATTAAAAAAAATAAAAACCACTCAGAGCTATTTTTAAAAAATAAATTGCCTTTTTTTGTGTGTGTTATATTTTTAGTTAGTTTAGCATGCAATTGAAAGTACTTTTAGTATTAAGCATAAATGTATAATTTTTAAATAGTTGATAATTTTATCTTATTATTTTTCTTTAGAATTTCTCAGGATTCAATTCATTCACCATCAGCTGTGTGTCCTGAAATGAAACTAGTTGCCAAATGCCATTTTTTTTTACTTGTTTGTTCCCACCACGAGGCCTTATCTCTCTACATTTTTATTATGGTTTTTGCCCTGTTGACCTGGTCAAGATCTGAAGAATTCATGCAAGGTTCACAATATGGTGTGTAATGAAATTTATGGTAGTTATTGTACAGCTTTCCATGTAGTAATGATTTGAAAAGGATGTAGTATTCAGGAACTGTAAATATTCTATATCTTTAAAAATGTGAAAATTATTACGGAATGATGTTATATATTATGTACGTATTAAAGTCTGTAATGTCAGTTCGCGCGAATCAAACAAGTACTTAATTACCATGTTGGTTTTCTGGTAAGGTCAACAATTTCTCTTTCCAAAACGTCATCCCTTTTATCCTAGTTTTATTAATTGAAATATATATATTTTCCATAGACGACTGATTTATTTTATGTAAATTGATTGTTTTACGCGCAATGTTTAAACACTTCAGTTAAAAAAAACATTCACTAGTGAGACATTGCCAAATATTTTTTTATTTTCAGCTACTTTTGCTCTACCCTTGTTGCTATTTATTTTATATTTAAACATTTATTAAAAACAAAAATACGAAGACCAATTAATTTGATCCATCCTCTTCACATTAAAATTTTATCACAATTTATATATTCGAAATAACCGAACCATTGTCTTAATTTTTTTGATCCTTTTGTAAATGCTCAATTTTATTTTTATATAACGTTTTGAGTGTTAATTGCTTTACGTTTAGCTCATTTTAGAGTGTACCGATTCATTATTCCTTAACTCAAAATGAATAATTTAAATTACAATGAAAATCATGTTAATGATACTGCATTTACACGTATGAATATGTTACATAATAATTGCAACATGCAGTTGTCTTTTTTAAAAATTAAATAAAAGTTTACACTTTTGACACCAAAAACTGAGATTAAGCCAGACTTCGAAATGTATGTATTATGTTTATGCACATATATATGTATATGTATACACATACACTTTTACATGTTATATATACCTATATATATGTGTGTGTGTCTACTTAAATTTATATGGGTGTGTCTATATATATATATGTTTAAGCGGTATATAAATATGTACAAACATACGGATACATGGATGTATATGGGTATATATGTGTATGTATATATATCAGTTTAAAAAAAATATAAATGCTTTTTATTAATGCTGTACAATGAAGCTGAATAGAAATGCTAGTCATCAATAAATTTAAATTTGATATAAAAAATGAGAAAGGGAGAAAAAAAATACACGATTAGCTGTAAATCAATCGATAAAACTTGTAATAATAATAGTAAAAGTCTGGCTAAATTGTGCTTTGTATATAAGATCTGCAATAACAATAAAGTATCTTTGAAATAGTTGATTAAATGATAATGTGAACTTGTAAATAATTTTATATATACCTGTACAGCTTATAAAATATTGTATTTTCCTTTCGTAGCAATTAAGTTATAAATAGAAGCAGCTGAAATTCTGATTTCAAATTGTCTTTTTATGTATGTGTGTGCGTATTTTTTTTTTTTTTTTCAACTGCTAATCTTTGGGATGTTTTTCTTTTTTTTAAAGAATTATTTTTCCTTTTTATCAGTCTTTGTGTGTAATTAAGTTAGTAATAAAAAAAAAATTCATTCGTTTTTTGTGTCAAATAATGTTTTTTTGTAAACAAAAAACTAAATAAAACAACATATTAAAAAGGACTTGAACTCAGACTTTCAAACACCCCACAGCTATCCAATCCATCTTATGCAATTAATACATATAACTACATACATGTGTCAAGTATTGGTGGTCTAAAGGTCAGCACAGCTGCCTTGCAAGCAGCTGTCCCGGATTAGCGGGTTCGCTTCCTGGCCGATGCTATGACCCATGAAGAAAAAAACTACATACATGTGAAAAAGATAAGATAGATTGGACAGCTGTGGGGTCCTTGAAAGTCTTAATTCGAGTCTATTATAATTATATTAAGTTTAGTATAAACAATATACATGTATTTAAATATAAACCAACATATGAAAATTGATTAAAAAGTACAATTGTCCATAGATCTTTGTTGAGCTGACAAATAGATAAATCAAGAGTAAACACATTTTACTTAATTTGCAATAGTATACAGTATCCTGGTGATAAGGCAATTGGTTCTCTCTCCAAACTGCCAGCAGTATCGTCTTTGACCACTCATCATAACATTTAAAAAAATACGTCTGAATTATGAGTTATGACATAAAATATGTCACTATATTTATATGTTAATCCACCTGGAACATGCTAACATTACATGTTGTTTTGCATTGAACAAACTTGCAACTGAAACATTTGAAATGATTCAAACTATGTATGGAAATAAAAGCAAGAGTTATAAGAATGCTTTCAAATGGTTTGCAAGATTTCACAATGACAGAGAGTTCACTGAAATCCACAAAGGCGTGAAACATACTGCTGTATTTGATGGCATAACTTGTGATTTAGACATTTTAGCACCTTCAAAGTTTTGGGGTAAATAGCCAAACTGTTATGAAATAACACATACATCTAATTAGAGATATGGATGGAGAACCAGTTACCTTTTCATTGGAACACACTATGCATTTTAATATTTTAATAAAAACTATAAAAGTAAAATTACTAATAAGAGAATGCTTCATGATCTATTAATAGAAAAGTCATTATATAACATATCATCATTTGTGTGTGAGGCTAAGAATGAAAACATCGCATTAATTATCCTCTCAAGTTTAAAGAGAGTACACAAACATTTCTGGATCTCTTTGCCTAAGAATTTGGTTCTTCTACCCATCTTCATTTCTACTAGTCTCCTTTTTTACATTTAGATGACAAAAAAATTGAAAATAAATATAAAAAATTAACTCGTAGACCCTTATCAGCACCGATCTCATCCAGTTGTCAGACCCAGACTGCTCGGACTAATATCTATTATTTTATTTTCCTGAATTAAACCATAAAAAAAATTCTGCAAATTAGAATCATATTAATAGCACTTGAAAAGTGATTTATATATTCTTGGATATATCTAAATAAGTAAAATTTTTGTAATAGATACATTTAAACAGGTTATCATGTAATTATTAAACTATAACATAATAAAGGCTAATATCTGTGTTAGAATTTAGATTTAACTATTTAAAAATAAGCTAATTTACAAATAAAATAAGCAGTTAGTAAATCACCTAATTACTTTGTTCATTGTAATTTGTAATACATTACTAGCAGAAGTAAATGATAACGATTAACTAATTATTAATATAAATTATGAATGCTTCTTTTATGCACTTATATATTGGATTATTTCCGTCATTTAATTAAGTACTGAATGTTTTTAGAAAAATTTAGCTTATAATTTTCCAATTACATTCAACTGTTATTAATGGCACACAGGTTAGTGTATGCCCAATGTTTTGATTGGTATTAATATCCCCTCTTTCTCAGGTGTTACTAAATAGATCAATGACAGTACTAGCACGGAAATTGAACCTGGACCCTTAGATACTTGAATATTGAGTTTTAAGATAATACTTTAACTAACTAAGCCATCATCCCAAAAGTGTTACCTTAAAATTCAATATTCAAGAATCTAGGGGTCCAAGTTCGATTCCCATGCTAGAACTGTCACTTGTCAGGCCAGCAAAACCTGAAGAAGAGATTAGTTCATTGATTATTAATTTCCTAAAAAAATGGTTTTTCATTCTTTGTGATATCCATATCTAGCTTAAGTGAAGTATAGCTTATAGATTAAATTAACAGCCATAAACATTTTCATTTCCACTGCAGAATATATCAAATGAGTTATAAAAACCTGCAGAAAATAAATATATCTTGTTTTAAAGTAAAACAACTTGTAAACTACCACATTCAAGAGTGGCCAATCCAGTAAATCATCATATTCAAATTTACATTAAAGATTATGGTAAGATGTATTAGATAACTGCACACTTTAAGTGGTATGCAAGGAGAAGATTCGTAGCTCAATAGCATAAAAGACCCTATTATTAGAATCAACCCATAATTTTTTTGTATCAACAGTACTGGGAAAAAAATATAGATTAAACTCAGCTAATTTTTAATTAAGTTCAAGTGAAATTTGTTAAATTAGATCATGATATAGATTCAGAATTGACAATTGATATACAGTGGAAACTTACAAAGAGTTCCAGATATAACATCCCAGCCAAATATATATATATATTTTGAAAGATATATTGAAGTTATAGATTAGATAGAACAAAGTAATTCTAATCATAATGAAAGACAAAAAATATTTAAGATAAGTTTCAAGGAGAAATTTAATTTCCTTATTAATTGTTCTGGTGCTGAGATTGGATTTCCGAGCATAAGTACAAATCCCACTTGAATATAATAAAAGAATGTCTTAGTTTTAATAATGTATGTTTGAATACATATTATTCATTGAGACTTACTCATTATTAAAGAGATCCAAGCATCTTAGCTTCACTAGGTATATTATAAGGTCTAAATAAAAAAAAAAGTGCTTATGACTTTATTTCTCAGGAGGTCATAAGAAGTTGAAGCACCAGAATCAGTCCTGGGACTTCCTGATCCCACATCGGATACTCTACCAACGATGCCAAATCAACAGGACTTCTAAAGCTTATACATATATATAAACAAACTCATAGCATTACAAAAACTATAATTTCAAACTTATTAAGACCAATATATTTTAATAATGGCTTCTTAATATCTTAGAAATTTAATTTAAAACTAGATCTCCACTAGCTAGAAATAATTTTATCGTGGAAAATGTCATATTAGATTGCACAAAATGTGTAAAATAAAAAGAATAGCATTCAGCAATGCATAAATTAAAACATTAAATTGGCAAATCTGTAAACTAAAATGGTAAAAATTCTTGAAAATAATTGCCAGGTGAAAGAGTTCTTGAAAGTTATGATAATGTCACAACAGTTTTCAGAAAGATGACATGTTGACCATATCTCCATCAATGTGACAGGAAGTTGTTAGACATTTTATACATTAGAATGTTGATATTATAAAGAGGGAACACATCTCCAGTTGTCCACTTTTATGAATTTACATGCATGACCAGAGGTTTGGTCCATTTTTATAATATTATATATGCAGTCTGCATTATATAAATAATAAGACTAATTAGTAGAATGATGATATAAATTTCAAATAAGGTTGAATGGAGAACAATATCTTTTCACAAGAACAGCACTACTAAACTTCTAATGACTGAAGACTTTATATCACTATTTGTAGTTGTATGGAATGTTGAATTTTGAGTGGTCAGGTCAAATAAGCATTTTTCAGATTCTACGAACAAATATTGCAGTTTAGCAGAATTATAAAACTTTTGTGAGAAAATGTTGGAGTTAAGTACTTGTTTAATACTGAGTTCATAATGATAAAATTGTTGCGGTATTAAATTTTTAAAAAAATGATGATCACATTTATGACCGAAGTTGCACCTGACATATTTAGAGCTATCAATAATAATAGTAAATATTGTGTCTGTATAAAAAATTGACCACATTTGTAAAACTGATGCTGCATCTATTGAACTTGGAAGTAGATTGTAGAATTTCTTAGGATTAATCAATATACAATATGATTTTTAAATATGATTTGTTGCAAGACCAAATACTACTTGAAAATTATAAATCTTAACCATTAAGAATTCAATATGAAAAACATAAATACAAAAAGTTAAAAACATTATTTAGCAAAGTGAAAAGACCATATATTCCTAAATAAGAGGGATTACATTAACTCTAAGTTTGTTATCAGTGACAAAAAATAATTTTGAAGTTATCAATAATTGTATATTAGTTCAACAAGCCATTAACATTTTTCTCAGAGGCACTGGGAACCATTACTAATTCCAATATTTTTTAGATATAATAGCTATATAAAAAATTTATCTTTATTTGATAAAAAAGTGATGTACAATCACAATATATATATATATATATACTGACAAACCCAGTTATGATTATGAGAGGAGTGTAACTCTCAAAAGTGCTCACATTATTTTGATACTTTAAATATAAAGAATAAACTTATCTTCAGCTGTGTATTAGTACACATCTTAATCCAATATTTGCCATGAAGTAGAAATATAAACATCATCATTCCATATCTTCAGCAAAAAAAAACTAAAAATTTGACAATCAAAAATTCAACACATATTGTTGACCGAGGATCTAACATTAAATTCTGCATCAAAAATATGACAGTTATCATCTATAAGCATTCACAAATTAAAATTAGTTTTCAAAGTCATATACTTCAATTTTTTTATATATTGGTTTCAGATTCTTGACAATTATCTGAAATGCTCATTCTTGTGAAAAAATACACACTTAATGCATATTCCATTGACAAACAGTTTTTAGGAGAATTTATTAAAAAAATTACAAATTTTAAGTCTGGCTTTATTGATTAAATAATATCTGGAAAAATCATTCTCATAAGCTCAAAAACATCATTCCATTAAATATTTCATTAGAGATATGTAACATACCGTGACTGTTTGAGGAACTTGAATACATTGAAATCTTCGTATTTTTAAGATTTCTGCTCTTAGTTTTTTATAGTTCCCCAAGAAACAAAGTCCTTGCTATCAATCTGATTCATCTTTGAATATAGAAAACTTGGCAGGAAGAAATTCTTCAATTTGGTATTTGATTATCTCTTATGTTATATTTATTTGGTGAATGATAAATTTCCCCTGTTTTCAATGAAAAATCTCATACAAACTTGACAATTGAAATCATATTCTTCATTACACTGTATATTCTTCTATATGCATTGATAAAATAATTAAACAAATCCACTTTCCTTTATCATTGTAACAATGCTTGCTTTATTTGGCATATTCACATGGCAGTATCAACTGACAGCAGTGTCTGCTGGAGCTATCAGCAATAAGAAAAGATGGATTTGTTCCATTGAAGATATGTGGTCTATTGCATAAAAACCTAACCTCATCAAATTTCTGAATCAATAAATCCAAATATAATAGCTTATCTTTGAAAATATTTGAATTCAGATTAGAAAATCATCTACTTTGATATTTTATTAAATATTGGTTAGATTTAACTATTCTAGCTATCAAATACTTCAAGATTGCTTATTGATCATGTTTGATGGGTGGTTGGAGAAGTACATCCAGATCAGTAACTTTGTACTATCTGCACCATGAATGCGCAATGCACATGATAATTTATCTAAAATTAAATTGTTATAATTTATAAATTTTACTAACATTTTTATTATTTGTCTACTTGGTTTATTGAAGAATCAAAAGGAAAGGCATCTTAAATAATTTTAGATGTTATTGGAGGAAGAGTATTAAAAAGCAAACAAACATTGCAGCATTTAGACGATCTGGTTTTAGATCACATTTTATTGTTATGTAATAGATATCTAATTAATATTTGAATATAAGTATAGGTTATATACTTGAGATGTAATTAGAGGGGATTTGAACACAGACTTTCAAGCTCCCTTCAGTCATCCACTCTACCTTATATAACTGATACAAATGACTACATACATGTGAAAAAAGATAAATGAGCTCCAGTGTATGTATTCTACATTAAACCAACACTACTGGTTGGTCCGGATCATCATCTCCCATGCATACATATAATCAATGCTCGATTTATATTAAGATAGCAAATTTTCAAACTTTAATTGTTCAATCTTTCTCCACTCTACAACTCTTCAGCCTTCCATATCAATTGAAAATCTGATGATGGAATGCTCAAAGCCTTTGTTACTAATATTGTCATATCCATGTTGACCTTATGTGACTCTAACCCCTCATATGTAGGATCTTAATATGCCCATTTAAATATACAGAAGAGGGATGTGCAGATATCAGGCTGGAGCAGTAATATTTGAATACAAGTATAGTGTATATACTTAAGTTAGATATAATTAGAAGGAATTTGTACACAGACTTTTAAGCTACCTTCAGTTATCCACTCCATCTTATATAACCAATACACATGACCACATACATGTGAAAAAGATAAATGATCTCCAATACATATATTTGTGCTGAACCAGCACTCATTAGTCGGTCTGCGGCATCATCTCCCACACATACATATAATTAATATTTAGTTTTTATTTTAATAAAGTATTTTTAAATATAAACTGAAGATATATTTGTATGATTTCAAATGGAATTGATATTCACAAGTCAAGGTTACCATATAACTAAAAAAATGTTATTATAATAAAATCTGTAGTTACTACATCCACTATAACTGTTAGAAGTATATACTCTTATTCTTCTCCTTTACCTTCTTTGTATTTCTTCATATACATTGCTTATTTGAGAAAGCTCTGATGAAGTCTGTTGGACAATCAAAACTGTCAGGAAAATAAAGAAGTTTTATTAAAAAAATTTTTTTTGCATTAAAGTATATATGAGAGAAGTTATTCTAAGCACTATAACTGTTATTATATAGGTTTTTCTTCAATAATAAGACACAGTTTTTCTACTTTTACATTTGATGGTAAGGATAACTTATTTAAACATTTCTGTATAAAGGATTCTTCCTGAAGACTGATAGAGAACTAGGCAATAGACCAAAAAATAACACGTAACCACTTACTTGTCATCCTTTTAATCTTAGGATGAATTTTTCATTACATTTACACTGCAGAATTGAAAATTTAAGAAAATTGAAAACGTGTTTTGGGTGATACATCTTCTGTCTCATGGAGGGAGGTGACATTTCATCATTGAATTTAATTCAATTTATTCTAACATCTTGTATAAAGATTTGTATCTACTATAATCAGTCAGTAAACAAATTATATTTAAAACATTTGTTAAGAAGATTTGATTAATTACTGACTATTTTTCTCTATTTTATTATTTCAGCATTAATTTTAATAACATAGAAATACTGAAAGTAAAAAAAAATAAAATATGTTAATTTCAAAATTTGTGAAGATGGTATTTTGTGTCAGTTAGAATTGCTAAATATCTTTAAAAAAATTCAAACTTTATTTAAACTTTTCAAATTCATTCATTTGCACACAGGTTTGTACATAACAATGTTATGAATGGTATTATGCTCCTTATACCTGGTCTGTCCAATACAAGTACTAGCATGGGAATCAAACCTATGACCTTTAGACTCATGAATACTGAATATAATGTATTGCTTTCATTTGCGTAAATATACTAAAATGCATAAAAGAAATTTTGTTCAGCTTACACAAATAAAAATATTTGGAGGAACAACTAAGATTGAAAATGTTTTGACCCCGATACAAGAACTTGGGTTCTTATTTGAAAATTTAAATAATTCTTTGGAAACCTGACTTGTGAATTAACATGCTTTTATTTATAAAAGCTGAAGAAAATACATATATTTTACCTTTTAGAGCATTTATATATTCTTCAAATTTATACTTTTATTTATTTACTTCTTAGTTTCATAAGTACAACACTGTGTTATCAAAATCAGTTTCAGTAAATCATTTTTATAATTTAATATTAAATGTTTAAAGGGAAATAGATTTGATAAAGTACCAAACTCCCCATACAGTTGTGCAAGTCTTTATAATTAATAGATGTAGGAAGGTTTATGCATAAAATCCCTATCTAGTGCCCACTCATCCAACATCACCAGACTAATTTCTAGCTTGTGGCTTTCATCAGTGAGAACTCTTGGATTTGAGAGCACTGCACCTATATCTTAGGATCTAATGCAACTCTCCAGCAGCCATCTTTCACCTGTCTGATTAACTATAAAGCTAGAAGTCCAAGATGAAAACACCATAATATTTCCAACCCAAGCTCATTCACTTGTATGGTTTTTTTAGTTAACCAAATAAGTAAAAGATGGCTGCTGGAAGGTTGCATTAGATCCTAAGATCTTGGTACAGTGCTCTCAAATCCAAGACTCCCCACTGATGAAAGCCACAAACTAGAAACTAGCCTGGGGATGTTGAATGAATAGATAGGGATTTTATGCACAAAGCTTCCTGCATCCATTGATTACAAAAGGCTTACACTTGGTGGCACTACTGTATCAAGAGTTTTGTACTCCTATTAACAGGTGATCAAGTGATGTTTTGATAGGAATAGATTTTTTTTTTATCTAATGAAGATTATAAAAGTAAAGTTTATGATCAATTTTTTCTAACATCACGAAGAATATAATTTTAAATGTGCAAAAGACAAATTTATTGTTTCAATATTAAGACATTATCAAAACAAAGCAAACAATAAATTTGAATATAAAAAGATTTACCCAACAGCAGCTATTCCTCCTAGAATTTTCGCAAACATAAAAATGCATAAAGAAAATCAGCTTCTTAGATTTTTAATTAATTTTAGAGACATATATTATTATAAGACAGCTAGGCTGCAGAAAGGACTTTGTTATTAACTGAAAGGAGACCCTTTGATTCCTCTTGGAGGCCTTAAAGGAACCGAGCAGGGCAAATTCCTAATGTCCACTCCATATGTTCTTGTTGTTGCAACTGTTATTACTATGTGATTATTCATATAGTATACAAACATGGATGGGCTGCTCACCAACATGCATTAGCCAGCGTGGTGAGTTTATTGGCTTTTTAGCTCTGAGTTTAAGAATATTTTTTCAATATTTGTAGACTATGAAAAGGCATTTGATTCTATAAACATTTCTTCAGTGACTAAAGCATTGGATCATCAAGGTGTAGATCCAGGATATTGTCATATTTTAAAGAATATTTATAAAAATGCAACAGCAACAATTATATTATATAATGATAGTAGAAAAATCAACATTGAAAAGGGTGTAAAACAGGGTGACTCCATATCTCCAAAACTTTTTACATCAGTGATGCAAGAAGTATTTTGTGGATTAAAATGGGAAGCCAAAGGAGTGAAAGTAAATGGAGATTATTTAAGTCATTTAGATTTTGCAGATGATGTAGTTGTTTTGCAAATAATGCTTTGGAGCTACAGGAAATGTTGCAGGAGTTGTCAGATGAAAGTAGGACTAAAGATAAATGTTAAAAAGACTAAAATAATGTTTAATAGATTTTCTCAAAATATGAAAATAAAGATTGATTATGATGAGTTAGAAGAAGTTAACAGCTATAAATAACTTGGTCAGATTATTAATACAGATGGAAATATAATGGATGAAATTAATCATAGAATTAAACTTGGTTGGAGTGCTTTTGGTAGAAATAACTTGATACTAAAAGGAAATATGCCTATGTGTTTGAAAAGGAAGGTTTTTAATAAATGTGTTTTGCCAGTTCTTACTTATGGATCTGAGACTTGGACACTTAATAGAAGAGTAATACAGAGACTTCAGACCACTCAAAGAAGTATGGAGAGATGCATGTTGGGAATAACAAGAAGGGATCGAAAACACAATGTATGGGTAAGAGAACAAACAGGTGTTACTGACCTCATTGAAAAAATTAAAAGACTGAAGTGGAGTTGGGCTGGACATATTGTTAGAAGAGATGATAATAGATGGACAATTGAAATTTTAAACTGGATTCCAAGAGATTGTAAAAGACTCAGAAAGAGACCACATGTGAGATGGACGGATGAAATAAGAAAGTGTGCAGAGGTGATGTGGAGAAGAGAAGCTAAAGATAGGAAAAGATGGATTGAACTTGGAGAGACCTTCATCCTGCAGTGGACTGATAATGGTTGATAATGATGAAGACAGCTAAATTAATTGCTGAGTGGTTAATTGATCAAGTTGGTAGAAAATTTGCTACAAAATCTTCATTTGAATGCATGCAAATATTAAATTCACAAATATATAATTCTAACAATGAACTTACTTCATTAGCTGCAATGGAACTTTATCCTCAATATCATGACAGTTATCTATTAGTATAATTCATGTTATTTTAATTAATTTAAGTTTTAATAAGCATAAAATAAATTTCAGCTGTAAATTTTATACAATGGAACATGAATGGCTTATGGGGCTACCATTAAATGGAATAACTTTAGTATAGTTCTTAACCAATTTGAAATAGCAGTTATTGCAAAAAAATTCACTACAGCAACATCACTTTTATATATGTGCAATGTAGACGATGTTCTTATCTATGCTGAAAAAAAAACACTTATTGATATGAAGAATGAGTTATCTCATTTATCTTCTTTACTTTGGACTACAGAGAATGGAGATACATCAAATGGTATAAAGTTTTTTAGATATGTATATTCAACATTCAAACTCACAAATTAATTATAAAATGATTATAAAACCCATACACATCCGTGGTGTAATTCACCCATGTTCTTATACACCAATTTCACATAAATTGGCTGGCTTCAAAAATTTTTTGCATAGAAACTATAATTATGTAAGTTTAAAGCAAACAAAAAAGACAACATTGAAAACTATATAAAAGACGCAACCAATTCAGAGTATAATATTATATATTAAATAAAAAGCTTAAAAATTCTATACATCTTTAAATACTAGAACATCCTTCTGTACCACATATTTCTAAAAAGATGAAAACAATCTGCTCAAACGATTTCCATATTAGTTTTAAAACCCTTCCTAATTTTAATCAAATTTTAAACAATACTAAAGATATATCCAAACCAAGTTCTCCAAATAGTTTATAAAATTAAATATAATGAACCAACATGTAATGCAATTTATTATGGTGAGTTTACTGTGCTACAAAATTAGCACAACACAAATATATATATAAATGCACCAAAACAGACCCTAATATTAAATCGATATTTTTAGAACATGAAATGAAGGCTAGCCACAATTTCGATCCTCCTAATATTAAAGTCGTTTGCACTGAGTGCAATGATCGAAAAAGAAAATATGAAGAGGCATGATTTATTGCAAATAACTTCAACACAATAAACAAGAAAGATTCGTGCACTGCATTATCATATAAATGGTATATATAAATTATTAACTTATAAATTCTAATTTATATAAACTTATAATAAGTCTATGAATATGACCAATCTGATTGAAAGCAATGATTAGAAAGATTTTATTAAATTTATAATCTTTCCAGAATAGTGTATCTTTACTATTATTTATTTTATATTCAAATTAAGGAAAGAATTATTTTGTTGAATAATAAATCATTTAGTTTAAATTACAAGGAATGTTGTTAGACATTACTAGAATCAATGTTAAATGTAAAAGTTTAAGGTTTTTGCTAAAATTATTTGCAAAGCTTGAAAAAATAGGTATTGTCACCAGAAATATACATATACATGCAAAGGTTCATTTAGATCACAAATTGGTAAATGATAACTGATAACAAAATTTGATCCAGAAAGACAATAAATTTAAGTAGAAGTGTTTAATAAATCTTTTTATGAAAAGCATTTTTTCAAAGAACAAATTTTTGGTTGTTAAGATTAATAATGAACAACAAAAAGTCTTAAACTAAAGCATACAAGTTGGACGATTTCTTCAGAAAATTAATCTTTGAAATGTTACCATAATCACAATGCTAGTGCAAATAAGTTTAAATTTTTATCTAATTATTATTGTTTCCTTTTGTTTAAATGTTCTATATTTATATTTTAATAAATAAAAAATAATTAGTCCAATAACCAACTACCCTGAATTCATCAGAAATATCTAACATTATATCATTCATTAGTTCAAATGGTAACAATATTTAATATTTCTGTAGTGTAATTTTCACTACATCAATCTCACATAAGGTAGGGACTGGTTTCTATCCACTTTTAACACCTTGTGGAGGAATGTAATCATAAACATATAATCAAAAACATGTGAAAAATATCTATGATACATATGACTAAAGGCACATGAAAAAGATTTATGATAGATCTATCATAGATCTTTTTCATGTCTTTGGCCATATGTTTATGATTATATCCCTCCACAAGGTACTAAAAGTGGATAGAAACCCATCCCTACCTTGCAAGAGAGTGGTGTAGTGAAAATTACATTAGACATATTATTCATTATTGAATAATCTTTAGTCTAATGAATGATAATAAAATTATTAGTAACAATATTTGTTTGCACAATTTATCCCCCCTCCCAACAAAAGAAATTATAAATAAAACCAATAAATTATAATATTAACAATCACTTAATTCTGTTCTTTATAACAATATGGTTAATTTCAAAGGCCAGAAGGAGAATCTAAAAGAATATCCATTCTTTCATAACATGCTCTCTTTTAAAAGGTATGTCAAATGAAGTTTTTTTTTTTTTTTTTTTTTAGCATTTCTAGTAGACTATACTATGTTCTCACCTGATTTCTGGCTACATCAAAAGTTTCTATTCAATTAATATTTTAATGACTGAAGTAATAACCTGTATTACTTATGAAAGTCTAAATCAATGCTCTTGATTATAAAACATTGATAACCCCAATTTGTAAATGAAATTGGATTGATGGACTTTATATGTTTTAGCTATATTGTTGATATTAAGTCTTCTGTCAGAATGAAAACTGATTTTCTTTTGATGATATGAAAAAGATAGCAACATTTTTATAATTACTGAAATAAAATCTTTCCTATTCGGATACAAAAGACAAAATTGAATTAATCTGTTTAATTTTAAAGATAATAATCGATTATTGCTAATTTACTTTCATTGCATACATGGTATACTTTGGATATCTACATTGTGATAAAAATTTTATCATTAGAGGAGTTTTTAAATACTGATGGCATGATATTTATGTAGGGTTATTTTTCCAACTGTGATATACCCAAATAAGTCATTTGTGACTCTTTGATTCAGTTTCAAGTTATGAGATTCAGATGAAAACTTTCTGAACATTATGAATTCTTGCATTCATTTCAGCAATGTAAGAACAATTTCATTTCTTCCAGTAATTGCTTAAGCTAAGAGAAAAAAGGAAATTACAAGATACCTTTTCATTCCTAAAACTTATATCATTATCAATGTACACAAACATTTTCCAAAATAAGCATATATTACACCAATTTTATATAGATTGCTGGAAATAATTATATAAATATTTAAAATACCTGACAAAAACTTATGGAGTTATAGAACAAGCTCTGCCCTTGGGTACAAATCTAATTTTAGTAAAAACATCAGCAAAATTGAAATGTTTCACATATATACAATTATTTATAATTGTATACAAAGATAAATCTTTTTAATCTCTTGTAATGGAGATCAAGTAAAAAAAAAAAGAAAGAATGATTTAAAGCTCAGAAGTCCAGAAAAAGTTTAATCATCAGAAGTGACAAATTAAAACCAATCACATGGAGTATGAGATACAGGGTCTGTCACTATATTAAGCTATGCAGAATTAATCTAATAAAAATAGATCAAGAATTATTATCTCTATATTTAGGATGTATTTATTATTTATTTAGCATATGAACTTAAGGAACCTGTACAGATTTCAACTAGGAGATAAAATCACTATTGACTTTATTAAGTCCTTCAATTTTTCTAATGTAGTAATAGATTTCACAGTCATTAACTATTTGGTTCATATTTTATCTACATTTATATAGATCATAAACAAAATACACTAGAATAACTCTACAAAATTAAAAATGCCTTTATAAAATTAAAAAATAATTTCTTTGCTATAGCGAGCTTACTCTTCTTCCGCCATTTTGAGTCAACTTATGGCTTCTTCCACTATCTTGTGAGATGGCAGAAGAAGCCATAAGTTCACTATAGCAAAGAAATTATTTTTTTAATTTTATATAGGTATTTTTAATTTTGTAGAGTTATTCTAATGTATTTTGTTTATATAGATCAGTGGTTGATGTATTCCATTTATGAAGAGAATTATGCAATAATCACAGGTTATTCTGAATCTTAATACTGAATATGATGCAAAGATTTACAACTGATTACTACTGAAAAGTCAGGAATTGAATGGATAGATTCAGTGGTTTTTTCAATTGTATATAGACTATATCTGAAACATATACCATAATAAAAAACAAACAATGTATATATCTATTTTTAAAAACAATCATTTTTTAAAAAATAAAATCGTACAATATATTTTTGAAAAATGATATATCGATTTCTAATGGATCACTCAAAACTGGAACAAAAATACTTTGATATAATCCGATCAGGATTTCGGCTCTGACTAAGAAGAAAGCCACCAGAGAAGATGGCCATCTATGTCTTTTATAGGCTAATCCAAAGTTGTAGCAAAGGTTGTCTGATTGAATAATGATACATTTAGGGATTGAAAATGCAGTAGATACTTTTACCATTAAAAAATGATAGTTTTGACATTCCTGAACTGCAACTTTGAAAAATTATAAACTCACAAGGTGAATTTGTGTATTATATATATTTGTATTGTAACAAACCGGAGAAAGAGAGCTTACCGTGATCTGCACTACAGGGCGCCATCTAGGCATTTGAACCTAGAAAAATTTATAAAGTAGGCAGATATGTTAAGTAAAAAAAAAAAATTTTTTTTTTTTTTTTTAAATATTTTGGTTCCAGTCATTATCCCAAGTCACTAGCTCAGGGAATAGGAGAGATTTAATAATATAATATCTTATCTACTTATATATTTTTTTTAAAAAAGAATAAAATAAGCCACTGCCAGTAATTAACATACAAACATTTATTAACGCACGTATATAAGATTTAAAATTATTTTAGCATCAGTTTACCTTTTAACATTTAACATTATTTTTAACTTTACTTTAGATTTTAAATTACATTTTAATTTCTATTATATTATAAGTTTACAATTTAATTAAGTTCGCACAGATGGGATTATAAAAGCTTATTTTAATATGTTGCGTATAGATCGGTTACATAGATTACAATGGTCAAAAACATTTCAAAATCAACATAAACGATCAAAATATAAAATCATTGATACTGACATTTGCAGAGGGAAATTTATGAGTAACCCAATAGTATTCACCATAAGATACTTGCATTGTCACCAATAACTTAGAAGACATCCAAATAAATACATTTTAGATACTCACTGTAAGGTATCATTATTTATCGAATGTCTATATATTTTGATCAAATATGAAAACCCAAAACATACTTAACCAATAACCAATCCATGCAAACGTCTATAAACAACTTAAATTTAATGCATTTTTCTTTAGTGTCAAGTATGAATAGACTACATAGATTTGCATTTGAAAATAAACATTCTATCCCTATTTAACCTTAGGCTAAAATTCGTAGTCAAACTGGCATCAATCCATCTGATATATCGATGCATTCAATATAATATGAAATACGGTGGCACAAAAAGTTAAGAGAAGAAATTGCCTCTCTTCAGATAGGAATATTACATCTATCTGACCAGAAGGGCAATAAAACAAAAACTCCATAGAAAGGAACTGCGGTATCCGACTTATAATTCCTTCCATAGGCAAACGGAAGTGTGCGGCGTATGAAGCGATTCTGCCCGTAGCGAATCCATATTTCATCTACTAATCACACCAATATATCCAATCCATTGACCCAATTCAACTATGAAACAAATAACCTAAGATTACCATCCCTTAATATAACTTTACAAATCTATACAGCCATTCACTCCCGACTTAAGTTTAACATTTTTATAATTTAACTTAACGGAAAACAGAAATCATAATAAAACTTAAAGAACAAAAAAATAAATAAATGGAAATGATTTTAAATATATATAAAAAAAGAAATACATCAAATAAAATTATTAATAAATAAGTTGGTCAGATAGGATAATATTGCAATCATTTAAATATGGAAAGTTTTAATTAAATGTTCATTATTTATAAAATTCTTACGGTTTAAAACAGTTCATCTTTATCCGTTGCTTGCCATGAACATGAATTCCCACGCCATCCTAAGATTGGTATTCTGTTGGCCGATTTATTTATCCATCCGGAGGTTTTTGCTTTAACTGGTCCTCAATGTAGAAAAACGATAGTTCATTTCTCTTTCTTTCTTAACAAAACTGAAGGGATTGAAGAGTGCGTCTTTTCAATCCCTTCTCCTTCACTTCTGCACTAACACATATCTGTCCTCTCTCAATAATAATCAATAACTAACTAATTAATAATTTTCAAACTTGTCCTTTTATACATAACTTTAGGATCCAATGGATGTTACGTCATTGTTGATGATGATCCTTCCGTTGAGGTCCGATTTCCCCGATAGATTTCTTTCATTGGCCATTCTGTTCCTATTGTTTTCCTATCTGACCGTTGCTTATACATTTTAGATGCCCAAGGCTAGTTTACTAATTAAAATAATCATTTCCATTTTACAAAAGATTAATTAATCTGTTTTCAAACTTAAACATATATTTTTATCTCTAAATCTTTTCTGAAAATTTAGTTTTAAAATACTTTTTCTTTAATAAAGTTTTATTTTAATAATTATTTATCTGTGCGATTTTATATATATGCGAGTTTAAGATGATTTTTTTATTTTAATTCTTAAAAAAGAAATTTTTATTGGCGAACTTTTTTTTTTTATATGTTTACTAATAAAAAATAATGTAACGTACGTATGTGCCCGTTACAGTATATAGTGTAGATTTATTAATATATAAATATATGTGTGTGTTTTATAGATTTGTTAAAATAAGTGCTTTTACATCAATTTACAAAAACAAATCTACTATGATAAAAATATTTTATGTTTATTTTCAAGTAATATATGGTTTTAAGGCTCCTAAAAATAAACACATATTTTCAATTTTTTTGGTTTATATCAATTCATCCTCCATCCCAACTCTATCAAACATAACCATCAGTCAGCATGGAAAGGCAAATCACTATATCTGTCTATTTATAATTGGTTTTATAAATTAGAAAAGACTTATTCTTTGATCAGCTGGTCAATATATGCACCACTTATCAAATGTTCAGGCAGGATATGTAATTTACCCATCAGATTGTGAGCAATTTCTTCTCCTTCTTCGACTTGTTGGTGGTCATGTAAAACAACCTAGAATATATGCAATTGTATTAAAAACAGAGAAAAATATGCAGTAAATAATGGATATTTGAGTATTAACTAAGCTATTATTTTGCAACGACCAACATGGCGACGCCGGACGTCTCCTTCCCTATGAACTATGCTATGATGTACTACCCCGAGGGCATACTATTCTAATTGCGATCTTCAAGGTGACTTCTCCACATGATCTGCGGGCAAACTTTATCGATTAAGTTTGTTCGCAAATCACTAGATGTTATCTTAAAGATCATAAGATTAGAATGGTATGAGTTCGGTGTAGTATGTCATAGCTTAGTTAATATTCAAATACCTTCAATTCTTACAATGGCGGATCAGATACTGTAAAAAAAAATGTGTCTCACTTGGTCAACGCAAGCAGGTAAAAGACATATTTACCCAGAATTCACCCAAGTATTTTAAAATCTCGAAGGTGACCACGAAAACACCTTGACTGCTTCTATCGATTAGTCATGCCAATGTTTTAGTTGCCATGACATTGTTTTGGTTCTTCATCGTTTATCTACCGGTGGGTTGTGTAATAAGTCATAGCTTAGTTAATACTCAAATACCGAATTGAATATTTTTTGATTGCTTATTTTATATTTTTGATCGTTGAACTATTGCTGATTTTATTTACTAATTTATCAAATTGTATTCCTAATTTATCAAATTTTATTATTAATTTATCTAATTGTATTACTAATTACATTTATGGCTAATTAACCAAAATGTCTGTGCAAAAACCAAGAAAAGGGACTTACCTTTTCTCCGAAGTAGAAGAAGTGACTGAATTTCAGTATCACACTATCTCATAAAGCCAGTTATTTGTAGTTCATAATTGAGAACAATTTGCTTTTTTTTTTAAAAAAAAAAAAGTAAATAATTAGTTAAATACCATTAAAAATTATAATGATTACTTCATTTCTTTGTTTCAGGGTGAAATGATTAGTTAAATATCGTTCTAAAAATTATAATGATTTTTTATAATATTCGTTTTTGCTAAACTTTTTATCCTAGTTTATTAATAGTTATTATTTCGCAATAGCCAACATGGCGACGTCTTCTTTGGTATTAACTAATCTTGCGATTATAATATTTATTTTTGATAATATGTTACTGTAATAAAATTATTACTTATTATAGCATTTATCAGAGTAAATTATTATTGCTGTTCTTGAACAATAAATGCGTCTCATTTTTGGACTGAAAATTAGAAAAGATCATTGGAACGATTAGTTAAATATTCCTCAAAAAAATTGTAATGATTATTTGTAATATATTCATTTATGATAATTTTCTATGTTTCAGGGTCAAATGATTAGTTTTTAAATAGCGTTAAAAAAATTGTTAATGATTATTTATAATATTCATTTTTGATAATTTTTTTATCGTAGTAAATTATCAGTTATTATTTCGCAACAGCTTCTAGTCTGAAAATATATATATGATTACTTCATTTCTTTGTTTCGGGAGGGGGGGGTGTAGAATGATTACTTAAATATCCCTAAAAAATTATAGATGATTATTTATAATATTTCATTTTTGATAACTTTTTATCGTTTTCATGGTCAAATGATTATTTAAATATCGTTAAAAATCGTAGATCATTATTTATAATATTCCATTTTTGATAACTTTTTATCATTTACATGGTCAAATGATTATTTAAATATCGTTAAAAATTGTAATGATTATTTATAATATTTCATTTTTGCTAATTTTTTTTATCATTTTCAGCGTCAAGTGATTATTTAAATAGCATTAAAAAAGAATTGTAATGATTATTTATAATATTTCATTTTTGATAATTTTTTATAGTAGTAAATTATTAGTTTATTATTTCGCAATGACCAACATGGTGACGTTGGACGTCTCCTTCCCTATTAACTATGCTATGACGTACTACCCCGAGGGCATACTATTCTAATCTTGCGATCTTCAAGGTGACTTCTCCATGTGATCTGCGGGCAAACTTTATCGATTAAGTTTGTTGTTCGCAAATCACTAGGAGACGTTATCTTAAAGATCATAAGATTAGAATAGTATGAGTTCGGTGTAGTACATCATAGCTTAGTTAATACTCAGGTACCTGAATGCTTTTATCCATGTATTATTGCAAAATAAGTTGCAGTTTGATCTCATGATTCTAATTGCAAGTGATTTACCTTATTTAATTTTATTACCTCCAATGTTGTTATTGACAAGGTTGACCTTTTACCGTTCATGCGATTTTCGTTATGGATTGAAATGGTTTTCAGCAGAGACATTTTGAAGCTTGGATTTTTTTTCTCCTCGTTCTCCATAGTTTTTCCATAATTCTTCCAAAGTATTTAGGATTGCTCTCTTATGAAGATATTCAAGGCCATTTGGAAGAACTGAACAGTTAGATTGATTTAGTCTGTATTTTACATTATCTCCAAGTGTTTTCCTATTTCTCAACTTATCTACCTCAAATTGGATTTCCCAATATTGCACTCCTAAATCACATTCATATTTAATCCTAGACTTTACAAATAATTCCTAATTGTACCTTTTAATTAAAATTTTCATTACAATCAACTTTGCTGATTGAATGAGAGAGTCTGGTTGTTGGGAGGGGCCCCAGAGGCCTAAATTCTGATTCTTTTGAGGGGAAGGACTGGGATGAGGGTGTTGTGGGAACTGTTGCCAATGCCATTCTTTGTAAATCTTATTTAACTATATTTGTACATTTTTTTGATGAACAAACTTTCATCACTGAGAAAAAAAAACAATTTAAATACTTAAGTTTCAGTATAATAATTTTTTTCTCATAACCTTTTTTTTAATAAAATAAACTTTATTAAAAAAATTTCATGACATACAAAAATATATTCATTATAATTAGTGCTTGAGAGCAGATGAAAATGATTCCATTTTGTATAAATAATGTATAATTTATATGCTTTATATCATTCTATACTAATCTACAACTAATATAAATATAGTACATCTAGGTACATATTTTAGAGCATATAAATATGTATTAAACCACTCTTTATTATGTTCTAAGAATACCAAATTTTTTGTTGTCAAAAATTACACAGCAGCGAGAAAGTCACATGGTTCTACGAGTATGAATAATTACTATGGTATTATAAGGATGAACATTAGTTATATTTTCCTTGAGCAATTGTTTAATATTATTTGCTTGTGAAAGATAAAGTGCCATAAAGATGAGAATTATGGACAGCTATGAAAAATGTCTAGTATATCTTCTGGATGATTATGATACAAGATACATGTGGTATTCAGATTTAATTTAAAACAGTTAGTGAGGAAGATTTTGGCAGAAACTGTGCCCAAGTAATAAGTTAAAATTTTCAACTATGCTTGAGGAACACATATTTTGGAATCTGGTTGAAGTTTTGGTAATGGGAAGGTTGATCATAGATGTCTGTTAGGATATATAATTTTTTTTCAAATTTTTAAATCAAACACCAAACAAAGATTTGATATTATAATTGTCAAACAATTTGCATACTCGATTGCATAATTTTAGACTTTGTAATAAGTTGCAAAAATTGTATGTCTATAAAAGAATTTTGTGTGGCCATTAGATATATAATGAATGACAACATTGCTAAGTCCTGATAAAGAAAGTGTTCAGCAGAAATCCTGTGCTTTTTTCTGTTTGATTTACTGTGATCATATGATTGACAAATTTTAATATTATTACTGCAAAAATAACAACATATAATCATTACAATATATATATTTATAAAGCAGTTAAATAAGAATTTAAAAGTTAAAGTCAAAATTAAAGGCTTTCCAGTCCTAATATCATTCACTAAGTTAATTATTATTTGATAAGGACTTACTAGTTTTTCTTCTCTACTTTATACAGAATTGATCTCAACAATGACTAATGATGTGCAACATTTTCATGTCTTTCATATGGATATGTAGTAAAAAAAGATAATCTTATTTATAAAATCCTTTGTCCATCAACAAATTTCATAGGTAATTACAAGTATTTCTCTAACATACCTTACATAGTATCATAATTTCACTGCATTTAAAAATATATTAAAATATGAATACTATTTATGATCCACTCCTCAAATTTTTAATACTTTTGTATACCCCTCCCCCCCCTTTTTTTTTCTTTTCTTAAGCATCTTGTTAGAAAGATTAAAATGCATTTCTTCCAATTCCATACTTCTGATCAGTTAATTCAGATTAGTTTCTTGTCCAATTGCAACATCAAAAATTCCTTTAAAATAGGCTCCATCCATTCTTCTTCTTCACATTTAAATATATCAGTCAGATATTAAACCCTATTTGTGTAAAATATATTTGCAAATACATTCAATTCAAATGCACTTTGATTATCGACTGATTAAGGTGTGTTTAAATAATCAGATAAAGAAATGCTGAAATCAACATTAGAGATGATAAACCAAGAAAAAACAAACAAACACAAGAGTTATATTTAAACCTGAATAAAATGAAACAATGGTAGTTAAGCAGAAAAAATGGAAGACCAAAGTTAAAATTTATGGATATGAAATGTCTAAAAATTTTTTTATTAAAAATCACAGAATTGAAGTTCCAACTTTATGGCCATGTTTAACAAATGATTGACAAGTGAAGATTAAAAGACTTAATTTTTAATATCACATAATATACAACTAAAAAAAAAGAAATAAACCATAAAACTGATGATGATTGAAAGAATGGCACAAAGCTTTTGGTCAGTTTTCTTACAAAGTTCATACAGGACTGAGAAATGATGTGAGAAAATCACCAATATAATTCCAGGTCCTATTCCATGGTAACCACTATCTTAAACAAACTTTCATTCTTCTCATGCTCTTCATTAGTATTATTTATGACCTTAAAATATATATCATCTAATAGTTATTTCAAGAAAGGTTTAGCAAATGGCTGTCATTAAAAATCTATTTTTGTATAAATATTAAAACTCAACTATCATTTAAAACCACATTCTTGGTATTTAAGTTATCAATGAAGGCTGCAGGTAGTTAATGACTTCAGATTAATTGTAATTGTAGACTAAAGTCTGATTCATCAAAGACAACATGCTGTTTCTGATGCAAACATTTTTTTATATCACTTTTCTGACTCTTTCATTCATTCTCTTATCTATAATTTCTTTTTCATATTTTTATATATGAAAAAAAAAAAATTCTTTTTTAAACTGTTTTACTTTACATGATCACTATCTCTTACACTAGCACATAATTGTTAATAAACAAGGCAAAACTCTCCATACAGTAGTGCCACCCTGTGCCAACCAGAGTAATCAATGGATGCCAGAAGGCTTGTGCATCCATTGATTACTCTGGTTGGCACAGGGTGGCACTACTGTATAAAGAGTTTTGCCTTGTTTTACTTTACTGAATTTAACCTCTTAGAGCTCCATAGTTACTGATCATCTCTTTATACTAATTTTGACCTTCTTAGCAAATATATTTGCATTCTTTAATTACATGCGCAATAATCCAGATTCCAATCTTTTTTCTTATATGAAAGAATATATGAAAATTAAGCAAGCAAAGTCTCTACTACTGAGAAAGTAATAATAAGAACAGATTTAGCAGACTGAAGTTCTTAGTTATGATCTTGTATTAAACAGTACCATAAAGGAGTGACTTAAGAACTGGAATGAGGCAAAAGATTTGCACAGGAACTACTCGTGTTTGGGCTGTCCTATTTAAGAATTTTCCTACCCATTACAAACATGGAGGCACATAAAAAAATTAACCTGTCTCTCCAAATATGTTTAGGTTATTGTATACCCCATTTAAGCAATAATGTTAATATTAAAAGTATTCAAATATATTTCTAAATACAATACCTCTATATAGGGAAAAAGTTTAATTTAACAGGCAAATGGCTAATAGTTTTTTTGAAAATTGATATAAAAAATTGATTTGAGCAATGTTAACTGTAATCACAATATCAGTGCTTATACTCTAACAATAAAAAGACCACAATTTTTTTTCAGATAAGAGTATGACTTCAATATGACATTGATATACATTTAGGTAGGTCTGTGCTTAAGAGCTAGCCTAAGAAAAGCTATTAACAAATGTGTATTTATTGAAGCTTAGTGCTATTGAGGGTCAAGTATCTCCTCACATTCATGCATATGAATATGAGGACATACTTCACTCTCAAAAGCACTAAGCTTCGCTAATAGCTTCTCTTAGGATAGTGCTTAAGCATAGATATTTATAAATTCTAGCAGTATAAGAAAATTAACAAACTTTGGTAGGTCCTAAAATATATGAAAATAATGACATTGACTCAGTTAACCCAAATGACCTGCCATTACTGAACTTTTGTATGTCATGTGAACAAACACTTCTTCAAGATAAGAATTGCACCAAAGCAACATGGATCTATCCAAGCTTAAAATAATGACTTCTTATGGATTATGTTATAATTAGGAACCAGAATCCAAAAAAATAAATGTAATATCAAAAAATCATTAAAAGATGCAAAACAAAATGACAAATTGGACTCCAAGAATGAAATGTCAGATGCCTTATAAATAAATTCTACCCCAAATATATTGCTATGAAACTGTTAAGCATACTAAACTTCAACAGGTCTTAAAACATTAAAGTAATGAGTTTGGATTTTTAAGTTTGTTTTACTAATGCATCAAATTCCCTTAAGAAAAGAATTGTAAATATGAGAAAGTCTGCCCATAATTGGATTAATTAAAATGAAAAGACCTGATTGGTTCCCTAATAACAATTGTAAAATGTGACACTTTCTGCCTGTAGGGATTTTAAGTGATATAAGGACTTAATATACAGTCATTTTCTTCTTGTGATCCCTTTAGATTCAGTGAGGCAAGTTTTTTCAAGTGGCAAACTTTGAGATATTATTGGTCAGTAGAAATATGATGAACTAATAAAATAAAATTTTACATCATCATATTGAGTACAAAATATATCAAAATAATTTGTCAAGAAAATTTTTATGTTTTATAAAATAAAAAACAGAAAAAAATTAATTAAAATTTTTTTTAGAGAACAAGAGTGAATAAAAATTTTAAGAGTACCAAACTCTCCATACAGTAGTGACACCAAGTGCAAGCCTTCATATTTAATGGATGCAGGAAGGTTTGATGATAATATCCCTATCCAATGCCTACTCATCCATTATCAACAGATTAGTTTCTAGCTTGTGGCTTTCATCAGTGAGGAACCTTGGATTTGAGAGCACCGCACCTAGATCTTAGGATCTAATGCAACCCTCCAGGAGCCACCGTTTATCTATTTGGTTAATTATAAAGCATGTGTAAGCATATGAAATGGTGATCATGTCTTGCATAAAAATTTTATTGTGCTAGGATAATCATAAATTAAGCATGCCAAGTAAAAATCATAAAGAGTTAAGCCACAAGTTATCCTATCCAGTTTAGATCTTATTTCATGCATTACAAGTTACATATGGACCTGAAAAATGAATCTGCAAAGGCACTTTTTTTAAGCATGATTCAACACTTCAAGCAAATACAATGAATAATTTGATTACCTTTCAAATAAAGATATAAGAATTCTGCTAACGATGTATTTAGTTTGATAAAAGTGAAACTGTTCTTGATGATATACTCAGAGAAATTTTAAAATATGCATTAGATTCAAAGTTATTGGAATTTTTTAAAAATATATGGATGCACAAAGTTATATCACTTGATCTTAAAAGAATGATTTTGGTGCTCCAATTTATAAAATAATACATCAAACAAAAAAACCACTGCAATGGTTTTCATAGATGGCATTTACTGAAGCAAAATACATCCAAGGACTTTATTAAAGTTTTCTTTCAATCATGGATGAGTATTTACAAAAGACTATATGGTTTTGAAAATAAAGAGATATTATATTCATAGTTTTAGTGGGGGAATTTCTATACCATCAATTTGGTGAAAACATTTGACTCTGTTGATTGAAAAGTTTGTGGCAATGTTTAAGTTAACTGGTTATCTAACGAAATTTACTCATATTTTAGAGTTTCTACATAATATGTGAGGAAGCAAACATTTGAGGTATGTAAAATGAAAACTGGACTTAAATAGAAATTAATACTAGTTCCAATTTTGTTGTTATATGAATCAATTGAACTTCTTGGTTTCTAGATGAACAATATGGTAACAATTCTGCTATTCTTTCAATTCAAAGGATGATCTTTTAATGCAATCGAAAAGATTTTGGTTTAATAAAAAATGTTGAAAAAAAATCAGATGCGTTATCACCAGTAATAGAAAAAAAATCTTCCACTTTTAGTTTAGATCACCTTTAGAAAGCGAACAAAGACAGACTTAGATGCTAAGGTGTTTAATATGCTGTTACTGCATTTAATAAGTTAAAAGACAGACTATTTCATTACATTTCAACTTAATTATATGAGAATGATATAAATCATTTACCACTGGAACATAAAGATATTAAAAAAAATTCATGTTAAGATGATGGTATTATTCTGATAAGATTTAAAGACCTATTGGTACCCTCATCAGCTTTCTTGATGTAATGGTAATAAACATAACATTATAATAACATATCTCTGATGGATTAGGTATGTGAAGTAAATGAACATGCCTTTCATGGAGAAAAATGTTCTCAAACACATTCTAAAGAAGTGCAATATTAAACTACTTTCATTAAAAAAATACAGCTGAAGGTAAGAAGCAGTAGATATTGAAGTTTTCCAGAAAGAAAAGCTTGCGGCA
This sequence comes from Epiperipatus broadwayi, assembly GCA_028023455.1. Lineage (NCBI taxonomy): Eukaryota > Metazoa > Onychophora > Udeonychophora > Euonychophora > Peripatidae > Epiperipatus > Epiperipatus broadwayi. The sequence continues at coordinate 1,020,472 of JAQFVV010000186.1, forward strand.
GAAACAGTTAAACAATATTGTAGAAACAAACTTTGAGACAAAAATGCAATGCTAATGGATAAATTGTATTTCACAAGTTAGTTTATGCAATCATAGCAAAAGTTTATCTTTAAAAAAACTTTTTTCCTCTCTAGAGTGAGAGTGACATGCTCATTAATTAATGATTGTTCATGATATCCCAGCAAAGTTTAATGAATATTCAAAGTCAATTAAAAAAATAGGTGAATCAAAAAGATTCAGAAACATTAGTGGAAAAATCTGATTGCTAATGACCAAGAAAGATTAACATGAAAATAGTTACAAATAAACGCTGAATGACTTTACTGCTCAGAAGTTCATACAAAATTTTAAGTCAGAAGTACAAACACTGGAATTGATCTGAGAATCTTACACTAAAGAATCTCATTGCACTAAATCACATAGGCAATGATAATTGAATGGCATTGTTGCTTGGAAGTTTATAAAAAGCTTGGGTGCTGGAAATGACAGATGAATATGCTCCATCATTCTTAAGCACCAGAACCAGCCACTTTGCTACTACTCCAAATTGAAAAAAAAAAAAAACTGTAAAAACCATGGCAACTTAAAATGTTACATTTATGTATTTGAAGGCAGTTATCTGGAAGACACCTCTATGAAAACATAAACTCAGAATGGAAGATATATTTGTATAAATGTTAGATATTGCTAATCTACCATAAAAAAATAGAAATAATTAATGGTTATTAATGATATTCAAACATCCAATGGTTTGCATTTTCACAGAATAAAGATCACTACTTGTTTTCCAGGACAGCTCCATCTACCACAATAAAGAGAAATTCCAAAGGATATACTCATAACCAAGTTAAGAAAGCCAATATAGTGTAAGTTTACACTAATTTTTCAGATATTTAGTGATGATGAATATTCTAACAAAGTAATGGAAAAGATCTAATATCAAAAATGTTACTATACCAATCATTGTTGTTTTTAAAACAGTCTTAACTTATAGCACATCATCATATGAATCATATAATCTAGATATATAAGCTACACTTCTTTTGGCATGAAAATAATCATTGTAAGTGCTTCAATGGTGTTATCCATCATTGCTAAAAATCCTCCCAGAAATCTTTACATTAAAACACATCACACCATTAAATATACAAATCTAATTCTGTTTACTTTATTCTATGAGTATAAAACAGAGTTTCTCTGTATTCATGCTATATTGAGTGTATTTTCCCAATATGCTTTCAATTTAAACAAATTATACATCTTAATCTTAAACGTTTTTGCATTATTATTTTCTTAAAACTCATTGGTGATATCGATTTTTATTCTTTGGATGATTACTAAGGACCACATTTGCACTGTGAGGTCATGTAACTTGTAATCAAAATTATCACTGGGACCTTATATAGGTCGAACTTCCTGCTCAACTTCTCCAATATTTGGAATGACTTTTCCCTGTTTGAATTTTGCAGTGGCTGAAAATTTTGTGGTAAATTATTGCACTTTTGAACTAATTACCTGCGAAACTCTTCTTAGCAAAGAATCAATTATCTTCTTGTTGATCTCATTCAAGTTAAGATACATTTTAAAAGTCTGTTTGCATAAATCTACTTTAATAGTCTCTAATTAATAGCTTCTAATTTTTTTTTGCTTTAACACAAATCTAATATCCCACTAATCACGATCACATTTATTCTGTTAAACCTATAAAAATATTATAATTTTGCTGTTACTCAAAGTATAGGCTAACTTTGATGTGTCATCATTTGGATGTTTCCATATCTGTATATGCCTTTGATTTTTCTCAAAAAAAAGTCATAAAGCAATTTTTTTCTGAGAACTTCACAAGTCTATCTTGCATTTTTATCTTTCCACTGTTTCTCATTCTAGCATTTTTGAATAGATAATCGTCCACCTTTTTATTAGAGGAAGAATTTGATAAGACATATATCTGAGTTATCCCTGCTTTTATTAGTAAAACGAATAACTGATTTTGCCATCACAAAGTTGCATTTACATATTTTATTTACAATATATAACAATACTTCTTTCAATTCACTTGAAAGTGACCAATTATAAGTATCAAAATAAAATGTCATCATCAAATACTAACTCAAGTCCATAATCTAATAGTTATTAGTACTAACTTCAGTTGCCTTAGGTAAAAAATATTAAATGTTCTAGGATATGAGTATCGCCATAATATATTTTGTCTTTCATAGTTGTAAATATAAAAGAGGATATTTGTACATAGAACTACTTTCCAAGAAAACCCAACCAACATCTCAAGAAATATCAGGCATCCGGAAAAAAGAGAGTGATATATTTATTGCTTCAGAGTTCATAAAAAATTCAAGCAGTCAGCTATGAATCAAGGATCTTACATTGCTGTCTAACGTTCTACTATTGACCTGAAACTGCTTCAAATGCCTCCAAGGGGAATAAAATATTTTTTTTTATTTTAATAACAAACATCTTACAATTTGTTCATTGTATTAATAATGAGTAAATTTTTAAGTATAACTTGTAGAATTAAAATTCATTATTCAAGATATATTATACACTACAATTATAAAAATCCAAAAATATTTTAATTATATTACTACAAAACAAAAAAAAATGCAGTATTATATTAAAATTGTTATTAGAAAAAAACCCAAATACTTACTTCTAATTCCATGAAATTTCCCAATCCTTCAACCTCATCTACATGGATCCTTGTTTGGCCAACTAAATATACAATTCTTTTTTTCTTTACTATTCCTTTAATTCCAAGTGCAAGACCAAGAGTTTCCTAACAATGGAGAGAAAAACCCTTGATTGTTACGAATTATATTCATGACAGTAAACAGATTATAAATGATTAAAAAAGGTTAAACAAGATAATAAAGTAAAACAGGTGTTAATTTCTCAATATATTCACTAGTATGGATTATCTTCATCTAATATTTTACCCGTGCCTTAAACCTAGCAGCCATTTGCATATCTTCTTTTCAGCTTCTTTAATGTCATACTTTAGAAATAGTAACAATTTTCATCATTATTTAAAAATATCCTACAGAGAAAGTTATTTTATCAAAAATTTATATGGCATAAATCTTTACAAAAATATGCTTATCTTGAATATGGTCATCCTTTTAGCTAATGAAACTAATCATTAAACATATGCATCAACACTACCACTTTCAACCTTTATTGATCCATATCTCCAAGTTTAATCCAGTTTCTCTGATCTCTAGCCTCTCTTCTCCACATCACTCCAGCAAACTTCCTTATTTTATCCATTCAGCTCAAGTGTTCTAAATCTTTTAGAATCTGATTAAAAAATTTAACTGTTACTATATCATCTCTTCTGGTAATATGTCTAGCTCAGCCCCACTTCAGTCTCTTAATTCTTTCAATGATGTCTGTAATGTTTGTTCTCTAATCTATGGGTTTCATTTTCAATTCCTTCTTGTTATTCCTAACATACAGCTCTCTATATTTCATTGAGTGGTCTGAAGTATCTATTTTGCTCATCAATTCAGTGTCCAAGTCTTAAATCAGTAAGTAACAATGGGTAAAACACATTCCTTAAAAATCTTCATTTTCAAACATAGAGGCACATTTCCTTTTAATATTAAATTCTACTAAAAACACTCCCCATTAGATTTCACTCCTGACAATAAATATCTGGATTCTTCTTCAGTTTAGTCATTATGATTATATTAGAATATGGCAATCATCAAATTTGGATTATATATCATTGAAATTGAACAATTTATCTTAACACTATGATTGTAATTTCATCAAACTTTTACCTATAAATTTATTCAATTTTATATAGAGTTTGTTATTAATAAAGTTTTTTTTTTTTAATAAAAAAAAGTTATTCTACTAAAAACACTCCAACAAAGTTTAATTTTATGATTAATTTCATCCATGGTTTCTATTTGTACTAATAATCTAACCAAGATATTTGTAATTAACTTAGATTTTCTTTTTTTTGAGAAAATCCATTAAACATTTATCTTTGTTCCTACTTTCTTCATTTTATCTAACAACTCAACATTTTCTGAAGCTCTAAAACATTATGTGCAAAAACAATTACATTGTCTACAAAATCTAGATAACTTAAATAATTTCTATTTATATCTATTCCCTTAGCTTCTTTTAATCCACTTAACATCTTCATGCAAAACTGTGATAAAACATTTTGGAGATATGGAGTCATCCCATTGTATATTCGCCTCTGTTAATCTTAATAACATTATGAAGCCTACCAATGCTGTTGCATTTTGATATTCTTCAGAATGTGACAACATCCGTGATGATCCAATGCGTTAGTCATTGAACAAATGTTATACAATCAAATTTCTATTCATAATCTACAAATCCAAAGCATAATGGCATTCATTTGTTCTTTTTTATAACTTCTCTTAACACTTGGAAATGATCCATGTATTAAACCACTTTAAAATCCAAGTTGTTTTTAGGTTGGTTAAATCCAAAGATCACTATCAAAGACTTATAATTATTTTGGTAAAAAATTTATATAGAACTGGTAAAAGACAGCTGTAATTTCTGATATATATTTTTTGAAGTTAATATTATTAATGCAATTCTTCCAATTATCTGATACATTTTTATCATTATTTGCTAACAATTTTTCTATTTTGTCATTTGCTTCTTTTAAGATATTGATTATAAATGCAATTATTATCTGGAGTTTTTTCCTTTTTCATACATTTAATTGCATGTTTGACTTCTTCATCTAAATTGCTGGATAATTCAGATGCAGAAATTGTAGGAGATGCTTGTTTTTGTTCTTTATAGCTATATGATTCTTTATAGAACTCTTCCATACATTTCATGATGTCATCTCTCTTTTTAGTAATAGTGCCATATTTTTCTTATTGTAGAAATTTTTCCTACCAATATTTACCAATACTAATATGCTGCTTCTATGGCTATCCTTTCTAATTCACAATTATATTTTCTTATATCATTTTAAACTGTTTTTGGTATCACTTTACAAGATTATAGATATTCAATCCTTCTTACTGGATCATTTTTATATATTTTCATATTCATTCTTCTCTTCATAAATTTTGTCATAGAAATTTTATTGGTCAATTGCTATTTTTTTGTATGATATCTTTGATGCATATGACAATTTTAATTTTTATTACCACAATCAAATTAATCTATGGCTCCTTCATCTTTTAATCATTTTTCAATTCTAGTATTAATATCTCATAATAATTTTAAAGTGTTGTTCAGTGTGGTCAAACATGTTTTGTACATCTATATAAAATTCTTTACTTCATCATAATGAGTAATTTTTGGGGTATAAACCTGAAATATATACATTTGGTATTTAACATTAAGTTGAACAACTAATCTTCCCATTCTCTCTGATGCTGTTCTTCCTTCCATTTTTTTAAATTTAAAATGAATCCCATTCCACTTGTGCTTTCAATATTTCTGCTTTGTAATAGGATATATATTCATTTTTCAAATCAATTTTCTTTTCATCTTTTCTTCTAAGTTCACAAAATCTCACAATGGTCCATTTAAAAATAATTACTTCTTCCAATTCAAGCAATCTTCCTTTACTTGAAAATGATTACAATTTTAGGTAGTTTAATTTTAAGTCACCATTGAATGATATTCTGGATCCACTATCAGCAGATTCTTAACATTCTGGCAACAGCCTCTAGGTGCTATTTTGATTGACAATTTTACAGCATCTCGGGCATGAAAGCTTTAATTTAGTTTATCTATATGATTGTAAATATATATAAAAAAATCACTCTCCCACCCTTTCATTCTGCATTCAAGAAAATTTAACTGATCTTTCACTTAAGAACAATCACATAATTGAAAAAAAAAAAGATTATGATGTTTCTTGGTCTAAAATTCAAAAATAAAAGATTGTAAACCAATCCAAAAATAAAAGGGTGTAAACTAACCAAGTTCACTAATGTATGTTGCTAAGCAATACATCCATATTATAACAATTGCAATGACAACAACAAACAAACAAACAAAAAAAAAAAACCATTAGAAACATGTCCTGTCAGTTCCTTTAATGCCACTAAGTTTCCTTTCAATAAGAAGCAAAATTCCTATTAGATATTTTTCCATTATATTAACTGCATCTAAAACATTCTATCTGAACACATTGAGAGAATAATTTGTGTTCATTGTGACTTAATTTTGCAACAAAATGGTGTCCTGACTCATTTCCCTCACATAATACTCAAGTTTGTGAATCTTCCATAATCATAATTATAAGATGTATAGGAGACTCAAACCAACATTTAAAATTATGTTTTCATAGCATAATACCCAGAAAATTTATGAATGTATACCAAAAAAATCATAGTCTTATGATTAATATGAGAGTGTGGAGAAACATGGATGTTGTCACCGTAGATAATGCCATATTCAGAAAGGTAAGGGAAAAACTGGATTCTCTCAGTGAATTGTAATAGGCAACATGCAGTAATCATAACAAAAAATCTGAATGATCAACCCTATCCTAACCTAGTAATCATTTATAAAAAGCTTTCTCATTTATTGTCTTTCTTCTATTTAATCTATATTGGGCAGTAGTGACGTGGAACAATAGTGACAGTTGATCAAAATAATATCAACAGCATACATAAGTTCAAACTGTAGGAAGATAGCAATCATAAACTATTACTAAAGGTATTGTTTGAACATTTTTTGAATATGTGGAATGTTATTAATACGAAATATTCAATAAACAATTTTTCTGGAAATATTTATACAGACATAAAAACATAAGTAAAGAATTTCAGCATAAAATTTGCATTCGATATAAATAAATTTATATTAGTTAAAAGTAATAAATATATATCAGCGTGAACATTATGTTTGAGGGTTTTTTTCTTTTAAAAAATGCTTTTATTTGTCTGCTATGTTATAATAATTATTTTGACATTAATTTTTGTATTATTATTTTAAAAAAATTTTTTTTTTAAAAGTTATCAATGTAAACCAGCTAACAGAAAGAGCAAATAGTTAAAATGTTGACAAAATAACCCATCATCAATCGGAAATAAGTGTTAAACTAGAGTTAATTTTGGGAGTGAATTAATATTACATCATATTTTTTAAATTGGCAACGATCCCAGACTCTGTTTTTAATATGAAAAAGCAGACACAGATGAAAGCGTCATTTAACAAAGAGATAGCCGCTTTTAAATGCACGAAAATTTTTAGTTAAAACTTTTTTTTTAAGGTTATATTTTTAGAAACTGCTAAGGAAAATGTGTTGATGTTATTGAGAGCAGACGTTTATTATTGCTTTTTCTTTTCTTGTAAACACAAATTATGATAATTAGGTATTTGCAGCTCTGAACTAAAATGTTTTTATTAAAATGCATTATCTAATTTTCTTTATACATTTCATAGCATACATCTTTACTCTCACTAATATCACTCATCTGGAAATAAATATCCGAACTTCCCCTCAGTTTGGTCATCATGATTATATTAGAATATGATCCTTATACCTCATTGAAGTTAAGCAATTTATCTTAACTTTTCCGGAAGAAACAATGTCTGTACAATTTACACAACTCAAGTAATAGCTTTATAATTATAAATACGTGTTTGTCAACCATTGGCGGTCGAGAGGTCAGTGACAGCTGCTTTATAAGCAGTTGTCCCGGGTTAGCGGATTCGCTACCCGGCTGATGCTATGACACATGGGAAAAAATTATAAATATATGTACACACAATGCAATCTCATTACTGTTGTAATTTCATCAAACTATTGTCTATAAAACATACATTTATTCTATTGTAAATATATTAATATTTGTAATATAGTTTGTTATTAATAAATTTTTTAAAAATAAATTAGTAAATGATGAGCATATCTGCTAGCCCCTTTGTAAGAGTGATGGATAAGTGAGTTAAAAGTTTCTTCATGAAAGCTCAAATTATTACTTCTGGTGTTCTCAGAATTTCTTGACTGACTAACAATTTTGCATTCAGTCTATGCAACACTAGAGTGTCTAACTTAAGAGATAATGATTTCTAAATTAAAGCCTCATCCTTCACAGCAACAGAGATCAGATATTATTATGTGAATCCAGAAACTTGCTATAAATAACAACAAACATATTAAGAATAATACATATTTATTAATTATACAATATATATATAAATCACTCCAAACAAGAAGAGACTTGTGCGAGGAGTTATTCATAATAGTTATCAGATTCTAAACTTAGTAGTTGTAACAACAACAAAAAAATAATATGTATACATCGATCACATGCAAAACTTATATACAAAGGTTAATATAAAAAAAAAAACCCAATAATAAAAAATAAGGCAATATGATAACCAAAATGGCAAATATTTTTTAAATATAGGAAATGAGATAAGAGTTACTTTTACTGAATAAATAGCCAAAAATAATAATTCTATACTTAAAACCTTAAGAATAAACAATATATAGGATTAATATAATTGTCTTGCACAGAAGTCAGTCTGAGTTTACCAAAAATAGCACAGTATAATTTTGCAGAGCTCATGATGAGGATAGTGTGTAAACAGTACAGCTATCCTAAATTGTGGCATAAAACAAAATTGATATTAGATAAATTTCACTAAGTAATAAACGAGATAATTAATCTAAGCATAACTTAGAATATAGATGAGTGAAATAATTTGACCTATAAACAATAATAACATCCAAATAGCAATAGTTACCAACAATAATATTATTACCATAAAAATATCATATTCTACTGTAGTGGACCTTATATTTATTACAAATGAAAATATTAAATAAATAAGAAGAATATTTATATATATAAAAATATCACTTATTTTATTACAATTGATTGTTAGACACTTTACCATAAGCCAGTTATTAATTCAAGCCAAATCCTTATTAAATGCTTAAGAAGACTATGTAAAATGGCATTACTAGATATAGCTATATCATTAGTTAAACCATAAATTGTTGAGTCCAAAGGCAGAGTAAAAAAAATATGTATATAAATAAAAAATAATGAAGGGCTAATTTCATGATTAACCAATACAAAATTACTAACAAACCCATGAATTTTGTTACCTGTTTCTGTGTTTATGTTAACTTTTTAACCATGAAGAAAAATGATCTAAAAAACATCCTAACATGGTTTGGTCTGACTTGGGATCAGGGGGTCCCCCAATTGCTTCTGGCACTCGCAAATCTGATGTTCAACCTTCTTACAAACTCTTAAGCAATAACACCATATGCTTTTTTTTAATCTCAAAAACCAAATGAATATAAACAATGTAGAAGAATTTTATGAGTCAAATATATAACTACAATCTTTGGACCATTACCCATTAATGATGCTAAATTGGCACATTTTTAAGAGAAGAGCCCAAAGCATTCTTTCCAGCAACAAAATTAAACTAGCATATAGAAATCACTTTATGCATACTCGAGAATATCACCTTATCTTTATCATCTCAAATAACTTAGCAATAACAGAAATGATTGAAATGGGTTTACAATTATTAATAGCTAATGTATCATCCTTTTTAAAAATGGACATAATAACACCATAATCAGGAAATATATCAGTGGAGAAAGAGAGACTAAATAAGTACTGTACACTAAAACTATTATAAAAACATATTATCTTAAGAATTTTAGAAATTAAATTATCTAAAAAAAGTGCACATTAAAAAAAATCATTCTAGTATGATAAATGACTATCAAAAACACCCATCCACAATAAAGATTCAGAAACGGACCCAAGTGTCAAATCACTAATAGAAGGCTCCACCTGTGGTATATTCATTAAAAAATTTTAAAAATATCAGCAACAAATTTTTCATTAACATATATTTCTAATATACTATTCTTATTTTTAATAAAATTAATTTGACTAGAGAGGGTTTTAATAATTTTTCATTTCAGAGAAGTATTTTTATCACTAAGATAAGATTTAATTTCTTATTAAGCCATTTTAAAGGATCAGATTAACACCAGAATATTATTATATACTTTCTCAAATTTTTCATTTAACTGATTGTTACTCATAAAAGATATGTATTATTACTAAACAATATAATATAATCAGTTATTTTATCAATTAATAAAATACAAATATTCTGAAATGGTGTAAAATCATTCTGTATAAAGCTTATTATGGGAGAAAAAGAAAGTAAACATCTTTATGAAGTGACTTAATTTACCCCCATCCTTAAATGGTCTAGATCTACATTCTATTAATGTATTGTTTAATATTCAAGAAGTTCATTCTTTTAATGTGTTTAATATTCCAAAAATGCTAATTTATCCATGATAAACCAATTTTCTTAACTGGAACATAGAACAACTCCTGCAGATAGACCACCACCAATACCTAATTTTTTGATATTGCTTATATTATGTATGGTAAGATAATTTTCTTCACCAAAGCATACAATCAATCTTGCAAAGAGACTATCACCTATGTTTTTCTGAAGGTTTGTGATGATAGTGTTCTAGCTAGATTTTTACATTGGACTAATTCCATCATCTAATATGAGTATTGAATGTCTTCAGAAAAATTTAACTTTATTTATATATTCCAAATACCTTCAACTGTTAGTAATAGCACATCAAACAGGTTAATATATGCACAATGTTTCAAGAGGTGTTATTCTCCCCTCTTCTTCAGGTGTTGCTGGCCTGACCAGTGACAGTACTAACATGGGATTTGAACCTGGACCCTTAAATTCTTGAATATTGTTTAATTTTCTGACATCTTTTTTGAGAACTTGTCAAAACAAAGAAAATGTATATACATCATCACAAGGAAACATACATATTGGAAGATATTTGGACTACTCTATCCTAACCCTCCAACACCCTAACTCTCTGGTGCTTAACATACAAATTTAGAAATTGCTCTCCTGAGCCCAATTTTGACTTTTTTTTTCCTAACTCTATTAGTGATTTTATCCTAATAAAGAATTTTCATGTTGATTATGCCATAGAAAGAATGAAATAGTTCATTTTCTGAATACATATTCAAAACTTGCATGACTTCAGTAAACAGATGTCTATAAAAACAATAATATAAGAAGGGATCTTTCTCAATCATTTGAATTTGATCAAGGTACCCTGCTACTTTCATAAAAAATTAAAACAACTACAATTAAAAAAGAAAAAAAAATCCCCGGACATTTTGCCTGTTATTTGGTTTCTAATAAAACAGCAGTCAATCCTCTAATCTTTGAATTCAAAATGAAGGTAATATACAGATCCTCCAAAACAAGAAACAATATATTACACAGACCTGTTCAATTCATCTCATAGGTCCTATCTTTTTATGTGTAGTATATTCTGATTTAATATCTGTACTACTTCAAAGAATATAAATTTATTACGCTTATTTTTATAATATTTTAGTTTAATATTAATCAATTTGTCTCATCTTTGTACATTTTTGTTTTCCTATTTTTTTTTTCAATATAATAGATAATTTGGTTCATTATATATGAGTTTCAATAAAGTTCCCCTGAAACATAATGATAACAATAATAATAGTTATTTACACAATCACAATATCTTTATGCTTACATAATGCTGTGTATTCGAATTGCAAGCATTCTGAATACCAACAAACAAAATAATAAATAATATGAATAGCAAATAGTCTGCTACACTCCACAACACAAATATCTCTATAGTTCCCCATGGTTCATTTTCCCTGACACCTTTTAAGACTAGCTGCTTTCAAACAGTTACCACTGGCCCCAGTCCAATTCAACTGCATGTGAACATATCTGGCTTCATTGTAGAGAACTGTGACTGTCACTATGAGCTTCTTTTAGCTACAATTACTTCCGTCTCTCTGCAATTGTCTGCTTGATAAACTCACTGGAAATCCAACAGAAAATCAACTCTTCATATCTAGCTGCTATCCAGACAGCTTCCTTTGGCTTCAGTCTCCCAAAACTCTTTGGGCCTATTTGAGCTGCTGCCCGTGAACACATTTTCACTGACAACGATGCACACTTACTGTAGCCACTTACATCTCTCTTCAAAATGAACCGGGAGAATGAATATGCACCTTGTTGATTACTCTATTTATAGTTTTTAATTCTTAACACAATTAATTAGGTCTATAACTAATTAATTGGTGTCTTAGAAAATTCATTTCCATATAAGGCAATTTATAGTCTATTCCATTAATTAATTAGTCTCTTATCAAGAAACCTTTGTAATCAGCAAATATTTCTTGGAATATATCAATTGCAATGTTCTTATTGCAATTAATGTAAATTTAACACTTATCCACTTATCCATAAGCAATCTAAAATATATTTCTACTTTTTCTGGAGTGCACAAACTTATACTAATGTAAATATAAATATTTTTACAAATTAAACAAGTAGCAATTTTTTTTTCCACACAAGAGTGCCACCTAGTGTAATTATTATTATTTCTTGTAGAAAAAAAAGGTGAAATAAAGTGAATGTTAATACTTGGCTACAAATATATCAGTTTTCTGAATCCACCATCGTTTTTCTTTGCTCTCAAATTCAATGTCATTAAAATATATGTAATGGATATACAGATTCAACATTTCTTGAGCTGCTGCCCTACCTCCATCACTGACAAATGACATGTTTTTCCACATTGAAAAAACATTTATGAAAAGAATATATAAAGGTGCATACAGGTATCATAATCCATTTATTCATTACCCAAACACTGTATATGCATATACACCCAAAATTTAAATGAAATTAAGCAAAATCTCTCCGATGCTATGTATAAACAATACTCATACGTCAATAATGCAAAGAATAATAGAGTGATACCAAAATGGAAGTTTTATATTTATTTTATAAATATAAATATGCATACCTTAACAAATATAAACAGAAGTAATCAAAACCACTGGAAGCTATATATGAACTTATTATCATTGCTTTAAACTTTAATTTACTTAATCTCTTCATAGATGTTTCCCAAGACCAATTAGAATATTCATAGCCATGTGCAATCACAAAAAAAAAAATACCTCTGTGCTTTTTATTTTAAAACATTGATTGATGTATGATTATTGTTCATTCATAGACTCAGAATGGTTTGATTACATCCATTTAAATTTTATACACATTTATCCAAGTGGACACTCTTTTAAGGCAAAGGCTACTTATAACTTTCTCCAGATGGCAAAGTCCACCACTTATATGTTACAAGCATGGTTTTAAAATATTTTTCAATGTTTCCTTTTTTGGAAAATGACACATTTTCATGACATACATAATATACACATTTCACATTCATCATTGCATAGAAAGACTGTTTGTTCCTGTTCTGTATTAAGATTCTATGTAGACATTACACTCATTTTTTAAAATACAGTAAAAGACTAATTTTTCACGATAGAGTACTTAAATCTGCACATTTGTTGCAAAATAAACATGGTCTGCAACTAAATGAACATATTTCATGCTTCTGGTTGCATCTTTATATTATGCAGTATTTATGTGGATGAATTTGTAATCGAATGAAGGTGAATGTGTCATCTAATCCATTCTTTGACAATATTTGCCTCGATTAAGAAGAGCTAATTCTCACCTGTAGTAATCATACATGTGTGAAAAATATATTTATATATTTCTTTTAGGTATCTAAATTTAATGTAATGTAGCATTGGTTAATTCAGGTAGTCACTCCAAAATTTCTTGTTAATTCATGGGCAGACCATGATCAACATCTTGACTGCTCCTGCATTAAGCTATCAATATGATACACACATACATTTTAAAATTAATTTGTTTATTACTGAATAATGTTGCGATAATTAAATTTTCAAAATTATAATTCTAAATAAATTAATTCCATAAACAATGACATTCAATACATATAAACAGATTGAGTTTTGCCACATAGCTGTTGAAAATTGAATATATATAGCTCTTTGAAAAGTAGCACTCTTTATACATCAGCACCACCAAATGCAAGTCTCAGTAATCAATGAAGAAGGTTTGTGCATAAAATCATTATCTAGTGCCTATTCATCCATATCCCCAGACTAGTTTCTAGCTTGTGGCTTTCATCAGTGAGGAGCCTTGGATTTGAGAGCACCAAGCCTAGATCTTAATATTTAATGAAACTATAGCAACTACCTTTTAGCTATTTATTAATTGCAAAGCTAGGAGCCCAAGATGAAAACACAATAATGTTTTAAATTCAAGCTTATTTACTTATATAGTCATATATATCTAAATTCAGTTCAGTATCTATATATTTTAGTGTCTTGCATTTTTCAAAAACCACAGTCACCATTATTCCATAGCCAGAATAGGTATAAAATAATCTAAGTACAGTATTCTCAAATCCAAAATTCCTCAGTGATGAAAGCCACAAGCTAGAAACTAGTCTGGGGTTGTTGGATGAGTTGGCAATAGATAGAGATTTTATGCACAAATCTTCTTGCATCCATTGTTTTCCGGTGCTTGCATTTGGTAGCACTAATGTATGGAGAGTTAGCTACTCTTATTATTAACATATGTAAGCATATGAAAAGGTGTTCATGTGGCTTTGAAAAGTTTACATCATGCCAATTTGTTTAATTATAAATAAATTGTAGCAGGTGATAAGTCTATTGATGGAGTCCATAGGTGGATGATAGTGAAATGATGTTGAAAACAAATAAACAGTGCCCAATTATAAGTACATTGTAAGACAGGATGCTAGTTTATCGCAGGATAGTTACTTTGACTTTGTCTTTTCTTTCTTTAGTCATTTCTCAGTAAAAGGCATGACTGTTTAGCATCTCATGCCATTAGCCATATTCAATATTAACTGTAGTAATTGTATCGAGTGCCTTTTCAACCATATTTCCATTCTTTAACTATATGTGTAGTATTTCTAACTGTAATAACTTTTGTCTTCAATTTTTATTACCTTTAATTTAAATCCTCAAAAATTAAAAAAGCAACGATAAAGACAGGCTTAGTAAGTTAGCAGTTTTTAGTTACGATGTTTGTTCAAGATAGTACACTAATTAATGGATCTGTTTGGAACTAAATTTGAGACCGATGTTTTGGCTGGCAATGATTCTATATTTAGGCAATCAGTCCTATTTAGAAATCTCTCTATCTATAATGAAAGTGGGAGAGGCCTACAAAATTTTGACTAGGAATGGCTTCTCTCACATAATCTGCTTAGGTAATTGTATCTACGAGATTCTTCATTATGGCAAGAGAAATAATAATATCAGTAGAAGTAAAAAAGCAGGAAGCAGTCATAGTATTAGAGATAAATCTTCCTAAATATTAATATGCAAATTTTACCTGATGCAAACTCTTCAAGATCAGAACGAAAGATTGCAATGGTGACTACGGAGTTGTTTAAGATTTAAATTCAAAATTGTTTCTCTTAGTGAAACTAATCTTGCAGTGAAAAAAAAATTAATAGAACAAGCAAATGCTTACAGTTCCTTATTTTATCAGTGAAAGGCTAATGGTTTTAAATTTGCCTTGCCTATGCTTCAACCTCAGATTTAGAGAAATTCAAAAGAAAAAGCTGTAGATAAGTATTATTATAGCACTAACATTAGAAGATCAAATCTTACTTCTTGGAGACTTTAATGCATATGTTGTTACAAATAGTAGACTTTGGCCAAAGGTTGTTGGAAATGAGGGTATTGGTATTATAAATTCAAATGGTCTGTTGTTATTAAGTTTTTTCACAATACATTATTAGCTATAAAAAAAAAACACTTGGTTTAAACAGAAAAACCATTATGAAAGAACTTTGATGATCCAAACTCAAAATAATGGTCTTTAATCCATTATTATTTTAGTTAGAAAATAAATGACAAGAAGTTTACATTATGTAAGCCTTCATAAATGCAGATTGCTGGATGAATTATAACTTAGTATGTTCCAAGACTAAATTGATAGATAGATTATTCCAATCATATTAACATGAAAATGATGATGTTCCTTTTTAATATCTTCTTCTATATGTATTAAATTTCAATAGCTAATAAACACTAAAATTGCTAATTTGAATCATCAGGACTCACCATTACTGAAATATGGAATTTACTTAAGAAGTATATTATGGATAAAGATAAATCTAATTTTGAGTTCACTAAAAAAGGACATATGATCATATTGAGATTGAATGTGGAACTTCATAATAAATATAGAAATCTGAAGATTAACAAGAAATCTCAAATATGATTACTGGATTAGAATTGCAAAGAAAATATAAACATTTGCTGATTATGGTCACCTTTTAGATCATTTTTTTGATTAACTGAAGAAATCTGACAATGGTATTTTCTTATATGATGATAATATTTTGAGTAGGGGAGGAAGATTATTTTGATCATCTTTTGAATAAAGATATTATAATGATGACTTTTAATGATATATCCATTTAATCCATTTCTTTAGCTTAGTAAAATGAAAACAGTTTTTTATAATCTTAAAAATGAAAAAGCTACATTTCCTGGTAAATTCCTTGAAAAGTTTTAAAATATAATGGTGATATATTAGTTTCAATTAATATTGGAATTTTTTTAGGAATATATGGTCTCTTGAAGTTATGCTGCTTGATATTCTTCGCATAGTTTCAACTTTTAATTTTGACCACAATAGAAAAGACAGTCATTGTCATGGAATATTATTATTATCCACTATTGCAAAGATACTTTTAAGTATTTTGCTGAATAGGTTGCTTTTAAATGTAGCCAAATGATTACCAGAGACTCAATTGTGGTTTTACAGAATCAAAAATTGTAAATATGGTTGTTGTCACCAGGCAAATGCAAAAAAAAAAAAAATGATTATCCATTCCTTTTATTTTTGATTAAATTATATGACACAATTAATTGAACAAGTTTATGGCAATGTTTGAAATTAGTTGGTTGTTCACCAAAAATTAGTTGCATTATATGATCCCTATAGAAAAGACAGTCATTGTCATGGAATATTATTATTATCCACTATTGCAAAGATACTTTTAAGTATTTTGCTGAATAGGTTGCTTTTAAATGTAGCCAAATGATTACCAGAGACTCAATTGTGGTTTTACAGAATCAAAAATTGTAAATATGGTTGTTGTCACCAGGCAAATGCAAAAAAAAAAAAAAATGATTATCCGTTCTTTTTATTTTTGATCAAATTATATGACACAATTAATTGAACAAGTTTATGGCAATGTTTGAAATTAGTTGGTTGTTCACCAAAAATTAGTTGCACTAGATGATCCCTACATGATGGAATGAGATGAAGTGTTATTTTACCAGTGGAAAATCTAGGCCATTTGAAGTAAAAACTGGTGTTATAAATGTATTTGTGCTAAGATTGTTTTCAAATATTTATCAAAATGATTGTTGGAACTGTTTATAAGCAGCTTATTGAATCAATGATCAAGATGAGTATAGATTTGATTTGAATCAATTAAAAGTAAAACAAAAATTTCACTTTGGATTCTAGATTTGCATTATTTGACACTTCAAAATATAATATTTTGAATATTAATGTTTAAAAAACTAAAAATCTTTATCAGTCAGTGAAAGAAGAAGGTTCTCTCAGTAACTCCTAGTCTGGATAATTATCAGCTTAAAAATGTAATCTAATTGAGTTTTATGAATAGAAAGATGGATTTAAGTGCTAGGTGCAACACAGGTTTCAATGTGCTATTGTTTCTGCTTTTAAAAATTAAAAGCTATGAAATGTCATTTCAGGAAAATAACTACTGCAACTAAATTAACTGTACATAAAACTGTAATTTGGCCTAATTTATAGTGTGGAAATGAGGCGTAGACACCCTACTGACACAACATACAAAGTATTAGAAAAATTTCATCTAAGAATGCTCGGTAAAATTTTAAAATACAATATCAAGATCACACAATCAATCAATATATCACAACAGAATCCACTATTTCAAAATCATATCATCAATGGACTAAATATGCAATCACATGTCATCATTAAAGAGTCTCTTACAGTGAATTTAAGCAGGATTTTCATGGGAAAGGTAAACTCTGTTTATATTATAAGGATCAAGATATTCTAAAAAAAAATACAATGTTGATAGTTTTCATTGGAATAATATGGCAGAGCACAGACTATATTGGAAAGCAACAATTAGACATGGTGTTTAAATATTTCAGAAAGAAAAGCTTTCCATAGAAAAATTTAGAAAACTAATAAAAAATGGAGTAGCTCATTCCATATTTTGACATACCAGTGGGTCACAAATTAGTTTGCACAGTCTTTGTAAAACTTATCTTTAGTATTTTTTTGTTTTCTTTTACTATCGTGGAGTTGGAATGGCATACTCATTTGTGTGTTGATGATCCAAAATGGATGCAGAATCATCATCGATAACAAGTAGTTTACTGTGTCACATTTTTTTAACAAATGAAAATGAGTATAATAATAATTCCCAAGAAATATTCACATGGCAGAAGACCGAAAAACTCGTAACTGGGTATACTTGGATATCATCTTTTACAATTTTTTTGCATTTATGTAAGTAGAGAATTAACTGTACAGTATCATATATATATACTTAAGCTAGATGTAATTAGAGGACATTTGAATTCAGACTTTCAAGTTCTCTTCAGTCATCCACCTATCTTATACAACCAATACATATGCACACAGACGTGTGAAAAAGAGAAATGATCTCCAGGGTATGTATCACGTGTTTGAAGAGCACTCATGGGCTGATCCAGATCATCATCTCTGAAACATACATATAATCAGTGCTCAGTTTTGCTAACTTAATATAAACTGATAGCACTGATTATATGTTCGTGAGGGAGATGATGATCTGAATCAACTTATGAGTACTGGTTCAGCACAAAATACATCATATGTTGGAGATCGTTTATCTTTTTTACATGTATGTGGTCATGTGTATCAATTGTATAAGATAAAACGAATAGCTGTAGGGAGCTTGAAGTCTGGTTCAAATCCCCTCTAATTACATCCAAAGTTCAATATATACATTATACTTGTATTCAAATATTACAGATTCAGTTCTGCCCATCCCTCTTCTGTATATTCCAATGGACATATTAAGGTCCTATATATATGAGGAGTCAGAGTGACTTAAAGTAGGACAACAATATTGGCATCAACAAGGCTTTGAGCATTCCAAACATCAGATTTTAATAATATGGATTACTGAAGAGTTGAAGGATGAAGAAGATCGAAATCTGTCCATTAAAGTTTGAAGATTTGCTATCTTAATATAAACTGAGCACTGATTATATATGTGAGTGGGAGATGATAATCTGGACTTGTTGATGAGTGCTGGTTCAGTACAAAATGCATATACTGGAGATTATTTAACTTTTTCATATGTATGTGGTCATATGAATTGGTTGTATAAGATGGAGTGGATAACTGAAAGAAGCTTGAAAGTCTGGGTTCAAATTCTTTCTAATTATATAAGTACTGCTTGCATGTATTGGTATTATTTAAGTAGTAGATTGCCAGCATCTACAGATATTACTTAAAAAGAGAAATGTGTGTGTGTATATATATATATATATATATATATATATATATTACTAGTGAAAAAGACTACATTGCAAAATGATTAAAATATGGAGAAAATGTTTTAAAAGCACTGCAAGTAAGGACTAAAATAATACAAGCAAAAAAGTACAAGTTTAAATTTTTTTTATTTAAATCATATTAAATATATACATAAATAAAAATATGCAAAAAACTATACTAAAATTAGCTACCATTAAAGTTTCTGCAGTGCTGTACATTACAATGTTCCAAATTAAGCTGTTGAAAAATAGACGTAAAAACGAACTTGTCAAAATGTTATAACACTTATTCATCAACTTTCTATTTTATATTTGTTGTACTGTATCTGAGTTACAGCCTATTTAAAATTTTTGTGGCAGTAAAGAAGTAATATCTCATTATTTGGCTGCATAATGTGGCATTTTGTAACACACTACAAAGATTGTTGGAAAATAACACTCCAGAAGTGTGATATTTCTCATATATATATTGTACATACACATGTATATATAAGCTCACAGAAAAGTAGTTAATAGGTTGAGATAAGTAGATAATAGAGTACTATGGCTAAATGATAACACACACATATGCATGCACATACACACATATATAAATATCTACCTTTAATTGCTGTGGATGATCAATTATTGTAATGGAGTAATTACAGGTTTTTGGTCCTTCTGTATTTGGTCTTTCATAATATATTAACTGTGATGGTTCATTCTGTGATAATTATAAAAACTTAAAATTATTGCAAGCAAATAAAAATATTTACATAAACATTTAAAAAAAGATTAAGCTAACTATAAGCCCAAAGGATGTAAGTGTAGATAAGGTATTGTCATGAGGGTTGCATCAGATTTCATCATTGTGATCAGAGTTCTGACAGACTAGACTGATCCACCTGCCCTGAATATTATTACTTCATTCTCCAAATATAGTCATATAGTATTCAAAATTGGAAGGCTAGCTAAGTTAGCAATGGTTTGTTAATCTGATAAAATCAACTCCATTTGGATATCTAAACTTTCAAAATAAAAATACATTATCTATTTCATATATAAGATCCTGTGTTAAATATTTAGTTATTCATTGTATTCACAATATTTAGTTACAAGTCTTGGCATGGATATCAAAATTCGCTAAAAATAGCAAATTGTATAAAATATACATTTTAACATAGACATATAAAATACAAATGTTTTTCAACACACACACACACATGAATACATAAATGTTTATAATATATCCTTATTCAAAATTATACAATTAAAACATCAGCAGAAATAATAAACACACACAAAAAAGAATTATAATGAGCAATTTTATAATTAAATAAAGTTTCTGTTTTCCATATATTTTTTTTCCTGTGTCTTCAATGTGTTAAACTTTTTTTAAAGAATATGCAATGAAGAAAAGTTAATTATGTAACATTTTTTTGATATTTGCAATTTTTTAATATTTAACAACTGAATGTAATGTATGACATTCTACATTTTAGCTTTAATGATAGTTATTAAATGGTTGTAGATTGTAATCAAGAAAAAAAGTAGACTTGTGATATTTGCACATTAAAAAGCAGATTCTGGTCTTGCACTGGTGATCGAGAGGTCAGCGCGACTGTCTTGCACTTGCAGGCAGTTGCCCGGGTTGCGGGTTCGCATCCCGGCCGATGCTATGACAAATAAAAAAAAAAAAAAAGCAGAATCTGAAAGTTTTTCACTATTATATGAGAAATGGACTTTTTTTTATAGTTTAGTTAATAAATATTTATTTTTTAAAACTACATATTAATATTTATCTTTTTAAATATGTTTAATTTTATAGTTACATTATATTGTTGTAAATTTATGTGACAAAATCATAGGTATTTTATATTGATAATATTATTACTGTTTTTTTTGGGGAAGGGGGGTTTCCTTCCTCTTTGTGACTTGTGGATGTCTTTATGATCATGCTGCTATCCTCTTACTGCTTTCTTTGTGTCAACCCATTAAGTACTTGTTTTTGTTCTGATTTCTATAATTCACAAATTGTTCAAGTAAAAGTAGTACATTTTAGTAACAGCTTTGGTTAATAGATAGAATCAATTTTCTAAAAAAAAACTGCATTTGTATGGCAGTAAAGACGAATATATACAGAAAGATAACAATTTCAATAGATATCATTATGAATAAAAAAAATTAAAAAGGTATGCAATTTTCCTTTTTTAAAAATTTAAATTGTAATATGAGATAAAAAACGTGATCAGAGAAAAAAAAAAACATTTTTTTTCTGGATAGCACTATTACACCAATATCATAAAAAGATTGACTTTTCTCTTCTTGAAATCTTTATTGCATGTGTTAATAAAAGTTGTTAAAATGTTATTTGGAAATAATGATATTGATGCTGTAAACTCACATAGTCTGCTGATTTTTGCAAAATACATAGACTAACTAGCATAAATAATTTGGCTCAAAAATGACTACAGACAAATAAAATCCATCCCCATTTGAAACAATGGCATTTAATAGATATTATAGTTAAGAATATGAATACAAAAAAAAGTACACATGGCATGAACACTTACAAGTGCAGATTAGTGAAGAGGTCATGGATTGGCATTATCCAAGAATGTGATAGTTGCATTAAAAATAAGTAGCTGCACATGCTACTGCTAATTTGGACTTCTAAGACTGTCATGTTATTGAGGGGTGGAATTGTCTTTAAGGGTTGTGAGGTGGATACAAATAAATCTATTCTTGGTTTCACTTAAAAAATCATGACTGATTTCTGATAGTCATATTATTAATGACTTGATTAACAAATATGTGACATTTTGTGTCTGGCAGAATGAAATAAACTAAATATAGAACTGCAAAAAAATATAGGGCTACAAAAGTAGACCTTCTGCAACTGACAAGAACATTTAAGATTATTGGTGGATTAAAACTGCAAAGGAGATACAAACATTCATTATGTGGTTACTTTAGATCTTTTTTTGATGCACTGATAACAACTTGAAGCAGAACAATAATTATATAATTCTAGTCAATCCAGCAATAGTTTTCTTATGTGATGACGTTATTATGAGAAAACCTCATGAGGTTCTTTCTTATGTGATGACATTATTATGAGAAAATCTCATGAAGTTATGCTGTTTGATCATAAACATATTTCTCCTGCTCCAACTTAAAATTTAAACAGAATAGACAAGATTGCAGATAATTATCTTGGAAAATTATTATCCACTACATCAAAAATATTTTTAAGGTGAATAAATTACTGCAAGTCATAGATCAATAAACACTTGAGCCTCAAGATGTTTTAAAGAATAAAGAAGCAATATAGACATGGTTTTTACTGACAAGAAAATGCAAGAGAAATATATCAGGCACAAAGGAGAGATTGATATATTACTATTACTGATTTTGTTGAAGAGTTTGACTCAATTAATCAAACAGATATAGGACATTGTTGAAATTTAGTTGGTTGTTCACCAAAATTTATTCTTATTAAACAACTTCTACATAATGGAATGACAAAGAGCATTATTATTACAAGGAGCAAATCTGAATCATTTGGAATGAAAACTGGTGATAAACAAAAAGACGTACATGCTCAAAAATTCTCTTCAACTTTTATGACAGTGGAATTGTTTATAAGTGATTTAACGAAAGAGGGACCAAAATAAGATACAAGTTTATGGTAAAATTTTAAATCTGAAATTGATTAAAAGCAAAAATAAAAACTTCATTTTCATTAGAATCTGGATTTGTAGTATGCTGATGATTATCCTACTTTTTTCAATTGAAAGGACCATTTATAGAATGTACTAAATGCTCTAGTTGCAACTTAAAAAAACTTTGATCCAATATTTAATGTTCAAATAAATCAAATTTTTTATTACCTTGTGATGGAAGAAAAAGTTTTTAGCAATATTTACCATTAATGGTTATCACCTTAAAAAATGTAAACCAATTTAATATATATAGAAAGATGGACTTAGATGTTGATGTATAATACAGACTTCCACTGGAAGCTGTTACTTTTAACAAGTTAGAAAATAGAGTATTTCATCACAAGGGCTTCAACTAAATTAGCTATATATAAAACTGATTACTTTACCTAATTTATCATATGGAAGTGAGACTATTGATACAATATAAAGCCATTAGAAAATTTCAGAAAATTCTAAAAATACTATGGCAAGATCCTAAAATCAATGTTCTTCAAATTGCTGAATATGATTCTATAAACTCCACTATTATAAAATCACATCAGTGGATTGAATGTGCAAATTGAATAAATAATGCTGAACTTTCTAAAAGGGTTTTTAATGAGGAATACGAGCATGGTTTTCATAGAAGTAGAATCTGATATAAGAATTATCTCAAATATATTCACTTTGTGTGATGTTTTATTTCCTTTAGGAAGGTATGACAGAAGATAAAATGCACTGAAGAGCTGCAATTAAAGGATAGCATTAAATAATATCAAACAGAATAATAGAACATGTTTTTTTAGACAGATATCTTTGTGGTTACAGTTTGATTTGTAGTCATTACAATACCCATCTCTAGTACCAGATTATTTATTTGTTTTGACTTTCATCATGGAGTTGAAAGGCCATGTGTTTTGTGAGTAGATACTACTGCTACTGATGATGATGATTAGAAAATTAGGAAGTTATTCACATAAATCCTGAAGGCGCATGGGATTTGCATAAATTATAGAAGTAAAATCAAAATGCTTTAGATTTACCTATATATTTAAAAATTAGATCTAAGATAAGAGCCGTTTTTAAAGTCGTTAATCTTGTGTTTAGATTTATAGAGATCCCTACTGTCACATTTTAGGCACATAGTCTTAAGATTATATAGCCTTAATATATATTACTTAAAAGTAAAAGAAATATTTTTTTTTAATTAGTCAATCATTTAAAGTAAATCTAAAAGAAACAGAAATTTCATACATTTGAGTATGTTCATATAATCATTTTTTTTTTTAAAATTAATCAAATCATTTAAAAATAAATCATTTGTTTATATTTAAACTACATTCAGTGTCTGTTCCTTCTTATTTAAGTCTTGTTTTATTTCTAGTGTGTACTTAAATAGCTTGCTTACATTCCTGTGAGTTCTTACACTTTAGGCTGGGAAATATATAGATATGTAGAATCTTATAAAGGAAAGATTATTACTTCATTATATATATATATATAATTTCATAAAGGCAAGTGGCTCTTCAGAAATCTATTTGACATATTCTCATTATAATTAAAACTACTTAATAACGTAAGTTTGACCCTCTTACAGATGTTTGTAAATTGATGATGATTAGAAAATGCAATGCATCTATTTTTAATAATTTTTTCATAAGATCTTCACAAAATGGGAATATATGTCTTGATCATCATTATAATTATTACAACTGAGTTCAGAATCTATTCTATGTTTAATAAAATATTTAATAATTTGTATCAGTACAAAAGTAATAAGCAACATAGCATATGTATATCCATTTCACTGTATTCCATTATAGAAAATGTTAATCACCAGGTGACAATTAAACATAAAATGTATATCTATCCGTTTGGCCAATCATTTTTTCTTCAGTTGCAATATCTATATTAAGAGATCTGACTGAATACAAATCAGAAATACTGTAAATTAATTTGACTATCAATACATTTTCTTTCAGTTTAATGTTTAATCATTACATATATTTCTTCATAATGATATATAACAATTCATGGGGTAATCTAATGTGGCCTAAAATGATTTTTACCAATTGTAAAATATTCAACTGTTACCTTAAAAGATTTAATACCATAATGTATGTATATTTGACTGTAACTGTATTCATGCTACAAAGACAGTCTCTATACAATCACAATATTTAAAAAGGAAATCAAACTGTCATTTTTGGTAGAAAGTATCATTTTTGATGGAAAGATTCAGATATTTACACCTTTAATTTACATGATTGTGATTTATTTCAAGAAATATATATATAGTCATAGAGTTCACAGCTTACAAGATTATGTAGGTCAAATCAGGAATTCTGGGAATTACTTCTATTCACTTTATACTTATATGTATGTGTAAATAATATTTTGTTTAAATCGCATGTTGTTATTAAATTATATGTATGTGTGTAAACAGAAAGTTCATATTTAAACCATAATCAATTAATTCTGAAATATATATATACGGTATATAACAACTAAATTTGAGATCAACAAGAGGCAAATTCCAATGTTAAGGTTTAAACAATATTAAATATCTAGTTTTTATATATCTATATGTTCGGTGAAATTTTTTTTCAATCAAGAGCAGTTAAAAATGTACAATAAAAATTATTAAGAACGTTCAATATATATATAAATAAAATTAACAATATGTTGACAACCTGTAAAAAATGTCATATTATTTGACAAGTAATTGTATAGAAAAAACACCCAGTAAGAGTCATATCTAAATAATCATTAAATTAAAATTAAGGCATAAAACACACAAAAATAAGATTTAAATTACGTTAATATTTAACACAGTTTAAATTCCTTGATATTTCATAAAAAATAAATTAAATTACTCGAAAAATTTAGACATAAATGCTGTTACTAAAGTCCATATGGACTTGATTAAAATAACATTTAGTGAAAACTGAAATGTTTAACTAGATTACACATCAAGTATAATTTCTGAAGTCTAAATATAATAATTTAAGAAGTACATAAAAATAATTTATAAAAAATCCATTACACATTCTACAGAATATTTCAAGAAAAGAATACAGATAAAAAAGGATTTAATATATCCTTTGATCATTATATGTGATTATTTAACATTGATGTCAGTTGCTTGAGATGGAATGGAGAATAAATAGACTGAAAATTCCGAGTTCAAATCCCTCTAATTATATATATATACACACACAGTTATAAGCAAATTACATATTGCCTTAGAATTACATATTGTTTGGGAAATAGATTACATCTTAGCATAAGTTCAGTCCATCCTATTCCTATTAATATATATGGAAACATAATGGTCCAA
Source organism: Epiperipatus broadwayi (assembly GCA_028023455.1). Lineage (NCBI taxonomy): Eukaryota > Metazoa > Onychophora > Udeonychophora > Euonychophora > Peripatidae > Epiperipatus > Epiperipatus broadwayi. The sequence goes on from JAQFVV010000186.1 coordinate 1,047,057, forward strand.
TAATATGAGGGATTAGATTGAAGTAATGACTAGATGAGTATGACTATAATATCAAATCCAATAAGGGCTTGGAGAGTTCCAGCATCAGTTTTTCAATAAAATGGATGGTGAACAGTTAGTAGAGTGAGAGGATTGAAACCCGTCCATTAAAGTTTAAGGAATTGCCATCTTAATATAAAACTAGCACTGGTTGCATATATGTTTGAAAGATTGTTATCTGGCCCAACTGATGAATGCCAGTTGTTTGAGATGAAGTGGAGAATGAATACATTGAAAAATCTTGAGTTTAAATCCATCTAATTACTTATAGTTAAATTTTTTTTAATCACTTAAAATGATGGTGAGATTATGTAGAAATTTCAAAAATATAAATTTGAAATTCATAAAAAGAATTAATAAAACCATGTATGACTTTATATTCTCGAAAAAGAAAAAAAAATGTAAGTAGATTCGTATCACTGCTTCATAATTAATTTTGATATTATTATAGATTGAAATTATCATTGATAATTAATAAACATTGTTTTTTAAGGTCAGATCTGCCTGCTATCATTACTTAATACACAGACATTTTAAACAAGTTTTGTTTATTAATTTTTTCCATAGAAATTATTTATAAAATAGAAAATAGTTTACTCCCTTTCTTTAGGAAGGTTGAGAGGTACTGCATTCTACAGAAATAAAAACAGAATCATGAAAAATTTCCATAAGAAATGGAAGACACAAAAAGGTAGAGATATAATAGATTTTTGAAATATAAATAAGAACTTTTTCTCTGATAAAGCATTTCCAATGTAATACCTCTAATTCTACTTTTTTTTTCCATCTGCCGGGAGGCGAACCCACAACCGTCTGCAACCAACTACCCACTACTTGTTTGCAAGGCAGCTGTGCTAACCTCTCGGCTAATTCTACATTTGTTGACAAAAATCATATGACTTCCTCTTCTAAGAGCAAATTTTTTCATCTTATTTCAGAGTCATCTACTGGATAAGCTTCAGTACTCAATGAACACTAGATGGTGGTGTTTGCAAATCCAGATTCTCAGATTTTCCAGGAATCAAAATTACAAACCAATTGTTGTGCAAAAAATAAAAACAAAACTTTTAGGCAAAACGAACATCATGTCAACAAGATATTTATGATCACGAACAAAATAATAATTGAAAAATGTAAAAACTCATATAAATAAATTATTCAGATAAGATTGATTAAAGATGGCGTTTATAATTTGGAGAAATTATAAAAAAAAATAATATTGAAAGCATTATTTCTTTAAAAAATATATTTGTTTTAAAATAAATTTATTAAACTAGTAACATAGTTAATATACAGTTAAACTTTATAAAATAAAATAAAAATTACATAGCATTCAGAATAAAATTTGAATAGGTCAATGCAGAGAAAAAGATATCTTAATGAGACTAAGAGGGAAATGAAACTTTCACCCAAGTATCATCATGTAGACTCAAAGAGTCTCACTGCTTGACTTGGTCAAGGAGCTTGATAGACAGTTAGAGCTGAATCCTGAGAATGACCAAAGATGAGCCTGCAACGTGTCAACCATAAAGAAAATGTTATAAAGATAGATAATCTTGTTGCTGCAAAAGATCCCTTCCTGAGAGTATTAGAAACAGAAAGAGAATCCCTAAGATCCAGAGAGACATTCACAACAATAAAGTCCCTAATTGACTTAAGAGCAGGACAAATATAGAAAATATGGTGTATTGTCTCATCATACAATATACACAACTGACACTGAGATGAAATCCTAATGAAGCTTCTGCTGGTCACTAAAAAATAACTTGTTGGGAGAGCATTTACATTCTGTTTAAGCACAAAGTCAACATGCCTTGCTTCAATGAAAAGAAGTTTCATTTTACGCAAGAGAACTTTGTTTGAAACACCTAATGAAATCAAAAGAGGAGTATAAAGTGGAAATTTTAATTTCTAAACATTCCAGAATGTTAATTTCCCATCAAGAGGAATTTGAACCGAGGGTATTGACTTAATAACTGACTTCCATAAATCAGCAATCCAATAACTTGAAAATGGAGGTCACGTATCTGTAGGATCAATAACCAAAGGAAGAGATAACTGAGCAAGCTTATGACAAGTTACATGAAGAAAAGATATAGATCTCTGGAGATATAGAGTTGAGACTGAGTGCAAACCTCGACCATTTAAAAGCTTTGGCATTTGAATTTTAGCAATACTGATGGCTACCACCTTGCTTTTCCAAAATAATTTTGAACAAAGCGAATTTATAGCCTTCTCAAAATGCTTCATTGGCCTAATAATTGGTAAATAATAACTAAGCCTTGAATAGACCAAAGAGTTCAAGAGTGTAACCTTACCCATAAGTAAAATGTTTATATTGATAAGCGATGCAACTATTCTCTTTGTTTTATCAAGAATAATATTTTGAATCTGCCTTGTAATTACCGAATGAGATAAAACAATTGGAAAGCCAAGGAAAGACTGAGGCTTGGCTGTGAAAGTTGAAATAATTGACAAACCAGATTTAATCTTCCACATTGCAGATTTCGTAACATTAATATAAAGATTAAAAGTATTAGAAAAAGAGTCCAATATTTGCAACAAAGCCGGAAGAAAAAATTTATCAGGAAGAAAGACAGAGATGTCATCAACATAATAAATATAATGAATAGTCTGTTTAAGAGCAGGAACATAGATACCAGGCAGTTTAGATTCTATCTGTAAAAGTAACGGATTTAAATATGTAATAAACCATAATGTGGCAAGAGGATATCCTTGTGGCACTGAGAGATGTGGACGAAAACCATCTGCAAGTTTACCATCGAATGAAATAAAGATAAACCTGTTAAGTAGAAGATTGGCTATAATACGGACATATGGAGTAGGAACCTGATAATCCTGAAGAGTCTAAAACAAAACAGAAGGCAGAACCCAATCAAAGGCCGATATGAAGTTCAGCTGAATGACCACAGGTTTTGATTTATTATGACACCTAATATACTCAATAAGAAGGAAAAGCTGAACAGCTTCAGTTGTTGAATGACCCATAAATGAATATAAATATTATTCTGTATATGATCTTTAACAATAGATTCAATAGTCTTTATTAAAAGAAGTGTCATAGACGAATATTAGATAATGGAGAAGGAGTTAATTTCTTCTTAAGAAAAGGGACCATCACCACTGGATAGAGATCAGGAATATTCACAAAATCTTTAGCTAGAATATCAACCATATTATGAACTATTGGAGCTGTAAAGAATGAAAGATGAAGAAGGACAAACCTGGGAATACCATGAATCCCAGGATGTATATTGTCTGGAAAAGAATTTAATTTTTGAATAATCATAGTTTCAGTTATATCATGACTAGAATTAAGCTCAGATTCATTCCAGATGTCACCAATTCTAAAAGGCAACATTTGAAGCTTATTTTTTAAATGATTACATAGTTCAAGCAAGATAATAGGGCCAGAACATACTTTATTTCCTGTGGCAATCATTAATGGAGTAGGTCTAGAATAAGCACCTAAAGCCCACCTAATATAACTTCACATCCAGTTATGACGATTTTGAAGAAAAATATATTTATAGTTTAAAATGATAGAAATAATATAAAAGCAGACAAAATTAACTATCTATATTCCTTTTTAATAAAGTTCTATTAACCTCTGAAATATGTTTAAAATTGAGAAAATTCAAGATTTTTATTTTTACGAGTTGTTACTGCATCCTAATTTGCAAGATATATAAGATAGACCAACAATAACTGGATTTTTGTAATAAAAAACTATGTATTTATTTTTAGGTGCTGCAAATTGAATGCTTTTCATAGTACAGTCTATACAATGCAATGAACCAGTCTAAATGTGTTTGTCATTCTTCAATTTAGTCTGGAACCACATAAAAATTGATGCCTTTTAATGTCTCTGTCATTTTTGCCGTCACCATTTTTCGCAACAAAAAAAAAAGAATTGATCATTCAAGAGAATAAAAAAAGTCAGAATGACATCAGTAAATATCGCTGAGAGATAAGCTGGGTCATGCTGAATTCAATTAAAAATTGTTTTACACTCAAGATTTTGAACGCTAGTACTGTGATGATAAAGCATGCTTTTCTCACTTTGCCACAAAACAGAATGTTTAAGTTTTACCATATCGTACAAAAATTTCAGAATTCGAAAGTTTTAAATGCTTGACCATTACAAATGAATTTTGAGTATATGATGCTATTTGCATCCCCCCCCCCCAAAAAAAAAAATCAGCATCATGTTAACATTGGACTTCACTCGCCATGCTTTTTTGGGACGTGGTGGATTGGACACTTTCATTAAACCACTCATAAACTTGTATTTTTCCCAGAACAACTTGCATGTAGAGTATTTCATTACAACTGTTTCCTTTGCAATTTTTCTTAGAAGAAAACAGAATTTCATATTATTCCAACTTTTCAGTCATTACAAAATTCAACAAATACACAAATTGCACTTTACAAAAAAAAGTCCTTTATGGCACTATGATTTCACAGTGATATCATTCAGCACATTGATGTAGAATAATCCCAGAAAGAGGTGTGACTACCAGAGGTCCCCCTTGTAGAAGCATAATATAAGCAATGAAGATAATTCAAAGTGAATTGTAGCACATGTTAATTCAAAACTTTAGTTATAAAAAAATTGAAATACACAATTTTTACAAGATATCAATAATATTTTTCTACTATAGATTCTAAATGAGTACTCAATTTAAGTTTGCAAAAATGTTTATAGTTTTAAATTGAATTAACTCATTTGTAAGCCTATTATAATTGAAAATACTGAACAGAAGCCCTTAGAGGACAAGAATGTATGAAAAAAACTTTCTTAGTGTTGGCAATCTGATGCTAATATTATTTAATAAAAAATTTTAAATTATTTCCTATTTTTTATCATGAGTTTTGGCGATTTGATGCTAAGATTATTTATCAGAATTTTTTTTTAAACAATTCAATTTTTTTTTATCAATTCCAGATTATTAAATTTTTATAATTTTGAATTAAATTTAAAACATTTTTTCCTTCTTATAATTAAATTTTTTAAAGTTAAAAACAACTCAATTATTTCTAAGCATACAACCATTAAAAGTATTGTACAGAGCTCTCTAGTTATTACTATTATAAATTAATAATTTAGTAGCTCTATATGTGATGTGATGCACTGTGGCTTCTCCTTTATTGAAGTCATGAATCTTTCAGCCCAAATACCCAGAGAAACATGTTAACCACCTTACCTTCACCTTCCATTGTTCACCCTAAGTTTTTCTCATATTTTTCACTATTCTGCTCCATCCCATTTCCATAACATAATCTTTGTCAACTCTATGACCTTAACATCTAAATCCCTCTTATCTTTTCCCAAACCCAGCATAAAAACCAATAACCCCCTGTCTGTATAATCACTTTGTTTATATTTATTCTCCCACAACATTTGTACCCTTTCTGCTTGAAAGTATTTACATTCAATTAACAAATGCCTAATATTTTCTATGCCATCCTTACATAACTTGCAGACTAAGCCATATTTTCCCATTTATATGTTTATTCCCTTGTTGCTAAAGATCCTATTCAAGCCTTAAACAGTAAACTACTTTCCTTGCTATTATTTACTTCTATATATATTTAAACTCTTTTTACTCTCAACACTAATTTTCCAACTCCCTATTTTTTATTAATGCATCTATTATTCTTCTATTCTATTACTTGAAACTATTACACTCAACAATTCTCCTAACACAATCATCCCATCTTTTGCATAAGTATACTCACATAATTCTTTATCCAAATCTTCCTCATACTGTACTATTGTCCCCACCCATTTTGTTGCTTGTCCTTTACTCATAACCCAATTAAATACTATTTTATCTATTCTCTTATTATCCATAAATTGTAATCTACCAAACATTTTCATTTTGCTTTTTGCATCTCTCATATAAAAATTTGACCATCCCATTTCTCCATGAATTGCCTCTTTTGTCATCCACACATCTGCATCTAATGCATGTCTCCCTATTTTTCGTTGTAAGTAATCTAATACCCCTTTATTAACACATGACACATTGTTATCATAAGTTAACCCTGCTACTGCCTATTCACCACATTTAATTTTATATCCCTGAATAAAAATTCTTTTTCTTCTCTTTCCCCAGTATTTATCATCATTACTTTTGATTTTTCTACATTAAATTTAACCCCCATCTCTTTACTTACTCTTGCACATGTCTTCAGCATAATTTCCATGTATTCCCTTCTTTTTTTGTGCAAGAAGACATCATCAGCATATAAAAGATCTGATAATGTATACTCCCTTGCCACCTAATAATGGTATTTCTACCCCTCTTCCTAGTCTTTCTATTCTTCTCTCCATTTCTCTTAAATATAACAAAAACAAAATAGGTGACATAGGACATCTTTGTCTTAGTCCCACATATTTTTAACTGATTCTATATTTCCTAATTGATATGTATAGTAATTATTTTCATATAATCTTTTAATAAGATTCACTAAAGCTCTATTCATTCCCAAATTTACTAAACTTACCCATAATCTATTTGTATTTACTCTATATCTATAACTACCACACATAACTGTTTACCTGTATTCCTACTCATATCAACAAGTTATGTAACTACAAATAAACTATCTCTTGTACATCTATCCAATTGAAAACCTCTTTGCATTTCCTCCACTATATTATTCTTTTCCATCCACTTTGTGACCCTTCCAGCCATCCTGCATGCAAAAACTTTTTATATAACAATGATCCTTACCCTTCCCTTTAAATACCAACCTTACTCTTGTATTATTCCAACTATCTGCAAATTCTTCTGTGCCATCTTATTAAAACATGATAATATGTTTAATTTTGCCTTATGTCCTAAATTCATTACCATCTCTGCTGCCCATCCATTTAAACCTCTTGCTTTTCCACTTTCCAATTTCTTCCCTGATTCATTTAAATTCATTTTCTGTAAATCTAATATTCCCATTACTATATGCTTTCATGTTTGTTATCACTCTGTCTTTTGCATTTGGTAGTGGTAAAGTGATGCTATCTGGAGCCCAAGGACCATGGATCATAAGCTATCTCTATGATTTCTGATGTTTGAACTTTCTTATGAATTCCATCATTCAATTACTTTGTATATAGTGGAGCCACAAATTATGCTGTACCTAACAACACAATTTCAATTATACATCAGCCAAAGAAAAATGTAAACAAACAATTAAAACTTGCAAATTTTATAATATTCAACAATAGTTTCTTCTTCTCTGAGCACTATACACAATTATATATATTAATAAAATTTCTTTAGTTTATGTTGAAAGTGTATATATTTTATTTTTTCTTTATTATCCTTTCAGAATTTGATATGCTGTATTTTGTGTTATGAAATATTTTCTGAGTGGTAAATAAAAGTTGATTTTTTTTTTTGCATATGTCAAAGCATCGGGACGGGAAGTGAAACCATGACAACCATCTGCAAGCAACTGCTTGCTTGCAAGGCGGCTGCACCAACCTCTCGGCTACCAATGCTTGACAAATAAAAATTGATTTGTTTTAAAAACATTAAAATAATTACAGAAATCTTAATTTCTTGATAACTATTAGGTTTATATTTCAGACATTCTGGTTTTATTTTATATTAAAAATAATAGTTTTTCTTTCTTATTATTGCTTCAGTAAATGCATGAGTGAACACACACAATAAAAAGTATATAAATGTGTCCTCTCAATTGATTATTAAAAATTATATTATTTTTTTACACTTTGTTTACAGTATAATCTTTATATTACTATTATACATATAAAAAGCATCAATTATATACATATATAATCATTAGAAACTAGCTAACACTTAGACAATCTGAATATAGTATAAAGGTTAGGGGAACATGAACACTTTATCTGTCGTACAGGGCACCATTTGAACCTGGAAAATTTATATAGTAGGCAGATACTTCTCATTAAGATTCTACTTTTAATTTTATTGACCATTATGCCCTAGTCACTAAGCTCAAGGAGTAGCTGAGATTTATAACTTTTAAAGATATATTTTTAATAAAGACAAAAAATAATCAAATAAGCCACTGCCAGTAATTATCACAAAAACATTTATATACATACATAGATAAATTTGAGGAATAAATATTTAATATTGCTTTAGTTTTGTTTTTATATTATTCTAAACTTCAAGTTTTAATATCTAAGTAAGTTCGCACAGATGGCCAATTTATATAATTTAATATATTAGAATGTTGAGCATAGATAGGCTATATAGACTATGCAATTAAAAACTGTTCAAAAACATTTAATCTCAGGCTAAAAGTTCATAGCCAAACCAACGCTCGCTTTCTGATATACAGATGCCAATGCAATATGAAGATGTTAGCATAAACCATGCTGACAGGAATGTGCTTCAGCAGCATGATGTTATTTAAAAGAAATGAACCTCATCCAGTACAGGAATGTGCGTCTGTCTGGCGAAGGAATCATATATATAAAACATTAAAAAAGAAATGCTTCATATGGAGGGAGTGGTCCTTGCCATCCTATAGTCCCTATCCATAGAGCAAAAGGAGATCAATGTCATGGGAAGTACATCCATGTCCATTGCAATGTGAAAGCTACATCACTGGGCCAAGCATTCATTTAGGCATGGTGCTCTATATGCTAACACACCTCACATTACATTGATATAAACATCTATACATCCCTCCACCAGCTTCAACTCAACTATGAAACAAAGTCTGAAATTAACCCCCTTAAACATAAACTTTAACAAATCTATGCAGCCATCTATAAATTTAATATATTTTAATAATTTAGTTAATAAATACACACAAAAAAAGGTAATGATGGAAGCAAACATTATACATAAAAAAAAGTATTAACTGATTTAGAGTTCTTTTGCTGTCAGATAAGAGTTCATTTAAAGTTTATACTTTATGCGGGCTAGATGATTGTTCCTGGTTCCAGCCAGTATATAAAATTCCTAGTTGGTTATATTATTCACCTATAGTTTCTTTGGAGACACAGTCACTACAAGTCATTCTTTGGGGAACCATGGTCGGGGAGGCCACATCTGCGGGTGCAAATATCAGGAAACTAAATCTCATTTCAGATGCCTACATCATAAAATATGCACTATAGCTAGCTGTCATACATGGGATTAATAGTCAGATTAATTACTAAATTCCATTATTTCATCTTTTATAATTTCTGGCCTCCCTTATCACAAATTCTATGGATCGTTCAAACATGACATCACTGATCTTACTTACTCCTGATGTTTTCTTTTCTGGCCCATGTACTTGTTGCTGCCTGAATTAGTCAATCTGCTTCAGAGCGGGAAACACAGACTTTAATTTTTATTTCTTATCTGACCTTACATTCATTTAAGTACCCCAAGGGCTCATTGCTTTAGATTAGTTAACAGAACAATCATTTCCATTCACTAAGATTTTTACATGATTTTTAAATAGAAATTAATCGACATTTTTCTATTTCATTTCTTTACTTTTGAACAAAAAATACTAATCTTTAGATTTTTAATTTTTTTTTTAAATAATTTTTTTTTAATAGTTTTCCATCTGTGCGATAATATATATGTTAATAAGTATTTTAATTTTCCATTTTTAATAAATCAATTTTGTTTTAATTTTAAAATGATGTAATGGCATATGTATACTGTTACAATAGATAACTTATCAACAATCTCAAACTGTTGTCAAGGCAACCTCCTTTTAACAATAAAGGTGGAATATATATATATGCATACTGAAATGTTATGTACACTTGCAGTTCAATAAATAATAGGCATTCATTATTTATCAACTAAGCAAGAGCTATTATTCATTATATACAATAAATGCAAAGGGAGGTTGGAATAAAATATAGCATAATTTGTGGTTCCACGTATATTTATTATTTAAAAATTTAGTAAATTAATAATTAAATAAATATTTTTACTGTGTTTTATAAATACACTAACAAAATCTGCCTTCATCATTCATGTTGAAAAAAAACTTTAATAATATGCCAAAAGAGATTTGAAAGGTTTTTAAAATAAAAACATATATAAAGTTATTTAAAAAAAGATATTAAATGTTTAAAGTACAGTAATTTAAAAGCATATAATTGGACGAGGCACATCATATGAAAATCTCTTCTTCTACATGAAAGTGCAGGGGTGGGCTAAAAAAACTAAAGAACTGTTATGATGAAACTACCAATTTTATGAACAAACAGTATAGTATAGTATATTCATATTTTTTATTAGTCATTTATTAGACTAGAAATTATCCACTTAATGAATAATATTTCTGTAGTGTAATTTTCATTATACTACTCTCAAACAAGATAGGGACTGGTTTCCTCCATCAACTGATTTGAGTCAAAGTTGTGAGGGCAGTACATTTGACACATCAAATAAACTGTAGTAATTAGTTATCTATATATAGTGAACAATGAAAAAGATATGTGTAAGAGATTATGGTCTGGGCCAACTGATGAGTATTGGTTCAGCATGAAATTTGCATTTTAGGATCATACATCTTTTTCACATGTCTTGTGTCAAATGTTTATTATGATTAGACCCCTCCTGTTAAGATAGAAACTAGTCATTACCTTGTGTGAGTGGTAAAGTGAGAATATCATTACAGGAATATTATTCATTAAAAATATATAGTATTCTTCTAATTTATGGCTTATTTTACTCTATTGATAGTTAATAAATTTAATATTTTTATCACAGAAAATATCTTTCACTATAATATTAACTTGCAGAAAACATTTTTATTCAAAAGTGAATTGTTTTTCATACTAAAATGCATTCATTCAATATTTAATTCATATATCATTAATGAGCAATTTCAAATTTCCTTTTTACAATACAATCATCTTCTCTTGAAAGTTACTATTTTCTTCATTAATTAAATATGTCAGTTTCAGGAGTAAAATTAAAGTCTAACCATAAAAAAACAAGACACAATGCGTGTAAGAATAAGACAATTAGATATTTACAACGTTGTTAATTCAATAAAAAAATCTTAATTCTGCCTGATGATCTAGTATTTGAACTAAGAATAATGTATCTTGGAGATTTTTTCAGGTTACAAGATAATGTAACTTACCATGCAATATTAATTTAGCAAATGAATATTTAATAGAGAATAAAAATTCCATATTAATATTAATTGGTCAGTTATGTATTGATGCTTAATGATAGAAAAAATACATAATTGTTTTATGAACAATAAATTAGCATCATATTATGTGATTAATAAAGTAAAATATTCCCTCCTCAGGCTATAAATAAGTAACAATGTTAGTAAAGATCAGTAATAATTTGATTTCACCTATTTTTTAAATTTCTGATGTGTATAAGCTTGCCCATGCCAACATTCAATGAAATACACAGTGATGTCAATATATCAGGAAGATTAAAAATATGGCATAAATAATTATTACTGGTCAATCATGCAAGAATTGAGTCTGAACCTATTGAGCAAAGCTAATTTAATGCTTATAATTATTAATTAAAAGAAAATATTAAAAGTGACATTTTATCTCCATTTTTATAAAATTAACCATTATTTAATAATTATATAATGCCATATTTTCATTTGGTAGATATATTGAATTTACTCTACATATCCATCAACATTGGTAAAGATAAGCTTACAAACATCAAATATTTAAAGAATAGGTGGATTCATTCTATTCTTCAACCCTTGTCAACAGAATCCTATTTATCCATCACCTAAGGAGAGAATAGTTCTATCATGACAACATAAGGTAATAAGCCAATAAACATCACATGACCACCACCTCTTATGCTTGTGTATAACTGTTGTTAAAACAGGCAAAACTCACATATGTATTGCCACACACAGCAAGCTAGAGCAATCAATGTATGCCAAAAGGGTTATGGGTACTGAACTGAGTTCAGACCCATATGACTATATAAGCTAATGGGCTTGGAATGAAAATATTAAGGTGTTTTCAGTTTAAGACTCATAGTTTTGTAGTTAAGTGGAGATAAAAGGTGGCTGCTGGAGGGTTGCATTAGATCTTAAGATCTACGTGCAGTGCTCTCAGATCCAAGGCTCCTCACTGACAAAGGCCACAAGCCAGAAACTAGTCTGGGGATATTGGATGAGTAGGCACTAGATGGGGATTTTATGCACAACCCTTCTGGCATCCATTGATTACTCTAGCTTGCTGTGTGTGGCAATACGTATAGTGAGTTTTTGCCTGTTTTGACAACATAAGGTTCCTACTCTTAAAATTATCAGTCTCAGAATTTCACTTTTATACTTAGTAATAAGTTTTTGGAAGTTTTTAAAAATTTCAGATTTTTTTTTTACAATTCTATTCTCATTTAAATAATTGTATTTATAAATTTCAATAAAATGCTGTTTCTTAGGAAACAATTACCAGTTAAATAAGAACCAAGCTCTATATATATCACACACTTAATCATTTGAAAAAAGTCCCTCTCAACCACTTTTTTAAGTCAGATATAGATTTTTTTTTTCATGACATATATTTTGTCCTTCAATTAAAATAACATTTGCATCTTGAAGAATTATATATCTACAGTGATTTATTAAACTTGATATAGATTCAGGAATGTATTTCATTTATCAATTTAAAAATAACTAAAAAAGAGAAAGAAAAAACAAATTCTTGTTAAGTCTTACTGACAACTGTAAGACACTTAATAATGTTAACTAACTTTCTTCTTGTTCCTACTTTATTTTTTAACAATGCAAAGAAACAACCTACTTTTATTTTTAGTTTTAAAAAGGAACACATTAAACTTACTAACTAAAACAATGTATCATTTTTAACACATCATTATTAGTATATATATATATAAATGATTACGTATATATTCTTAAAAAATAAACAAGATTTCAGTAAATATTGAAAATGATTACATATCTATAGATTAATTAATGGAGCAATTATAGTAACAAAGAAATGGAATATTGTTAATCCAGATATATTTTGGAAATAATAAAAAAAGTAAATATTCTAATAATTTACAGTTCTTGTTTAAGGAATAAATAACAATATTGCTTTGAAAATTATTACTAAACCATAACGTTTGTACTCAGAAGAGCATTTTAAAATTGCTTTCACAAAATCTCAATGTCTGTTAAGATATGCCATTTTTTCATATTATTTATGGCCAATCAGCTATGATTCTAAAGTGAGTCAATTACATATAATGAAAGTGACATCAAAGAGCATTTCTACAGATAGAAATTGTCAGATTCAATATGAGAGACATAGACCGGTATATTTTTGCAATAAAACGAATAATAAAGCAAAGTTGATAAAATGAAATTTATAAAAGAGAATTGGCAGAGAAAAAGAAAAATAAGTAAATTATTTTGCATAGCTCAAATAACAAGCAGAAAAATAAAGGACAATTATTTTAGCTATCAAATAATTAGAACATGAGGGAATAAATATAAACATTGAAATATATGTGTTGTACATGCATAAATCACTTGGTAAATATTATTTGATAGAATAAAATACTTTTCTTTAATTAAAATATGGCACAAAATATTGTAGTAATGATTACCCTAGACAAGCACTAATTTTAGAAGGACAATTTTTAGCCAATGACATTTAATAAAAAAGACATATATTTGTAGATGTAATTAGAGAGATATGAACTCTAAGATTTTTCACTTTATTTATCCTCCACTCTATTTCAAGCAACTGATACACATGACCACATACGTGTGAAAAAGAAACATAATCCCAATATATGCATGTCATGCAGAACAAGCATTCATCAGTTGGGCCAGATCATATTCTCCCACACATAAATACAATCAATGTTCAGTTTATATTAAGAAAGAAATTACTCAAACTTTAATGAACATTTACCCTTTCAACTATTCAACCATTCATTTACTAAAAAACCAATGATAGAACACTCAAAGCTCTTATTGGATTTGATATTACAGGAATACCCATGTAGATATTACATCAATCTAACACTTCATATTATCCAACCAGCACACATCCATATACATTAACAGTACAGGGATAGGTTGAAAGTATACTAAAATATAATACAATTCTAAGTGGATGCATAATGAACTGATAATATGAGGAGTTAGATTGACATGTCTACACAGGTATGACTATAATATCAAATCTAATCATGGTTTTTCAATAAAGTGTATGGCTGAATAGTTGGAAGGTGAGTAGATTGAAACCTGTCCATTAAAGTTTGACAAATTGCTATCTTAATATAAACTGAGCATTGATATGTTGTGGGAGTGATCTGGTCCAACTGATGAGTGCAGGTTCTGCACAAAATTTGTATATTGGTGATCATATATCTTTTCACATGTATGCAGTCGTGTGTAATGATTGCTTGAGATGGGGTGGAGGATGAATAGACTAAAAAATCCTGAATTCAAACCCTCTAATTACATATAAAGAAAATATTCACTATAAGCAAATTATATATCTGTATATAAATACCTAGAAGAAAATAGATTGAGTAAATTATTTCCATTCATGAATTTCCATTTGAAAAAGCTATTCCTAAGTAATTTCCAAAAACATAAGTATTTTGCACATATAAATAAATGGGTTATTAAACTAATAAAATTCCTCTTCTGCTTTTTAAAGTCCATATTTTGTTATTCTCTTGAAATTTAAATAAAACTTCTACTGAAAAATATAAAAGTAAAAACTTTAGATTTATTATTTTAACACAAAATGTGATTTCCAATGCTATCGTTATATTTCAATATACTGAATATTAACAAGTCAAAAATATATAAACACTTTTATAAATCCCAAGTCTACAAATGGTTTAGGATTGCATAAATTTTCTATTAATATATGAGGTAAAAAAAAATGGCCATGAGAAAGTATATGCCACATGGGTAAGGACACCTGAAAAGTAAAAGTGTTTCAGAACTGTACATATTTCAACAATAATTGTGTCCAAAGAACATACTTTTATTTTTATATGAAATTACATTTAAATGAATAAATGCATTTTTAAATATAAAGTTTAATTTTTAAAGACTTTCAACATTTGTCCTAATATCAAATCAAAAGAGGTAAAAAGTCAAAGAATCAATTTACCAGTAAAATATTTTAAAAGAAAACTCGTATCAATATTATTCACATCAGTTTCATTTTAAAAATTTTGCTTTTGGAAAATATAAAACATTTTACTGCAAATATATATCAGTAAAATAATTTGAAATCTATGTACAATGAATGCTATTTTAATTCTAAAAAATTAAAACTCTTGCGCAAACTGTAATATTTATGTTCATGTTATAAATATGAAACAAAAAAAGGTATAATCGTATTAAGTATATTACTTGCAGAGCATGCTTTCAACTAATCCATCAGACTCATTGCGCTCAACAGCTCTGAACTTCATAAAACAACTTTAAAACATATTGTATTATGTAAATTTTATTGTTTATACTATTTATGATTCGATTGCATGAAATGATGAAATTGAATTTTAAGAAAACATTCTGCTTTGATGTAAAAAATCTACCACCACATTTTCAACACTTTTTTGAATCTTATTTTATCAAAAACTGTGACAAAGATTTCTGTAAATTCTATTCTCAATATGTTTTCATTGCAACCATTCCAAGTAATAACAGTAACATCAGTTAAAAACACAAATCTTTATTATTAGTAGTAAAATTGCTAAAATTCACAAATTTAGTTTTAATTGAAGTAAGAAAAGAAAGGGTAAATGAAGTCCAAACAAGATAATAAGACATTTCATGCCTTTGACAGAATAGCTCAATTGGTAGAGCATTTGCCTTAAATTCAATATTCAAGAATCTAAAGGTGCAAGTTCAACTTCTAAGCGAATATTGTCACTGTGCATATAGGCCAGCAACACCTGAAGGAGTGGAGAATAATACTACTCGAAATGTTGTGTAATTACTAACCTGTATTTCATGCATAATCTCAAAACCAATTGTAAAACTAGTATAATCAAAACTAATGGTAATGTCAATAAGAGGTTGATTATAGCAGGTTACTTTAACATAGACAATCATAAACACCAAATAAATTATTAAAAGAGATAGTTTCCAAATTATTTATATAACTCTGAATAATGACTATTACATTTAAAAATAAATGTTTATCTGAAAGTTTATGATGGTGATTATTTTAATTGTAATTATATGTGAAAATATTTCCTAAACCATTGTTAAATATCTTAAGTTTTTTATTCAAATTTCATTTAAACTTTTCAAATAGCATAAAATAAATTGGTATTAATCTCCTCTTTTCTTCAGGTATTCTTGGTCTTACCAAATAGCATAAAAATTGAATCATGACCATTAGATTAATGAATACTGAATTTAAGGTAACATTCTAACCAAGATATTTTATCAAAGACAATAGTAAGTAAAAATTATATATATTTATCTACAAGGTTCTCCTAATTTTTCCACTTTTTTAAAGACCAAGTTTAATGAATGGTTTCTAAATATTAACAATTATTATATTAGACTGATTTATGAAGTTATATGGTATTATCATGTGAGATGTTCCTTTCCATTTTTCTCTTTGTACTTTTTCCTGACTGGCTAACATTTTCATCTTTTCCCAATCAAACATATATTACTTGGTATGTACATGGCCTGCTACTTCAGTAACATTTTTTCTCTCTAATCATCAATTTGCATTACTTTAATCATTTTTCAATGAGGCAATCGTTTTTTTCTATTGTACATCCTTACACATTTAATTGCTATTTTGTAGATACTTTTTGTTTTTCAGCATTTCAAGTTTAGATTTTGTAGAGCTTAAGATTTCTCGTAATATGCTGTCATTTGAAAAGGTGTTCTGATGTTATGTTGATCGCAGATTTTCTTTACTTTGATTTCTATCTTTGGGATATATGGAATCAGTATAATCCTATATTTGTTAATTTCTTTTAATGTTTTATTTAAGGTTGCTTTAAAGATAATTGATGGATAACCATTCTTCATCTTCATGAGTTTTGTTTTTTATAAACCTTTTCTTTTGCCAAATAATTGGTTTCTGCTCAAACCTCTTTTCCACAGTGATAGTATAAAATCGTGTTTTGTGTTTATGGTATGATTGGATGTATATAGTACATATTTTCCTGTGTAGTTTTTTTTTTGTAAACTGTAGTTTTGATTTTACCATAAGGTAGTCATGAGATCTTATTTTATATAACACTATGTTTTAATACTGTAATCATGATATTAGTGATTAAGCCAATGCACATGTGCTTTAAAGATAAATTATAAATGAAAAAAGTGAGAGTATTCAATTAAAAGGGAGTCATGTAAAAGGATCTAATAATGCCAAATTTTGTTCAGATTCTATAGTGAATTTAATTGAAGAGGACATGCTCAGAATGTCTATAATTGAGTGACATCATGTGGGCATATAACAAATGTATCATCAACACAGCAAAGCCAAACATTAGGTTGATATGGAGTAATATTTATGCTGTGACTTCAAGTATATTGTTAATCAACAGTGACAAACCTATAGTCATTCCTTGATTTTGTTGGAGGAAGTCTGTGCTGTATTGAAAGTATTTATATTTAGTCAGAATATACTAACAATAGAAAAAATTGTTTTGGATTATAAGCTGTTATCCTTGTTTAATCTTTTCTTTACTTTCCTGTGCGTGTAGGTTTCCTATAAACTGAAGTTTTAATTTTGGTATGCGGAAGTATTATTGCAAGAACAACTAACAATATCAGTTTTTGCTCTTGTGATTGTGTAACAAATGTACCATCATAGCGAAGCCAGATTTTAGGTGGATATGAATTAGTATTTATGGCAGTGATATGAAGTTCTTACATGTAAATGTTGCTAATCAGGAGTCCTTTGATTATCTTGGAAAAAATTTTGTGTTATATTTAAAGTATTTTGTTAAACCACTAAACATCACATGATCACTATCCCATTGATTGCTCTTGTTAGCACAAGATGGCACTACTATATGGAGAGTGTTGTTTTGTTTTGAATTGTTTAAGTATTTTGTTACGATATAGAATTTTAAGAGTTCTGTGATTTTACCTATAGGAAAGGTTCTTCTGATTTGTAAGCTATTATACTTAATCTCTTTCTTATAATAGACAGTGCTTCATCACAAAGTACAGTCGTAAATAAAACATTCATATCAAAGCTCCACAAGTACGGCACTGTATCAAATAACCTACCCTTTATAAGCTAAAAATTTTACTTATAAACATTTATCAGAAAGGAAATTTCTGTTCCAAAAAGGACTATATTTTGTCATCACATCATCTAGCATCCTTTTATTAGATATAATACAGAAACTGATGAAATAACTAAAAAATTGCCTCTAAAAAGCAAGCAAATGAGAATAAGAAAAACACCAGAGATCCAAAACAAACACTCCTATTGAAAACAAAGGCTATAAAATCTCTCAAAATAGCAAATCTACAATCATTTTCTCTTCTGACAAAACAATACTATGGTTGTTAATGGATATTAGTGATTATAATAAAATAATAGATCCTCACAGCAGATGAATATAAAGTGGCAAAAAAATTTATACTAGCTAGAGAAACTAAGCTACAAGTATTATTCAGAGAGCATTACAGATATTTCACTGATTCAGGAAAAAAGTCCATAAGGAACATGTTCCACTAAGATGGATTGTTAATTTCTAAAAATTTTCCTTGTCAAAATTTCTTATCAAGGTTCTTTATGTTTTGGAATGCAAGACAAAGTCCTTTGACAGAAACTCTAAGCAATTGTTGATATAAGCTTTGATGTGGCAAGTATATTGGCAAATGTATCTGTGATGAAGGACTGTCTATTGTAAAAAAAGTACTAAATAAGGATAATAGCATATAACCAAAACAAGTCTTTCTATTGCTGCATAATGGACTTCTTAACATTCTACATAACATCAACTTTCAATATAATGCAGAATTCTTCCAACATAATCAAGGGATAACTCTAGATTTGCCAGTTACTCCTGAATTGCAACATTTATATGGAAGAACATGAAGCAAAGCCACTAATAATATTCCATATTCACATAATGTCTGGCTTAATTATGTTGATAATACATTTGTTGTATAGCCACGTGGAAGAAGCACTAGAAATATTCTGGATACACATAAATAATATATTCCCTTCAATTAAATTTCCAACAGAATCAGATCAAAAACAAAAATTGGCATTGTTAGAACTTGTTATAAAATTTCCTCATGGCAAAATTAAAAATACAGTTAACAGAACCCCCTTCCCCCACAGAAAAAAATTTAGTTTATTCATCAAATCATACTAGAAACAGAAAACATGGAGTTATACTATTACTATGGAACAGAGCAAAGATTGTTCAGAAACCAGTGATTTTAAAAGAAACAAAATCTCATGAAGAATGGTTATCCCATCAATTATCATTCAAAAATTTTTAAACTGACACTAAAAGAAAAAAAAACAATTATAGAAACTATGTTCCATCCATAGATATCAGAAGTAGCAGTGAAACTAAAAAAATCTGCCATGTATATAACAGGAGAACAGCTTTCTAATGCCACAGCACACTATGAGCAATTCTAACATCTACAAAATCTATACATGAAATGCTGAAAAATAAAAATTGCATCCAGGAAATACAATGTAAGTGGTCAAACCAGTTTCCCCATTGAAAATGATTAAAATAATACAAATTGATCATTAAAAAAAAAAAACCAGATGTTGCTAAAGTAGCAGATGATGCATGTACCAACAAGCTTATGCTCTATTGGGAAACAACAAAAATGTTGAACAGAGAAAAAAAGAAAATTTTAAGAAGTTTCTCTAATAAGATTGGCAAATAAGCACATAAGTCCATCTAGTAAGGCAATTCACAATGTGTAAAAATGCTCACTAATCCTGCCCTTAAAAAAAGAAGTGAAGAAATCAGGACTCTTAGAGACAAGTATATAAAATTTCTATTGACTTTGATAAAATAGCCCAGCCTGTTAAAATGCTATCTTAAATTCCAATATTCATAAATCCAAAAATCCTTATTTGATTACCATGCATCACTGGTCAGGCAAATACAACTGAAGAAAAGAGAATAAGATCATTCGAAACATTGTGCTATGTACTAACCTACATGCTATTACTAATAGTTGAATGTGTTTGAAAAGTTAAAGTAGGAATTTTTCTAGACATTTAATACTAGATGATGGAAATAGGCAACATATAATTACAACTAAAGCTAATAATATCTTCTAAAGTATACAATGAATTTTGAAAATAGGATTGATAATTACAAATAACATCAACAGCACTGAATAAAACACAAATGTAACAAGAAATTCATAAATAATCCAATAAAAATGATGAAGCTATATGATTTATAGAAATACACATTAAAAAGATATTTTAGTAAATATAAAAGATTATTCCCCAATACAATGGTTTATTGCATCTTATAATATTAGAATCATATATATATATATATGGACAATATTATCGACTATATTATCACTAAGAATATCAAATTTATCACTTACAATAAAATCTCTAATAAGATATAATTCTGCCACAACTATAAAAGAAATATTATATAATATCAATGTATAGAAAGTGACAATTAACATTGTGGTTAAGACCTGTAGAGGTCCCTACCTTCGCATTTTCAACTGCACATGCTTTAGGTTTATTGCCTTAGTAAATATTACTATCAATAGTAAATCCCAATCTCCAACAATATTAACATTGGAAATATAAAAACCATTTCCGTTAAAATCAATCCTTGAAATACCATTACATTAAACACTAGTTATCACTCTATCAGTATAAACTTTTTAGAGTGAATTAAGTTATTTATATAACTTCAAAAAAGTGAATCATATTTAATTTGCATTAAAAATTAAATAATGACAATTAAACTATGTATATATGTGCTACTGTTATTACAAGTTTTATAATGGATAGTGGAAGTCTAATTCACTTTCCAAATATTTAATATCATATACAAGTCTTTTAAATTTGCATAAGAAATAGAAGATTTAAGTCCACAATTTTTCCCATGAAAACCCTGCTGCAGTTACATCGTTCTCCAGTCATGTTCATATTATGAATATTTATATCAACT
This sequence comes from Epiperipatus broadwayi, assembly GCA_028023455.1. NCBI lineage: Eukaryota > Metazoa > Onychophora > Udeonychophora > Euonychophora > Peripatidae > Epiperipatus > Epiperipatus broadwayi. The sequence goes on from JAQFVV010000186.1 coordinate 1,068,236, forward strand.
TACTTGTGACCAATAGAATTAAATTTCATGTTTAGACTGAGTTATAACATTTCTATTGATATTATCAAGGCAGTTTTTATTTTTATTACTATCATTTATAATTAAAGGGAATTTGAACCCAGACTTTCAAGCTGCTTAGTCATCCACTCTATCTAATATAATCAATACACATGACCACATACATGAGAAAAACATAAATGATCTCCAATATACATATTTCACACTGATCCAGCACTCATTAGTTGGTCCAGATCATCATCTCCCACAAACATATACAATCAGTGCTTGGTTTATATTAAGATCACAAATCTAGGCTTCAATCCATTATATTCTCCAACTCTTCAGCCATCCAAATCACTGAAAAATCTGAAGATAGAATGTTCAAAGTTCTTGATGATCCCAATATTAATCATACCCATGTTGACACTAAGTCAATCTGACTCCTCATATGTAGGACCTTAATGTGTTCATTTAAATACACAGAAGAGGAATGAGCACTGGTTGTATATATGCTTGCCAATGATGATCCAGTCCAATTGATGAGTGCTGGTTCAGTGTGAAACGTATATTGGAGATCATTTATCTTTTTCACATATATGTCGATTATATTGGATAGAATGGATGACAATAGGGAGCTTGAAAGGATAGGTTCAAATTCCCTTTAATTACATCTAGGTTAAGTATATACAATATACTAATATTTCAATATTATCATTTATAATGTCCTTAGTAACATCAGAGACAACCTTAATGTTATTCTTAAAGAACAACATATTAAATTGTCTTTAGTTTTATAATTTTTCCCCTTCAGAAATTTTTTCATTTCTTTTTATTAGTATGAATATTTTTTTTACTAAGGCAAAATAACTATTTTTATCCTGTATATCCTTAGATCAATTTTTTGAAAAATGAAATCATTCTTTTAACAATTGATCAGACACATAGATGGTAAAGAGAAGTCTTTGACAGCAAAAATTATTACGTTTTGAATTTCAATCATCAGAGTAAGCTTTAAAACAATTGAAATAAAAATCACAATCATATTCCTGAACAGTTTGACTCACTATTTTTACATGAGAAGGATCATTAGTAATACATTTAGAAAACAATATAAGATGAACTATTTATTTATATAAACCCTGATTCTGTTCTCAATGAAATTTAGTTTTTCATATGATATTCATATTAAATACAGACAATCTTTGGTTGTTTTCCAAAAATCAATTTACTACAATCACTATATGGAGTTTACCAAACAACAGACCAAATCCTTTAGGTAGTAAATATATAGTAATAGAAATTATCTAAGTAATAGCATATATATTTTCTTCCATAGCGTAAGCTTGTGGTTAAAATACCTGTAGAGGTCCCTACTATCACATTTTATACGCATATTATTGAGGTTATAGCCTCAGTAAATATTACTTACATATATATATATATATGTTTGCTTAAATTGAGAAGTAAAAAAAATGTTTTAATTGGAATGTTATAAATGACCAGTTTAATTAAAGGCAACTTCGGATTTTCTTAGAAATCCTCCTTGATTTATACTTATATGCAATATTTTCTTTATACTCAAAGGATCACAATTAATTCAAAATAATATAAAATTTATTACTCAAGTAAAATTTAAATGAAAAAGTGAAAACTCTCAACATTTTATAAAGAATTACAGAAATACTGATTTCTAATATCATTTAAAATCTATATTCTATAATTCCATTTGAAAAAGTTTGTGAATAAATCACAAGTATTAAATATATAATATAGAGAATATAAACTAACTTTTTATGAATTTTCAGAAGAATTATTATAGTAATTACTGGCAACATTTGTATATTAAGTTTATACAATTTAATGTAGAAAAGCAGTATGGATGGATGCTGGTTAAATGTAATTCTTGGCCTAACAGAAGATACTTGGCTGGACAAATGCACTTAGGAAGCATCAACACATTTTTTTAAATATTTGCAACTATGTTCTTGTTTCTAGAGACATAGAGCAACTCTAAAATCTCTCTCAAAGGATCATTAAAATATAAATAATAAAACTAGCTTTGGATATATTTTGCTTTTATATAACAGGACATTGTCAAATAATACAATGAGAAAATAGGATTATTGGACTGCCTTATTAATATTTGTTTCATCCATATACTGTTCCTATATCAAAATTTAGAATATCTGATAATGATGTGAAGTTCTTGACGAATATTAGCTTCCAGATTCTTAATAGTTTTTCATTTTTAGTGAAAGCTAAATCACTATTCGAAAATTACTATTCTGTGTTGTCTATTTATGTGTTATTACTAACAAGTTGTTTGTATTTGAAAAGTTTAAATAAAGTTTAAAAATTTTTATACATTCAACCTTCACTCATGGATGATGGAAATAGTTCAACATCTAGAAAAAAGTATTATCTAGTTTGTTAAAGATATTATTATCAATATTCCTCTTTCATCAATGCTTTTTGAATGAAAATAATACTTCAATGATTTTCAATAAGTGTTATCTCAAAAATGCTTATAGTGACATTAAGATAAAATATATATGTTCCTGACTTTTTGATATAATTTTATTTTGTCATTATGATTAAACAACTATATTGTTCAAAGTGGACAAAGAGGAGTCATAACAAACATTCATCAAAATACCATAATATATTACTGGATATAATTCTAAAAGAAATTCAAGCATTTAGTTTGTTCCACTAGATTGCAAATACTTTAAGTGCTTTCCCAGTAGTGTGAGCATTTAAATGATGTTATATAATTGTTCCATTCAACAGACTGGTTTTACATAAAATAATTTTTATTAGTCATTCATTAGACTAGAGATTATCTCATGATGAATATTTCTGTGGTGTAATTTTCACTACACGACTCTCACTCAATGTAGGGATTGTTTTCTATCCACTTTTAATATCTTGTGGAGGAATGTAATCATAAACATACGAACAAAGACATGGTTTTAAATAATATTAATAAAAATTTTCCAATTTACTTGCATTTTTTATTTATTTTAATCAAGTATTATACAGTAATTTCTTTATGTGATATTTATTGCTTACATAATTTAGATGGTGTATCCAATAAGGTGTCCAGATTAGTTTTTAATTTAATAGATAATTCCAAATGCAAATAATTCCGATATCTGCCCCACCAAATTTTCATTGTAATGATGAAGTGTTGAAACTTAAGTGAAATTGATAATTAAATAACATATTTGATTACGAACTGCAAGGGTTAAATTTAGATATTTTTTCAGGATTCAAATTGGATTAGAATTTTTTTAACATTACAGTATTTTTTTAAAAATATTTTTCTTATTTCTATCATACATTGTTTTATTCCAGTAAAGAATTTACTGATAAATTGTTCTTTTTTGTGTGCAGTTAAAACATTATTACAGTTTTCAATAAAATATCACGTGGTGAAGTTTTTATTTCTACATCATAATAAGATAATCATAAAAAATGTCAGTGCATTTATTCTTATATGATATTGAGTTTTGATGATACAACTAGTGGGTATTTTCAGTCAATAATAATATAATTTTAAAAGTTTTTCTTTCTTTAGGAACTAATAATAGCATGAAGATCAATCTGGATGTGACTCTATCATTAGTCGGTTCCACTAATTTAACTTCTGTGCTTACCGGAGTACAAGATTTTTACCTCAATTCCAAAAAACTTTAACTAGGACTGTTTGTTCATAACAAAGATACTCCCTAATTGTTCTCTATCATCTTAAATGTTAAGATCATGGATTGATTATCAGCTGAGAAAAGCAAAAGATATGCAAATATCATGACCTCTCAAGCAATGAGTCATGTGATTATTTTTTATTGTTTTCCACTTTTTGGTTCTCATTTAATATCTAAAAATTCTTGTATTTTGAAAAATTAAATTGATGATTGACAATTTTTGTTTTAAATGATTATAAAAAGATATAAAATCTCACATAATAATATTTTATAATTTAAAAATAAAAGAAACAAAAAACAAATTACTAGTTTTAACTGATATTTTTAAAAGATGACTTTGTTTAAACTTGATATATTGTATATATAAATAGAAGTTTTCTAACAATAACTATCTTAAAATGACTAAATATGGTACAAATTAACAATTACGTGTTACATTATAATATAAATTACATAAGTGCTCTCATAAATATATATTAAATTCAAAAGGTAAAGTTTATAATATAGATATAATGAAATTAATCCAAATTTTTGATTAAAGCATATTTGCATTTATATTGATTATATAAAAAGCAATATATTTTATTCATCATTATTAAATAACATTTCTTTAAATAAATAATATTCAAAATGAAAAAAACCTATTGATATAGTGAGTTGCTGAGTTCAAACATGGCCGATTAAACTACGGAAAATTGTTCAGGTTCTGATCTAATTTTTTTCAGGCATACATTATCCAGCATATACAGAAAATCATCTGACATTGATATGGAATTACATTTCTGGTTATTTCTTAGATGACAATAAAAAACTACTCAAATACAATGCCATGACAATTAATAAGTCTAATGAGGAGTGCTTTTTATTCTAATGTTAATCAATGAGAGATTATTTGATGTGTTTTAAATAATCATAAAAAAGACATGTGGCTTTATTGCTCAGGAGTTCATAAAAAGTTTTGTGCTAGAATGCTATAATTAATCCTGGGATCTTCTGATCCCAAGTTGGACTCTCTACCAACTATGCTAAACCATGCTGGTAAAATTGGAGGAGAGTCCGACTTGGGATCAGGAGTGACTCTGGCACTTTTAGTTTTAACATTTGAACTTTTATGAACTCCCGAGCAATAAAACCATTAGCATTTTTTTAATATTGATGAAGAGGTTTGATAAAAATGTATATTTATATAAAATTCGAGTATATTCTAATTTATAGTTAATAGTGTATAAGAGCCTGACCTAGCTGATGAAGAGCTTCCATTCAAACAGGTCGTGCAAATTTTGTATTATTATAATTTACAATTTGCAAATTAGTTATTACATATCTAATATCTTATTTCATAATGAATTCAATAAAGTACTTAAAAACTTTATAATAAAATAATTAAACAATGCTTCAAGCCTTAAGTGGCCAGCAAATTTAAATCATAAGCAAATTATAACTCGTTAATTATTTTTCACAGAGGCAAAACTCTCCATACAGTATCACCACTCAGTGCAAGCCAAAGTAATCAATAGATGCAGGAAGGTTTGTGCATAAAATCCCTATTTAGTGCCTACTGATCTAATATCCCCATACTAGTTTCGAGTTTGTGGATTTCATCGGTGAGGAGCCTTGGATCTGAGAGCATTGCATCTAGATCTTAGAATCTAATGCAACCCTCCAGAAGCCACCTTTTACTTTTTTAGCTTAGCTTGAAAACATTATTGTCTTTTCATTTTGGACTCAAAGATTTATAATTAACTAAAAAAGTAAAAGATGACTGCTGGAAGGCTGCATTAGATACCAAGATCTAAGTGCAGTGCTCTCAAATCCAAGGCTCCTCATTTATGAAAGCTGCAAACTAGAAAAACTAGTCTGGGGATATTGGATGAGTAGGCACTAGATATGGATTTGATGCATAAATCTTCCTGAATCCATTGATTACTACGGCACTGAGTGGCACTAGTGTATGGAGAGTTTTGCCTCTATGAAAAACAGATTGTGCAAGCATAAAGAATGGTGATCATGTGATTGTTAATTGTTCTCAGATAACTTTCTAAAACTATATAAATTGTTTATGTATAGTTGTTAGATATTTTACAAATAATCACATATATATACAAGTGCAAATATACTGAAAAGAAATATTTTTAACTAAGATGGAATGAAAAGCATTTTTTTTTCTGCTTACATTTAAAAAGAATTAAATCATAAATCTTAAGTTTTAGGCCATACAAAGAGACAGACGTTGTGCCAAGTGAAAAAGCTAAAAATTGTATTTTTGAAATTCATTGAATATTCAACTAAAGTTATATACAATTTAATTATACATTTTTAAAATTTCAAGAATAAACAATTTCTAATTTATTCTTATATTACATATACATAACTCTTTGAATACTATGACACCATTTTTAATTTTAAAAAAATTCTGTTTGAATACAATAAATATAAAAATATATACATTATTAGATAGAACAAATATAAATGAATGGAATAAAGCTGATAAAATTGTCATTACCTAAAAAAAAAAAATTTTTTAAAAAAGAGATTTTTAACACTTTTAAAAATGTTTATTCTTATATTGATTCACAAATTCTAAATTTTGAAAGTATTAAAATGAAATTTTCATAGACAGCTTCATCATATTTGTCATAAAATGCTAAAAAAATGATATAAAATATGACTTATTTGAGATAATTTTTCATTGTAAAACTTACAAAAATAAAGCGATTGGTGACTTTCATTTTACTAGCTAACTCAGATCTTGTCCTTCCATGCAGAGTAGCTGCTAGAAATGTTTGGTTATCCTTCTATGCAATGTATCTGTTCATAATATATTTAGTTTTAGTGGGGAGGGGGAATAATAGTAAGAACAGTGTATGAGATATGCGAAGAGAAACAAAAAATATATTTCCATGATTGAAAAACAATATGTTTATAGACAGACCTCAAGCCAAAAATTTTCTATACACTCTGGACAGGTTCCTTCATTAGGTCAATGTAAAGCTGTTGGTGAATATAAGAATTTACAATGAAATGGGAGCTGAGAGAAGATCACATCTTGCTGATATGTTTATAACATACAAAGATTTACAAGATGATCTAAATGTCCAAAGTCTAGATGGAATAAAATATAAAGATTTAACAAAAGGAGATTATCACAATGAAAATTCTTGGTTGGGGTGTTCAATGAAAAGTGTTCTTAAAAAATTCCACTCGATATATATGCCTCAATCATCCATGAAATTTATTTTTAAGCTGATAAATGGAATTTTGCCAACTACCTCCTACCTTAATAAAAGGCTGGGAATGGGTTTGGATGAAATGTGTATTTTTTGCAAGAAGAGCAGTGAAACATTTATGCACTTGCTAGAGAAATGCCATGCATTCCGGGATCTGAGATCAAAAGTATTTCATAGGCCAAGAATTAATCTAAAAGATCTGTTAAAAAAATCAGTGATTAGTTTCAATCCATATAATGCAAATGTTATAATCCATTCATTGAAAACAATATGGGTAATTAGATGCTCTTTGGTTTTTGACAATAAAAAATTTAATTGGCTGAGAAAGCTAGATAGAGATTGGAATGATTACTTTAATGTATGTTTAAAATATTGGCCTAGGAATGCTATTGAATCGGTGTGGGGAGGAACTGCTCCATCCACATGTGAAATATGGTAGGAAAACCCATTTCCAGTCTAAGAATGTATTAGTAAGGTAAAAAAAAAAATGTATGAAATAATGAGAAAAATGCCTTGAGTATTATGACAGTTTTGAAGAAATGTTGTTAGACAATATAACCTTTGTAATTATGTAAATATCATTTGTGTTTAATAAAGAATATTGCTTTAAATAAAAAAAAAAATAAATCCATTGAACTATTATTATACTTCAGTCTTTTTAACATTTACCTTTAGTCTTACTTTCATCTTATAACTCTTGCAACATTTCCTAAAGCTCTGAAGTAATATTTACAAAAACAACTACATCATTCACAAAATCTAAATGACTTAAATAATCTCAATTTACTTTTACTTCTTTAGCTTCCTGTCATATCTGACCTTCCCTTCAGAAGTGGACTAATCCAGCTTCTTTCCTTATCTGATCGGATTGAGCATGCATTGCCGCTAACCAATGTGTAAACATGTGGACAACCAATGTATAAACATGACCAAAGGACAAAAACAAGTATGGACAATGTGTAAACATGTGTATAAAATCCTACAATTGGTTAGGCTCTCTAAATCTGATTGCTGCCAGTAAGATAAGGGATCTGACAATAAAAAGAAACTGTTGGTAGATTAAAGTTATTTATGGATTAAATCAATTATTTTGCATTATCTACAAATGTTTTACTTAAAATTAATTTTGTACTTGCTGTGCATTTAAAATGCAAGCACACAAAACAATAAATAATAGCGAAAAGTTATTGCTACACACACAACACAATATATATATGGCTCACTTTGGTCAACTTCCCACGATGAGTTATGTCTACATGTACACAACACAATATATATATAGTTCTCTTTGGTTGACTTTCTCCAACACACTTCACAACTGGCTGCTTACCAGATGGTTTCCTCCAGCCTCAGTTTTCTCAAAACTCTTAGGCCCAGTTCAGCTTCTGCATGTGAACACATTTTCACTGTAGAGCACTGCACTCTCACTTAAGATTCTTTCAACTATATGCACTTCCATCCCTCTGCCACTGTCCAACTTGATAATTCACTAGAAGTAGAACAACGCATTTGATTGCTCATACTATTTATAGTCCCCTCAGTTGGCCTCCGGCAATCCAATGTTTAACTTTAATGTTATCAGTCTTGAATTCCTCTTTGCATTTTTAATTACACATACAATGTTAGTATTGTATCAAGAAATATTTGTAATTAACAAATATTTCTTGGCATTTATCGAACACAATGTTCTTATCACAAATAACGTAAATTTAATCACTAATTAAATTCAACACTTATCAGTCAGCGATCTAATGATGAATAAATATATTTCTCTAATATCTACTTTACTTTTTCTGGAGTATCAAACTTATACTTGGATGTCAATGTAAATATTTTTACAAAACATAAAAGTGCTCTTTTATGCATATTTTTAGATTCAAGTTTTACTTCATTAAAAAAAAAGATTATCTGAGAATAAGAGAATTCTTAGAAAAGTTTTGTAACCAGGAAAATGAGAGCACATAACTAAAAAATATAAAAAGGATTAAATAAGAAAAGAAAAAGGGGAATAGAAATGGAGTGAGAGTTAAAAATGGTGAATGCAAAGTCTTAGCTACCAGTGGTCACATGTGGAAGAATAAAAAACATTCCTTGATTTTCCCAAAATTCCTGAGGAATGCTGTTCATTATGATATAAGATCAGTAATCAACACAATGCAGGAAATGAAGTCAATTTTTTCACCTAATAAACACTAAATGACAGTATTTGAAGAACCTATATCCAGCCTAATAGACTTCATCATTACCATGGTAAATAAAATAAAAAAACTTTGCTATTGTCTAAGAAATAAAAGGAATTGCCAATAATGTTCGAAAAATTCATGATTGAATTATATTAAAAACTCTATCTCAATGGATTAGGTTATTTACGTATCTTCAAGAAATCAATAACCCAAACATTTCTTTTAAATAAATGTATATTTCAGAGGTATTAATTTTATATATATGAATATATATGCTTTATGTAAAGGCAAAAGTTTTTCTTTCTATTATAAATGTTAAATAAGAATGATTAATTAAGATAATGTATGTGAGTTAATCTATTTGTCTTTATTCTTTTCGCTGGCGAAGAAGCCATATTGAATATTTAAAAAATTATGTTAAGCCACAACTTTTATCATAACCTAAGTTTGTATTATTCAAAAATTACATAATATATATTGTTTGCAACATAAAACACCAAAGAATATAATTAAGCTCAAAAAATATATAGCCATTGATATTCAGAGTAATAAAAAACGAATAAAATTTTAATATTTCTAATAATTATTTTAAACCACTAAACATCACATGATCACCACTTCTTATGCTTGCTCATAACTGTTATTAAAGCAGGTAATTGCCTGTTTTAATAATAATTATTTTCCATATTATTTCAGAAATTCTAAATTTTCATGGATACATTTTAAAATTATTAAAACAGGCAAACCTCACTATACGTATTGCCACACACAGCAAGCTAGAGTAATCAATGAATGCCAGAAATCTTGTGCATAAAATCCCCATTTAGTGCCTACTCATCCAATATCCCCAGACTAGTTTCTGGCTTGTGGCCTTCATCAGTGAGGAGCCTTGGATCTGAGAGCACTGCATATAGATCTTAGAATCTAATGCAACCCTCCAGCAACTACCTTTTATCTCCATTTAACTACAAAACCATGAGTCTTAAACTGAAAATACCTTAATGTTTTCAATCCAAGCCCATTAGTTATATAGTCATATGGGTCTGAACTCAGTTCAGTACCAATACATTTTGGTGTCTTTGGTTCTTTAATAACCATAGCCACCACTATCCTATTAGGCAGGACTGGTTTTAAGCCAGAAACTAGTCTGGGGATATTGGATGAGTAGGCACTAGATGGGGATTTTATGCACAAGCCTTCTGGCATCCATTGATTACTCTAGCTTGCTGTGTGTGGCAATACGTATAGTGACTTTTGCCTGTTTTAACAACAGTTATACATAAGCATAAGAGGTGGTAGTCATGTGATGTTTATTTTAAAATTATACCTTTGTTAGTAGATTAGTTGCATTCATCATTAAATTTCTAATAAATTGATATATAATAACACTTACCTAAGATAATCTATCACTTGAACACTTCGTAGAATAAAGATATTAGTACCTTTCATTTTTCCTAGTAGCCCTTCAAAATGTTTTTCTATACAGGAGTTTGTAATGAATATATCATCCCTAATAACAAATAGTTAATATTGATCAATAATTAATATAATTTGAATATTATAATAAAGAACTTCAATACAGTTTGTAATTTATTAAAAATTACTACTAAAATAATCACTATATACAATATAAAATAATAAAACAAAATAAAGAGTGAATGAAATACTAAGTTCATTATAGAGTTAAACTTGAGGTACATAGGTTAGTGGTTTAGAGTCAGTGCATTATAGTATTATTTATCCTACCTTTATAGGTTTTGAGGGTTCATATTGTTTCATGCTATTTTGACCAATAAATTTAGTAATAGCTTCATCAACTGCCACCTCTCTTTGCATTTGATATGCGCCTTTGAAATTTACATTGCAGTAGTCTATAATTGACCTAAGTTGATTATTCTGGCTTTCACTGAGTGGCACTACTGTATGGAGAGTTTTGCCTGTTCTAAGTTTATATACTCTGTCAAAATCTTTACTTTTAGTATTTGGCGTATTTTTATTAATATTAAAATGCAGACAAGACATTAGAAAAAAAATCTAAATCGGGTCATAACATTTGCAAAATATGTTTATCTTTATCTCATATCAAAACTCCAGATATCATCTAATTTATATACTGGAAATCTGGAGCTAAGCCCAACCATGCCAAAAATGCAGATAATTCACAGTATAAATTTACACAATCACGACTTATTTTTTGATCAGTGTATATGTTAGTTTCAATACCAATTTTTTCGTATATTTTTTTTATCAAATATAAATTCAAATAATAATTTTAAAAATATAAAATTAAATATTTACCAGTAACATTCACTCGTTATACAGACTAAAAAGATAGGCAAAATCTTACATTTTTTCCGATGTAAATTTCAGGGTAAATACAATTCCGTTAAAAATGAAAAAATTGAGAGAAAGTCAAAAAATTCAATTTACTTGATTACAAAAATTATCATAATTCTTTAAATTTTTATCATAGAAAAATGAAACTTACATTTTCTCAAACTATAAAAAATAATAGAAAGGATGATGTAAAATGTGCATGTGTAGACTGCATAGTTTTCCTATAATTTTAAATTGAAACTGGATATTGCAAATTTGAAAATTGGAAATTGCATTTTGCAATCGTAATGACGAACAGATAATTATAGTGGAAGTCTTTAATTAATACATGCATATTCAAATCAGCAGTCACTTTGGAACAGAGATGTTAATAAGATAAAAAATGTCAATGATTAAAGAAAGTATATAAGGATTCTTTGCCACTTATTTAGATTTGAGGAAGAACTTGATCGAGTTAAATAATTCAAACAGTATAATATTATTGTTCAAGGATAGTCTAATAACTATTGTTTTAATAATATATATCTAAAATAGTATTTTGATGTTAGGTCAGAGCTATATGTGATAATAGCTGAGTACAGCAGTAGTTTGAAATTAGGTGATTCTATATTCATTTTCAATGTAAGATGTTTTCCTGATTTGAACATGAAGTATTCGATAAAATAGAAATGCTCATGTCTTAGGTAATAGGCAATCAATGTTTGGATATACTATTGTGGGTTTGAACACTAGCAGATTATAACTATAATAATTAATTATTTGCATATTAAAATATACAAAAAAATATTCATACTGATAAAAGAATATAAGAATTTATTATTTCCTTAAAGGATTAGAATAAAATTATTCAGATGACAACATTTAATATGGTCCAGCATTGGATATGGGTAAAAGTAATAAAAAAGAATCTACATAATAATCTCTCATATATGCAAATTTTATTCAACATACAGGATCTTACAGAGGCATTTTAAGAACATCACTGGATGGCTAGTTACAGATTAAGGTGACAGTTAAATGAAAATAAAGCTAATTCTATTAAACGTAATGAAGAAATGAATAAAATTACCATCATCACAAATTAAATTATACTTTGTTAAGAGGTAACCATTATTTAAATGAGAAAGAATATGTTATAAAATGAGAAATGATATTCTAGGGAATGTGTTAATTATAGTTATATTTATACTATCCAGTACAATTATGTTAATATGTGGTATTGTTTTAAATCATTTTGAATAGTTTATTAGATTAGCAGGAACACAAGTAATTGCAGTGCTAATATAGATATCATGAAGATATGTGTTTCTGGGTTCAAATATAAGTATTGTGACCAGACAAAGAAGATAGATGTAGGAAGCGTTAAGACAACAATCCATTAAGGAAGTTTGGCACTCTCATAACTCAATCCCGAGTTAGAAATTCAAGCTGGTGTTATACATGTGCTATTGCTTGACCTCAAATAGTGTTAAGTAAAATAAGAGCTCTGATGAAAATAGGATTATTGTTATTGAAAGCTCATATCCTTGGTAAAGTTTCCAAGAACTTAATATTTTTTAAAATAATTGTTCTGTTATCAATGATATATGATTTAGATATAAAGATAATAAGATTAGCAAGACTTTATTTCATAACTCTTTATATATTTAATACTGAAATACAAGTATAGATGTAAATAACATGGATTTGAACTCAGATTTTCACATATATGTGGTCATGTGTATCAGTTATATTGAATAGAGCGGATGACTGTAGGGAGTTTGAAAGTCTGAATTTAAATCCCTTTAATTATATATATATATATATATATATTGGATTCTGACTACCATGGAGGAAACCTTAGCAGATGCATTCCATTACATACAACTGCTTGGAAAAATTAAAGTGGCTTGCTTCAGAAACATTCAGAAATCATAATATGTTAAAAGAAAAAGTTATTTCTTTGAAAGTTATTTATTTAGATAAGCAAAACAAGTTTAGAATTCTCTAGCCTCTGCCCATTATAATAGTCTAGATTGTACTTGTTTATACCTCAGTTGATAATCAAAATGTAGGATTATTAGATCCTATCAACTAATAGGTACAAATTCTGGGGGAATCATTTCATTAATCAAAATTTTGTTTACCACATATAAGAATTACATAATTATAATGTGTTTTCTATATCATTGATATTAGTTAAATTATCTTCATGGAAAATGTAATGAATATATATATAAGGCAAAATTTATGGAAGAATAAATAAATAAGAGCAGATTGTGATTGGTCAAATGTTGAAAAAATTTCTAACGGCAACAAACTATGACAGTGAGATTTAGGAATTTCATAGCAGATATTAAAATAATACAATTTCAGTAAAAAAAAAAAATTGGAACATTGTGGGGGTGGTTTAACAATTTTTTCAGTAACAGGAAAAATAGGTGATGTTGTGAATAAATATTACTGAAAAAATATAAAGTACAGTCTTGAAATTTCAAACACCTTCCTCAAAAGACCATTTACATGCCAAAATATCTGGACATATATTTGTAATTTTGTGATTTTCCAAGAATCTCTATTGTATCATTTCTCTGTGCAAAGCAAGATGACCATTAAATAAGTATTGCCACAATGTCCAGTTAAGTTAAAAAAAAGACAGATATCTGGAAAAAAGTGTTACTGAGGTCATTTCAAGAAGAACAATTGTCTGTTCTATTTTGAGAAACAAATCACTTGTTCACAGAATTAAAGAGTTCAGCACAGTAATGAGAGAACTCTTTGATTTAATCTTTGGATCAGTCAACATTCACTCTGAAGAAAAACATCATCTAAATCAGCAAAAAATGGGGATGTAAAATTTTTTATACATTTTCCTTAAGTTGATAATATGATTCTACATCTTTTTGGGGTTACATAAATTTTCCTTCAGATAGTATTAAAACGGATGAAGTTTTTATTTTATTGCTCTTATTAGAGAGTTAAAAACCTTGAAGTTCGGAAAATATTTCAGCCATCTTATACCTTGTAAAGTCTTCGTTTTATTTTTCAAAATTTTACTCAATATATAACAAATAAATCACCAACTCTGTTCCAAATGTAAATATCCACCATGTATATAAATATGACACAGAGTAAAAAATGTAAAATAAAACATAAATACTAATTCATCAAGTGCTTTTGGGTTTAGCATGGACTACGGAATTTGCGGATAATGTATCTTTGAATTATTTAGATGTAAATATATGTAGAGATCATAAAGATTTTGTCTATAAAATAGTTATTAAACCATTAAATGTAAGGGCTTTTATACATCCATCATCACAGATATCGTTAAATTATACATTAACTGGATTTAAATATTTTTTAATCATAATTTATATTTGTGTAAATGTGAGACAGATAGAAAAAGAAATATTGAAGGACATATTAATGATTTAATAAGTGTGAGTTACAATATAGTCTGTTGTATAGACAACTGTCTTATTTTATAATAAGGTTAGGTTTAAACAAAGTATGGAGGTAAAGAAGAAAACAGATAAGGAACAGATTTCTTTGGCATATGTGGCATCTATAAATATGAAATTGAAAAAATAATTAGTAAAGATTATAATGTTAGTTTTAGATTACCCTATATGATTAAATAGATTGATAAATGATTCAAAAGCGTGCGGATGTAGATGATAAATATGGAATTGTATATTATTTGCTATGAGTCTGGTTGTAATGCTATTTATTATGGCGAAACAAAAGCTAATATATCAACAAGGGTGTGGCAACATTTTTAATATAGGGAATCTAAAATGGAATCTCTGGTCAATTCAGTATTTTTTAAATGCATGAGAAAAGTAATGGGCATGATTGTTTTCTCAAATGATTAGTGCTATTTGCAAAGAGCCTAATGATAGGAAAAGGAAGTTAAAAGAAGCTTGATCTATTGTTAAGTCTAATGATGTCATTAATCAACATAATATGAGTATCCCATTAAGCATGCACTGAAATATTAATCGTTAAGTTTGAGTTGCCATGAATTA